>JADWQD010000009.1:1407509-1965668 GCA_016110215.1 Capronia americana
TGTCACTCTGTCACTTCGTTACATTAGAATCTCCTAGTAGATCATCCTCCATTTCCACCCCACATGATTCATTTCATAACATCCGATTTGGAAAGTCGCGACCACGAGTCCTCACTCATGCCGGCTACGCATTACCACCGCGTGATACAACCTGCAGAAGAGAATCACCCACGTAAATTCCATAACAAGAGTTCTTCCCCCGACTTTGTTGCTGACTCCGACTATGACATTGACCGTGACGCTTCTTTGACGCACTTTGATGCCACTTTGCCTTCCGGGTCAAAACACAGTATAGTTCCCGCTAGTAACATTCTCGGACCTCGCGCGCCACAGACGTACCGTACTGACATGCGGGAAGATGACCTCCAACGACCGCGTCAGCCTCGCAGCCATTGCCTTGTCGATGGGCGGATCATTACCCTGATCGTAGGGATCCGTAACAAGGTACGGAGCTTCAGGGACATAAACATCCAGGACCCTCAACTGGGGCATCTGCAATATCATCTTGGCAAAGGGATGATGGACGCTCCAAAACTGCCTCATCGGGTCGGCAAGCTCTTCCCGCACGACCAACCCGAAGGCACATTTCCCGCTCAACACCATGCTGAGTTGTCTCAGCTCCATCATTCGGGCTCCCGTAAGCCAGAGGCGCAGACGTGTGACGGCGACTTCGGGCAACTGGAGCGGGGGCAGCAGCGAACAGTAGCGAGACAGGGGAACAGGGAAGGTCGACGTGCTTTCGAAGGGCCAGGTCGACGCGCCTTCGAAGAATTCCTCGTCGGGGATGGAGCGGTGGATTTGTTGCGTCGTCTCTGCGTGAGGCCATATGCACAGCGCCTCGTTGGGCAGGGCGCCGAGGCCGAACGTGTACGACAGGGCGTCCAGGTTGGGGAGCTTGGAGATGAACGACGAGAGCACCGTCGGCAAATCGTCCCAGTTGGATCGGAAGACGATGTCCCCATACGTCGAGCCTGACCGTGGGCGATATTGAATGGTCCGCGAGATCATCAGTTCGAGGTTCCGGATGCGCGGCAGGATCGAGGTCCGGGCTGCCAGGACGGAGAGGACATCCTTGTCGCGGTCTGGCGTGGGGTATGATCGGAAGTAGAATGGCTGCGAGTGGTAGTCGACGCCGACCACGATGGTGACGTGCTTGTAGAACGCCTCGCTGGATATGCCATGGAGGTAGCGGCAGCAGAGGAGGAGGGAAGGGCAAGCATGCTCTCGTCGTCGTGCGCCTTTCGCGAGATACCGGCAGTTGGTACAGGGGTGTAAGCGTCGTTCGGGGCCCAGATCGGCCAATACCGCATAATGGCAGATGATGCTCAGGATCTCCAGTGGGAGTGACAGGAGTGTCATGGTGTTTGGACTAGGGGGTTGGGCGGGTGCATCTGCCAGCAGCGTACATTGATGCAACTTAGACTCAAGGGCATTCATACAGGCCAGCTCGGGGTCTCCTCGACGTTGACATGCGAAAGAGGCTTTCACATTCAGAAGTCTTGGGGATACAATTAGATTGCGCGGTGATGGTTTGGTGTTGCGGTTGAGGAAAGTGGTGACGCTATTCGTTGAAACATGACTAAGTAGCTACCCCGCCATCCACTCACCTATCACTCACCTACAACTCATCTACTACTCACCTACCACTCATCGGACCAGGGTCAGAATAATGAGTACCCCGTACGAGGTACTTGGCGAGGCGTTCTGAAATGTGGCTGTGCCTGGGCCCTGCAAGCAGACCAGCGGAAGCTGAGCCGGGCGCAGTTGGCCAGCTTTATTGTTTCCAATGCTTTCAGGTGGCCGGTTATTGTTGCCAGAAACCACGCAGCTGCCTGGAGTTGGCGTCTTTCCAGTCAATCAGTGATATGACTGCGAACCGTATATTAAGCCCTGTCGTTCTCGGGGGAATTTTGTTTGTTTGTTCGACCTTGTAACAGTATAGAGTTCTTATATAAGCTGATTACACTGTTCGCGATTTGAGGCTTCCCACATTTCACTTTAATGGCAGACACAATCGAAATGACCGTTCACCACGAGGAGCAGCTACCGACGGCTGAGGGTGAGGCTACTGGTAGCCTTACTTTGCAATCGGCAGATAACTCGAGTTTGAGGCGCCGAAGGCCGTCATTAGTCGGATATTCCGGTGAGCACTCAGCTACCTGCTACAATCCCTATATACTGTCACTGAACACGACCAAAAAGTTCCGCAATCAGGTTCGCCACCATATTCACCTGAAGCCTGGGCCAACATTCAACATGTAGCATCAATCATCGTCGCATTGAATGTTACCACATTGCGTGCCCTTCAAGATGGGTGGTATCAATCTCCACAAATTATTAACCGGTGCTGCGACGGGTATGAGCGCATTCTCGGCGAAGAGGAGACTGAATTGGTTGATTCGACCACACAGGACGGAGGAGTGCATTTCGAAGCTGAAGTCCGGGAATACGTACACGGCAAGAATCGAGAGCAGACAATGAATCTCCTTATGGACACACGAACAAGCGACTTCTATTCACAGCTCATCGATCTCGAGGTCAGGAGATATCGTGGTGCACAAGCTCATTCCGCGCTTGTGTTGAAGGCCAATAATCTGACAATCCCTGAGAAGTATGGCTTCTGCAGTTCTTATCAGACATACGTTGAACATGTTGTGGCGGATGAGCAGGAAAGGCGTATTTTCCTGACTCGAACACTTCGAAGAGCCAAACAACTTCTATCCGCTATCAAAGTGGTCGCAGAGGGGAGCAACGTTCAAGACGATGTGTTGGAAGTCCTGAAGCTAAAAGTCCTGGCGCTTCAAGAGCATTATCGAGATGCAACCGCATTGGTTTCTGTAAAACCGTATGATCTATTTGATCAAGGACGTGATGATTGGTGGTATGCAAGCGTTAGAGAAACCAGACGGTAACATCACTGACGCTTACAGGAATGATGCTGTTCCCAATGCCTCACCTGGTCGCCGCGAAACGCCACCGGTCGCCGTAGCAACAGCTTATCAAGCCAACCTGGACGGAGTGAGGTCTGCCCTCAGCTTCTTTGTACCTACAATCTGTTTGCTGTCTTGCATTCCGATGGGACTGGCCTGGACACACAGCCCCTGGCAGGTGGGAACCGTCGATGACGCCAACTTCTATCAGTTGCTCGCTGGCTCGCTCATCCAACTGCTGAGCCTAGCTACTTTGCTATGGCCAACGTTGTTCCACTCTAGATTTTCAGAGCACACCTGGTTGTGGGTATGGGCCTTGGCTGTGTTCAGTGGGGCCTGTACTATCATGAGCATACCACTTTTTGTGTTCTTGCCGGTTGCCTGGAGTATGGTTGTGGCCTTCGGCGGAATGATAGCCCAGGCCTTGATTGCTTTACAAATTGTCCAGACCATTTGACTGCGTATTAGTCCATGCACAAGGATGTCTTGCCCAGAGCAGGCGTTTCACTAAAAGGTCGGACGATCGGTCAGGAAATGCTCGAAATTCGCGACCCAGGGTGGTCAGTGGCGCGGCAGGCGATTTGAGAGGACTACCTACTATTAAGCTAACAGGACTAATCTAGAGCAACCTCGCAAGTCTCCCTACACCATGTCGCTCCATCGATATGCGCGTATCAAAGTCGAAGAACGTGATAGACCGAGTCGGCGTTCAATCCCGGCAACGTCAAAAACTCATGCATATTGCAGTAAAATGGTCGTGCCGGCCCAGAGTTCGTCCCATAGCTGGACAATGTATTCCGTGCAAACGTACCCTGAGTCAGCATATCGCTCCCTCGTTTCGAGGGGGGGACGCCTGGGACAGAAGGAATTGGATCTGGATGGATGGAAGGAATGCGGCAGCGAATTGTGACTTACCTTGAAATCCTCCAGTGTTTTGCCCTTGCCCGCCACGGCGAATACGTGATGCACCGGTCCTCCAAGATCGGAGATGACGATATCTCCCGCGTCGAACGCCGGCGGTTGTTCCGCGCTGTACTTGTACGTGGTGATGTTGGTGTTCGAGTCGTACTACAGTGTATTTTGCGCAAAACGACGCGATGCGAGCAAGTGAAACCAAACGTTGAGTACTCGGTACACGGTACACGGTACACATTGGGATTTGCATGTCACTAAAGACCCCGACTACATACTACATAACGACAAGGTTCGGCCCGTAACAGAGCCACCGAGACGGATCCACCGTCGAGATGCATGGCTAAGCAAAGTGCGGAGGAAGCCTCGGGTGGCCTCGATCCTAGTTGAGAACCCAGGCCACGCTAAGGCCCTGCTTCCAGGCATCTCAGATGGTTGTAACAGGCGAGCGAGTTTCGGGGCTGCGCCGTCCATACGAGCGGCCTAACGCGGGGCAGCTTGGAAGCCTCCTTTCCTTTCATACCATAGGGGCGAAGTCGACGCTGTATGAGATGCTTGAGAGTGGGGGATTCATTCCTATGTATGCTGCCTTTGGACCTTCGAGGAAAGTTAGATCTGTGTGATATGGAAGGAAAGACGAAAACGATCTACAGATCACTGAGTACGGTCGATGTCGGGGGCCAAAAATTGACCTGCCACGCCGGATATAGTATGAGAACCATGGGTCTGGACTATTCACTCTTCTTGCGACAAGAGTCGCGTCGATGCTGGATGTTGGATGCTGGATGCTCTTCTTTTTCTTCTGCGTGGTTCTAATGTTAGGCATAGTCGGGGATCACCACGACCACCGCCCGCCAACTACACCTGTGCACAGAGGTCACTCACTACAGGGTACGGTACGGTTTTAAAAGGTATAGAAAATGACATTCGGTATCCAATCTACGGTACACGAAAAATCCAGCGACTCCCAAAGACGTCAAGTCATAATCATTCAATAACCCAAGAGCCCAGTTTTTTAAAAGGAAAAAACCCGAAATGTTCACAGCACCGACATGCCCTGCATCGGTGCTTTTGCTACCTCCTCCCGTTCGTGCTCCTTCTGCTCCGTCCGCCCGCGCCGTCGGACTGCTCCGCCGAGGTCGTTGGTGATGATCGCTCGGACTTGGTCCCAATGCCATGCCTCAGGCGGAGATGGCGCTTCACCGCGTCGGGCCTGACGGCGTCGTAACCGCACACATGACACCTGGTCTTGTCGTTGTCCGTGGCCAGGCCGTGCACTGATTGAATGTGCTGCACGCATCGTCGCTTCTCGGCAAAGGCACGTCCGCAGTGAGGGCACCTGAAAGGCTTGGTGTGCTTGTATTCGTGCCGTGTCAGCTCGCATCGACGCGCAAATGACTCTGTGCAGCCGGCAAACTGGCAGCAGAACTTTTGTGCTTGCGGAGAAGCAGCAGCGGCTTCCTGCGGCGGCGAGTTGTATGAGTCGAGGCTGGGGAAAAAGCTGGTGTTGGAGAACGGAGACTGAATGAAGCTCTCGTCTGTCGGGAGCAAGGTAAAGTCGTCGTAGTACCCGCTAAGGTTGAAGTCGGCCAAGTAGCTCGGATTGTTGAGGATATCATAATCGAGCTCGAGGCTTGCTCTGTCAGAGTACTGTTGATCGGGGGAGGAGTCGTAGGCGAGAGGAGGTAGAGGCGGTGTGAACTGCATTGTTGGACTGGGGGCCACGATGGCCCCTGTCGATGAAAGTACTGGTTGTTGCTGGGAAGGATATAGTGGTGGTGATGCGTTCCACAAGGGCTGACACGTCGCACCTTGGGTGTAGTCGTAGGATGGTTGGTGGTGATGATTCTGGCTGTTCGCCTGGTTCGAGTTGGATTCTATCCGGGAGAGGTAATAGGGTGCCATGATTCCCTGTTGCGGCTACGCGCTCGATGGCGGACAATGAAGTGCACCGGAGATGATCGCATTCTCACAGCGTTCGATCTTCTGTTCGCACGATCAGCATGACGCCTGGGCCGACCGGGCCATCCGGGTGCATACCTCTTTTGCCAAAGACTGTATGGCAGAAACAAGACTTGATTCATCTGTGATCTTCCATCGCGAACGCGCAGCGGAGGCGACACTTTATTCATCTGAGATCCTCTATCGCCAATATCACAATCGGCGTCGATGCTGTTCGGTCGCCAAAAGGCAACTGACGCGATTGGTCGCGACTTCTCCCCGAGACGACCGAGTCCATATCTTTCGATCAGCTTCCTGTTGATGTACTCCGAGCTGCCGACGCCTCCGGAAAGCACAATAAGCTTCGGTATCTCGTGATTCCTAGGCTTTTCACCACTCACGCATATCCCAGTGGAGGCTACACTGTACGGATTCCTGGTCCGTACAGTGTAGCGTTCGCTGATTCCGTGCTCGTGAGTGATGGCTCTAGTAGAACGAGAGCCGGTATTGCCGAGATGCGTATCCGGAATGTCGTTGGTAGAGCCGTCGGCTGTAGGATTCGGATGTCGGGTCCCCAGAGAAGGCGGGCAATTGCAACAATTCCAACCGTCATCCTCCCTGGAGAGGAGGGAGTCGTCCTGTGGGGAAGAAAGATAGGGCAATGTGTCGATGTCGAATGGCAACTCATTGGCCATAGAATGCGAGTAGGCTCCATCCACGAACGATTGGAGTCTGACGTCCTTGAACGCGAAATAGGACGGAGCGGCAGATGTGGCTCGGCTGCTCATCTCTAGCCCGTTCATCGAGCCTTGCATTGACGTGCTCGCAGAACGGTTCTCCAGCGCTTTCATCTCGATCCCCACACTCGCGGTGGGTTCCTAAGTCAAACTGTTAATCGAAGTCTCATCTCATACATGTCGGTGATGCCTGTTAGGAGAGCTTACGACCAGCCCGGCAATAGCGGGCAACAGCTTGATGCTGTGCCACTTATTGCGGGGTGAGATTCAGTCCGACGGACTGGAAAGGGTTTAGATGGGACGAGAGCCCGGAGGCTCGACACAGTTGGGGCCAACAAAACAGCAAGGTGTGTACGGTGTGAAGAGTGTAAGGCGGACGAAGCAAACAAAACGGGAGGAGAGGGAGGAGACGGATGAGAGGGAAGAGAAGGATGAGAGGAGAGGATGGAGTTCAGGCAACAAGGCTGGGGAAGGGAAGAGGGTTTTGTTTCTTTCGTGACTCCCCCTCGTCGGTGGCTTGTCGAAGCTGAGGCTGTGCTCGAGCTGTGTAGGCCACACGGTGCTAGTGGCATCGTCGACGAATAGCTGCATTGTGGTGGGGTATCCAATGCTTGGCGCACTATCTCATAGGTGGTTACGTCCATTGTCTGACCCTAAGCCTCGCCTACCAACCAATGGCAAGGCCGTGTGGCCCTCACCTGCAAGCCAAAGGTCCCTTTTCCTCATGCCACCGGCTCTTGCCCGTTGGTTTATTGCTGAGCGCCGAGTGGCCTACCATTGGAACCTCGCTCTGGAACAACGCATCGGGCCCAAGTGTAGATTGACGCCACAGCTTTGACGACGTCGACGGAACTGGCTACGCACGGGTTTCATCGAGTATGGTCTGCCTCAAAGAGGATGCTTGTCACCTTCACAAGAGTCTGCAAGATGCCGAAGCTTCTCACATGAACTCAATCTCCCCATCATCGCCATCATCAAACTCCAACGCTCTCTCCTTCCCCTTTCCCTTGCCCACCGTCTCCTCCCCGTTAACAGGCAGCCCCAGCGCCTCAACCTCCTCCCTCAACTCTTCAAACCTCCCCTGCTTACGCTGCAACCCTACCCTCCCACCACGAACTGCCCGGCCCCTGCTCATCTTCGCGCGCCCATCACTCCCCAGCGTAACATCAAGACCAAGCTTATCCAGCGCCTCTGTTATGGCCACGGCATCTCCAGCGTCGGGTGGGGGAACGACTTCCCTCGCTTCTAGGGACGAAACAAGGGCTTGATTTGCGGGATTGTTCTCGAGCAGGAACTTCAGACACATGACCGCGTGTTCTTTGATGTAGGGGTTGCATGCTACATTCAGCGTTCATCTATTAGTAAAGATCAGATCCTGTCATGAGAGCAAGCGGAGGTCGGTCATGCAGGGGAGAGAGTCTTCTTTACTGCGTTGAGAGAGGGAGGCGTTTACATACCGTCGTAAGTGGTGCAGCTCAAGATTGTCTCCACCCCTCCGTACTCGCGGATTTGATTCTGCACGGTAGGAGACTTCCACACCAGACTAGAGAGCACGAGCACGATAAGTTTCTTGAGGTTGCGCCATTCAAAGTCTGCGGGTTCTTCGTTTACGGTCGCTGGTGCGGGTTGTGGTGGTGCAGGGGCTGCTGCTGCGGCAGCTTGGCGTGGTGGCGGTCCAGGTTTCGGACTGGATGTGTTGTTTGGTCGTGATGACGCTTGTGTGTCGTAAGGGCGCTCCACGGCGACGTGAGCGGGAAGAGTCGAAGCTTCTTCTCCCTGAGGTGAGGGTCCAGGCAAGGTCGAGCTATCACCGTTCGTGGTTCGAGCGGGCATCGCTTGAGTCAATCCAACCTTGGCGATGCTCTGATCCAATTCCTTAATCAAGGTGACAAGATCATACACGATCTCCCACTGTACCAACAACTTCTTCCAGTCATTGTTCTCCGTCAGAACCGCGAAGAACTCCAGGAATTGATACACTCCCTCATACACGCGCTCCATGTCCCACAGATTCAAGGGGAAGTCCTCTGCTAAAGCAAGGCCGGCCCGGATCTGTCCCTGAAGGTAGATGAGTGCGCAAGTTTCCGGGATGATGTTGCCGCGGAAGACAATGAAAATGTAACGGACAGTGAGCACGTCAACTCGACTTAGCGGAGAAGGCGTAAGTCGAGGCTTGCCTTGTTGAGGCGCGGGTGATTGTTCAATACCCGAGTTTTGCTGCTGCTGCTGCTGCACCGAAGCAGGGCTGTATTTGGCGCGGAAGATGTGTGTCAAGATCTTGATCACAACGGCCTGCGCCGGCGAGATAATATCCTTGGGCTGTCCAAAATCCGAGTAGGCGTGGGACATCAGACCGTTCTTCAAGATCGCTTCCATGATCTGCACCATCATTTTGAAGTAGAATTCATCATCCGGCAGGTCCCAAGCGGCGATGAAAATCAACAGTTCCCTAAGGACGTTGCGGCCAGCTTCCTGGGCAAGGAGAATATGGCAGCGAACAGCTTGCATGTTCGTCTTCAGACCCTGCTGTTGAGCTGCTGTGCCATTCTTCGAACCAAAATTGTCCACAATGCCTGCTTGGATGATCATCGGTAACGCTTCGATCTCCGTTGGTCCAAGGACAAGAGGGACATCGGTAAGCAGTCCTCGTTCTTGATCTGCTGATCCTTGGTAATCATCGTCCCCCATACTGTCCCCGACACTGATCAGATCATCATCATCCTCGAGATCTTCTTCGTCTTCTGGATCGCCCTCGTCGTCATACTCCGCTTCGCCGTTTTCACCCATGATGGGTGCTTCGTGTAATCTCGCCATGAGCTCATCTTTTGCTTCTTGCAATGTCGCAGCTGCAGACTGTGCAGTTCTTGGCATGCTCAAGTCTTCGTCCGTCAGGGCTTGCGCAGCTTCATTAAGGTCGCTGTAAGAACCGAGGTCAGGTAGGTTGCTCCACTGACTTGGACCTGTTTGGCCATCGGTCTTGGAGCCGTTGCCGTGAGTCAATGCCATGATCTTCTCGGCCACGCGCTTGATTTGTGAAGAGTGAGCAGCCACGGTGACGGAATCCTCCTTCTTCTGCAACCACGCGCGCAGCTCCGCACCCACCCTCAACAACACATCCGGATTGTCATCGAGTTGATTTGCATTCATGCCGGACAAATTCTCCATATCCGATCTAATCTTGTCCATAAGCACCTTCGCCGCCTTTTGGGTTTGTTCGTCAGGTTCCTTATTCGTGCTCATTAGGTCGAATAGGGCATGGACATCGTCAATGTTGTAACCAAGATTGCCGCCTTCCACAGAAACCGGACCCGGTCGATCCGCCAGATTCTCCACTGTCGATCTGACCCTGTCCTCTTTTGCAGCTTGGTCCTTCTCCTGGTCAATGACTGTCTCTTCCGGAGAATGACTTCCCAGGTCGTCGACGTCCTGAGCCTGCGACTGGCCGAACAGATCCAACCAAAGCACCAATTTGCGCTGCTCGTTGTGCATGATGAAGTTGTGCAGAAACTGAAGACACGTAATCAACAGCCTCTTGTAGAGATTCACCACCTTTTGCCACCTCTCCTCGTTACGCGGGTTGGCCTCGCCATCGAACCCTCTTGCCGTCACCTTGACGCAGACATCGATCAATTTCAAGATCTGTTGGTCAAAGGCCTTCTCTGCTGCCAGATTCTGCGCCTTCTTGGTGGTCGCGAGGAGATTGCGCGCGATCGTACACAGGTCGTTGAGTCGTTCAATGTCCTTTACTAGAGACGGGTAATGCGCCGCAATCAGCTCCGAGCTGCTGCCGCCATAGCTGAGGTTCGGGGGATTCTTGTAGGAGAAGGACTGCTGTTCGAGCACCGGGATCGCCGCTGCCAACACTTTGGTCAATCCCTCCCATATCCGAGGATTGAACCCGAGCTGAGATCGCACATCGCTCTCCTGGTGCGACTTGTAAAGAATTTGTTTGCCGGCAATCAAGAGGTGTTCCAACCGTTTGTCATCGATCAAGCCTCGCGACTCGTAATGAGTTTGAGATCCCGTGAGCACAAGTTGTAGGAGTAAAGAAGCGCTCATCTCGGCCGCCCTTCGTGCTCATAGTCGTGGGAACTGGACTGGTAATTATGTTGGCTTTCCTCGAGTCCTGAATTTGACTCCGCACCCTGAAGCGGACAATTTGGTGGACAAGTTTTACATAAGCGGTCGCCCGACCTGCCCAACTTGCACTGAGCCGCGGTTTTTTTATCGGACTGAAACGCAAAAGTGAGACTGAGTTGAAAGTGAAGGTAAAGGTGAAAATCTTTTGTTTCGTCTTTTGTGTTTTCTTCATCTACTCACTAGTATTCAATTCACACGACCATATATCTGCTAAACGCCTGACGATGCTATGCGGCACGATATCGACATTTGCATGCTTGAGCATCCGTCTCAGGGTATCGAAATTTCACAAGAAATGTATCGGCCTGCGCTTTTTCTCATGCAAGCCTGACTGAGATCGCACAGCTTGAAGGTACATCATCACCCATGGCAAACTCGGCGTGTGTCCTTGCGTGACGTACTCTTCGATATGTCTCCTCCCTTGCGCGTTTTCATGCCAACCCTGCTGTGCGCCGACCTCCAGCTCACTGCCGCCTCTTTGCTCCCCAAGCTTTTCTTCGGGCAGGAGCACAACAAGCTCGGACTAGGCCGTGATGAGTTTCAGGTAGTCGGCCACGATCAGCGTAATCATTCTATCCGACGTCAGTTGCAAGCTTCTCAGAGCCGGGGCCAGGTATGGTACTTACGCATGCGGGGCGATCCTAACATAGTAAGTGCCAAAACCACGGTAAAATCTGAGCCAGCCCTCATCCCGAACAACCTTCTTTGCGCAGTCGAAGAAACCATTATAGGGCAGTTTTCCATCAGGCCCTCGTTGTTGCTTCTGCAGCCTCGTCTTGATAAAGTCGAACGGCAGGCTGAAGAATGAGGCAAAGAAACCAGCAATAGCAGATGCACCAAAGCGGTTCGAGCTTTCTGACAAGTGGGGGAAACGGTGCGTCAGCTGAGACTTGGACTCGGCGAAGAAGGTGAGTTGCCCAAAGTTGAGAGCCATGGCACGAATCACAGTGGGGTATGCTCCCGCCCAGAGGGCTGTGATGCCCTCAGCTTTGGCAATCCGAGTCAGAGCATCAAATACCGAGCGGTAGTTCGCTCGAGCTTCTTTGGGCTTCAAGCCGTCCGATTGCATGCGGATGAGTGCCAAATCAGCTGGGTTGCCCACCATCGCAGCCAACCCACCGGCTGTGAGCCCGGCAGCACCTCGCTCCGCGAAGCTGATCTTGGTGCCCTTCTTCTCAGCACGTGCCTGCAGCGCGTTCTGGAACGTGTCGAAGAAGCCCAATCTCGCAGTGGTATAGACGGCTTGTCTCAGCAGACCAGCTGAGAGACCATTATATAGGTCGAGGACCTTGCCTTGTGCAATGATATCTCTTGTCACGCCCAAAGCTGTGGGCCTGGGACCTGTCTTTACACCCTCGCCCGCCAGTTGTAGGCGCACCTTGACCATATCTATAGGTTGAATGCATGCGGTTGCGAACATGCCTGCAAGACCTCCATTGACGAACGGGAGAGCGGCGCGGACTGCGGGTATGTGAAGGAAGTCATTCTTGGCTTGTATGGGGTTGTTCGCAGCCTCGGTCGCAGCTTCCTCGACCTTGGTAGCAGCCGATCGGGCGCTTTCCTTGACCCTGTTGGCAGTGCTACCAGACATTTTTGGGGAGTGGAAGACCGGTCGCGGAAGGTTTCACAGGCTCCTCCGCTCTCGTATCTGACGTATCCGTGTCCCATTAGCAATCCCACACTCCCATGAAATCAGACGGGGGAACGCACTGATCTAGCAATCAAGGTACTTGGGGTTGCGCTTCGAGACACTTTCAGAAAAAGGCGGTTTTGCGTACTGACCAAGCAGAATCCACAGCGACCCTATACTATCAGGCTTCAGACCGACGAGTATAGTCTCTGGGAAAGAAGCGGTCTATCGCGATGCACCGAGCGGGGAAGAGCGTAGTGCGGAGCGCGGGAGCTGTCAGACCCGTGCAATTGACTCGAGGACAGCAGGCACGCGTGCGTTGGTCACCGAACCGAATGGCACACCACAAGCAGAGAAGATATGAATGCGGATGGATGTCGCAGGAATAAGAACAGCTCCAGCTGGGTATATACGAGTAGGAAGGAAGGAAGAACTCGGTCGGAAGAAGGTTGTCAACTCCGCAGCAGAGACGATCAGCTCGTATGCTGCCGTGGCCGTTGACCGTGCGCCCAGGAATGCCTGACCTTAGACCCCGGTCTATTGTCTGCTGCTCGGACCAATGTGGTGCCAGGGCTCAATATTCAGGGCCCGTGGATTGGACAGCTTCCGGCTGGGGGTGTTGCAACACTCGGCAGCGATCAGAGGGCGAAGACGCCAGATGCGGGGAAGTTGGCAGCAGCCAACAGCCATGCACTGTGTTTCCCGTCATGCTGCTGGTTGTTTGCTGGATAGGTGCTGACGTCGGTGCCATTGAACCGCCCTCGAGGCTTGTGCGCGCCTTTTTCCCAGCCCTCGCACTCGCAATATCGGAAAGCTTTCGTCGTTGAGAGCCCCCTTTGACCAGCGGCTTTTGTCACATGCCACAAGACGTTGGTCTCCCTGCTAGCCTACTCCCAACCAATCGTAAGCGGGACGAGATCCGGAATTGCTTCTGGTGACCGATACCCAACACATCCCCCCCATCGGATATGGGAAACCCAAAGGCTCGTTGGTCGCGGGAAGATTCGGATCGACTCTTACCACATCAGGTCCCACAAGTAGATCGCGGTAGGGCAAAGCAAAGAGGCAAGAACAAGGAGCCAGGCTGACCAAAGCATTGCCTAAGAACCGTCAATTAATTTGCTGAACACAGCCTCGTCGCCGTCCGTCTGCAAGGAAATCCTGTACACAGCAAGCTGCGCTCAGCGGTGACCCAACAATTGACACTGATGTCATTGTTTTGCCCCCCACTTGGTGCTGTCTCCCTCCTGGGAATCACAGGCCAGCCAAGCGCAAAATCCGGGGTAGGGCTAATAGTTAAGCCCGCTGCCTAAGCTGCCGCTCTGGGCGCGGCCAAAGGGGCTCCTTGGGCACGCATTCACGCTTCGCTCAGAACCAGCTCATTGTCCGCTGAAGCTTCTTCACCCACCCCACATTGAGAGCCATACATCCAACGCTATACACCAGCCTCGTCTCGCCGACTCCTACGTACACTGTCTACACTTGATCTGGAAATGGATGTTGCTCTGCCTCACCACGACTGCGCCTAACACAGTAGCGTCTTTCCGAAACTTTCCGAGCAAGCTCCTGGGGCTCAGCCGTGTTGGTACGAAGTGAGCCCGCGCCTGCTGCCGAGGTCAGAAGTGACTGTCCGGACATCGACCGCTGCTCCGGTCAACTTTCCGCAGGGACAATCTTCGGATGCCTCCATGACACGGATCAGGATGCGCCATTTATCTCAGCGCACGGAGGTAGCGGGGCCGATGTCCACTTCAGCCCTGACTTTTCATGCCTCCTGGGCTGTGGAAACCGAAACCAGATTACCGACTACTGACCAAGCGGAATCGGAATGAAGCTGGCATAGTCCGATCAACGCTCGTTGAACTAGCTCAACATTTCCTAGCTTCACTCTGAGAGGAAACTCGGAGGTCGTCTCGGCCTGTTCTCTGTCATGGTGCAGCACCCGGAGCCATGCCAGAGAAATTGTGTCTGAACGAGTTACGACACCACAATTGGTCAACGGCCTTGCCAAAGTTTGATACTACGTGAGGCGCTCAGCGATGTGAATGAAGCCGAGAGATTGGCGGAACAAATTTCATTCCGGAGCTGCAATCGCTCCGACCTCCTCTGCCCACACCGTCCGTCTCCCTGCGCATCGTGCACCTGGCCAGATGAGATTTCGTTCTTCCGAGACACAACTGAGCTGAAAGAGACAGCGTTCCCATCCCGCTCACTCTTCGTACTTCTTACATGCGAGCAGCGCCTGCAAGGCCGTCCGGGGGACTGTGTTCGCCCGTTTCGCGGCTGCAAATTCTTCCTTGTCCTTTCCGTTTCCGTCCAACCCGAACTCAACACCGAAGTCACTGACAAAGTTGTCGTAGGTTGTTTCGGGCTTATAGGCACACAAGCCGCACATGATCTCCAGGAATTCGTCCCGAAAGCCGATTCGAGGGAAGGCCGCCACGATCTCTTTGTATTCATCAATCGTCAGGGCGCCACCGGGAAGGTCGGGCCCGAAGAAGTCGGCCATGACGCCTAGGTGTGCGAGCGTGACTTCAGCTTCTTTGTGTTGGGCAAACGACGGCGTGGCATGCAGTGCAATCGCATCCCACATGAGCTGAATCCGGTGCTTGTCCCATTGGTCCGAGTGATTGTGCTCTTTGAGGTACGTGCGAGCAAGGTTCGCGCTGTCAACCTCGAACCGCTTGTCCTTGGAGATGAATGTGTGATCCTGTGACCACCCGAGGTCGTGCATGATGTTGCTGTATACGATCAATTCCAGGTCCAACGGCTCGCTGGCCAGGGCTGGCAGTTTGCGAGACAGAAGCACAGCGAAGTATGCGGCACGGAGGCAATGGTTGACCGTCATTGGTGTGGTGTGTGCTCTGCTGTACTCCAGCGCGGCGGCAATAAGTGGGGTGACAGGCACACCCAGACCGCTTGGTAGCCTCGGAAGGGAAGGATTGGAAGACATGCCGGTGAGTGTGGAGGGAGAAGGTAAGATCGTTGAATGAACAGGTCTTTAATGGGTGCAGGTCGCCTTGCTTTCGATTGACGAATATCTTTGCTTCAGAGGTCCATTATGCTCGAAAATGGCAACTCTGCCTCTTATATGCTAAAGCAGGGGCAATGCTTCCCGCTGTCTTCGTCAACCGTGCCGCCGGACAGCCCCCTTCGAAGACTCAGTAGTACCGGAAGCGATATGGATTTCTAACCATCAATGCCACATCAAAGCAACCATTGATCCGGTTGCGACGATGCATAGGGAAAGGTATCCTTTTGATTTGATGGGTTTTAGCCATTTCCCCGACCTGGACCAAGAGAAAGACTTCGCTAAACCGCGTAGTCGTCGAAAAGGGCGACACAACCATCTTCAGCGGCCATTCATGCAGCTTTGTGCATTCCACATGTCCCCGGATGATCGACATCTTCTCACATGGCGGCCGTATGATTTCTTCTGCGCCACGAAGCCAATACGAAGGTTTGACTTATGATGTTCTCTATGGAAACGAACGAATCCCACAAGGCTGCGATATGCGTGCCTCGTGGGCCAGCCCCATCACAACATCGAGTGATACGCTACCAAGTTTAACAAAGAAGCAACCCAAGATGGCTGTCTTTCCCCCTGGGGAAATACAGCTGAAAACAGATACGGACCCCTCATTCCTTTGGGCCCACAGCAGCCAAGTTGCACGACATCGCAACCTTGTCGGCTTGCAGCCAGGCGTCCAGCACTCGGCCCGCTAAACGAAGCACGAATACCAATACAATGGAACCAACCTGATCCGTGAGAGTTCGTCGTCGTTTGAGGGATTGCAACCCGCGTCAAGCAGCCACAACTGAACGCCATTCTACGGCGATGTTTTGACGAGCTCTCAGATCATCAGTGAAGAACTCGATGGACAGCGGGACTAATCAGACGGCCGTCTCAATCGACGACTATTCATTCCTGCCACGAGCAAGTACATCCTTGACATGCTTGCAATGACCCGATCGATCTGTTCAATAAAAGAGGACGAAACGAACACAGGCATGAGCCCAGTTTAAACCCTGCGGCCTTTACATTCTCCGACCAAAGTTCTTCAATACTGTGATTCCGAGCTGCACCGTCGACCTATACCTTCTATCTAGGCTCCAGTCTAAAAGTCGAGAAGCGCGTTCCCTCGCAACAAGTCCGCCGCACCATTACTGTACTTTTTCCACTGTATACAGGACCAGTCCTGGCAGCGGATAGCGAATATGCATGTTCCCGAGCTCAATATCAACGCATTCCAATCTGGCGGAGTTAGCATCACAACGATGCCCCACCATCACAGATCCTCATCCCCGGCCCGCGGTACATCCCGGGGAACTACTACCACCAGGTCAATCTCGGAGCGTCAGTCACGAACACGTGAGCTACCTGCCCTTGTCCTTTCATTCCGGCGCAAGCAATCTAACAGCGCTGTCGATGCTGTCAGAGGCGCCCCAGGGTGCTCGGAGGCTGAGATCGCGGCCATCACGTTCGGACAGATCACACTGCGTTGAAGGAGAGCGTGGAGAACAGCCGTGCGCCGTCCTTAAGGGGTCCGAGTTCTTGATGCCAGAGTCGAGGGATATGACTGTTTGGGTGTGTTTATGATTTTGAGACCCGGAGACTTAGCGCGACGGAAAACCCGACAGTTCTGAAGGAAAGGAGGCGGAATTGCATGTACATGTACAGTACGAGTTATGTGCGTAGTCTGCTAACTTGAAGGCAGGATCAGGTACAGTACGTTCCTATGTACCGGGGTCAATCCCCTAGTCACTTACAAGTCTGGGAAGAGAGAACGGGACAAGTGGGAGGATTCAACTGAGGGCAATCATTCTGCTACTTCCGTGGTAGGGTGGCACGGGGGCTTAAATAGGGTAGGGCGTCCCGGATTAGTCTTTCAGAACTTCTGCGATTGTGGGTCCGGGATTGATTCGTTCTCTCCTTCTCCCCCTCTCTCCCTCTCTCACTCTCAGTTCTACTCAATGGCAGAACGGCATGGGGGGAATTTCTCATTACAGTATATGGTATGGAAATCGGCTGGTCTGGCAAGGAGAGGGCAACGGTTTCTAAGAGCCTGCATTGTACGGTGCATAACTGCAGTACAGTAACTAACTACCATACTCCTATGACTGACTCTCTGGTTGGCTGGCACACACTCCGGGCCCATCACCAAGATAAATACTTGTTACGTACCGCGCAAGCCCCTCCTCCTCCGCGGCTTTACGGAAACACATGGGCTGGCAATCTCTTCCCATTGGCATCATACCTCTGTTTCAAGACGGTATCAAACGCGCCATCGATGTCCCTGGGCTCGAAATCCAAGCCCAACCCGCCCAGGGTGAGCACGTCCAACCCATAGTTCTGCTTGATCCAATGGGCCACCATGTCCATCCCCGCCACCGCGCCGCTGCCGGTCCAGATATTGCCGTCGACGACCCACTTCTTCTCCTTGGTCCAGTTGACCTTGGGGAACTGCTCCTTGGTCCAATAGTACTCGACGTTGTTGATCGTGGCGGTGCGGCCGTCGAGCACGCCCGTAGCGGCCAGGACCGCCGCGCCCGTACACGTGGTGAAGACAGGCTTCCCCGCCGCGACGTGCCGGCGGATGAAGTCGGCGTACGCGGGCGGCAGGGTGAAGCCGACCGGGTTGGGCCCGCCGAGCAGCAGGGCGTCCAGCTCCGGCGGGTTGTCGATGGTCGCGGTCGGCACGATGGTGACGGCGCTGGTGAGCAGTTGCACGGGCTCGAGCGTCTGGCCGATGTGGTGGAAGACAAAATCCGGGGCTTTCGCGAGGGTGCGCTCGTCGATCGGGGTGAAGTATTTGATCGCGTTGAGGATCGCTTGCGAGCCCGAGTTGAGCAGGTCGAAGGGCCCGAACACGTCGATGGCCTGGTAGTCGTAGACTAGGGCGCCGAAGTGGAAGGGGGCCATTGTGTCGATGTGAAGACTTGGGATCGTGCTGATAAAGTAAAGTACTGGATGCTGGTGTTGAGATCAAGTGCTAGAGCGGATGTATGACAACGTGTACAGTAGAGTTCTGCACGCCTTGGTTCAGGTTGGTTTGAGCACGACCTTCCTTCATCCCTCGATGCCATGGCAGAGTTCTCTTTTTAAACACAACAGCTCGGGTCCTCCCCTCTCAATGGCATTTGTCAGCCAGGGATTCATGAGCGATGGAATTACTGTTCACTTCTGGACTCAGGGTTTCACAACGCGTTACCAGTCAGCCAGGCAGGCAGACACGTATGTTCCCACGTACATAGTACGTCGTGGGTAAGGTACTTTTGCGGGGGTCGGACTAAGCTCGATTGAGCCGCATTGCCGTTTTAGGCCATGAATCCGCATTGGGAAATATGGATACCGGGGGTCACTCAAGCAGGGCGTGTCTAAGCACTGGACGGGGATGGGGTACGAGTACATAGTGTTTACTGAATGTCGGACTGATCATTAGTCCGTTACGTATTTCCTGGCATTACTAAGTCAGTAAGTGACGGTGCAAAGGGGCTGACGTGGAGAGATTCTCACGACCGTGATGCTTTGACGGCTAGATTACTACTTTACAAAAACATGTCCGGGTTGAGCAGAAAGCCCGCGACCTACGCAGTTAATGACTAGTATAGTACGTCGTTGGCTTCACCGCAGACACAGTAACATAATGCCTCGAGTAACATGTCCTGTACAGTAATGTCTTCTTTCGGACCATTCTTCCCCCCTCTACCCGCAGACAGTTCTTCTCCCTCTACCCACAGACAGGGTATTGGGTTCCCGAAAAGCCCCTGTTCGGGTCGAACGTCAAATACTTACTTTACATGAACGAGCACCCACCCGAGCCACATCATTGTGAATCACTGCCTCCGCTTCTCAGCTTCCACACTTCTCCAGGCGCCCAGCTAGAGATGCTGCGCGACGTCAGCCCGGACTTGGAATTACTGTCGTGTATTCCTGCAACAAAGGCCCACAGGTCTCGGCTGACAAATGATTCGATTCGAGGTCGACTCGGGGAATCTGGCCCGTCAGTTCGGTCCTCCTCCCCCGGAACGAGAATGAGAATGAGGCCGAACGACTCGAAGTTGGATAAGCCCACGTCTGTAACTAAGCTGGGACGCCAGAGAGCTGGACACGACGGGTTCGATCGCGCACCATAAAGAGGAGGCTGTATGTACATAGTCGTCATGGTCCAGTCCAGCATTGTCTCGCACTTACGGATTCGAAGCTCCTGGGAAACGATATGATCAGCCTTGGCTAGTATGTGTCAGGAAATCGTGAGTGCGTTCCTGGACATCGGATTCAGAGGTGACTCGAAGAACATCTTGTGCGGGATTGTGTCGGGACCAGGCCCGGATGAGCCACGGACAATGTAGCAGAGGAATAGGCGTATATTCTGAATGCCATGGCACCGGAAACCATAATCACGAGATCTGTCACACGATCACGTGTCAAGGGTCGGCTTAGGGTAATATTAAGAATTTAAGCATCAGAAAGGACTTTCAAGACGTTATGACAAACATCATTTAGACAGGCTCGCTCCTGACCAAGAGGAATGAGGTCGACGAGGACAGACGACATGGGAGCAGGATCTGGCGGACCCTGAAAAATGCCCAGCAGGGGCGATTATTTCAAGTCCCAAGGCTTGTTGTCAAACTGCACACAGGGCTTCTTGGCAGTGGAAAGGCCCCAAGTCCAATAGACAGTAAGGAGTACAATGATGGAGCTGTTTCGCAATTATGGGGGTCGACGCCCAGATACTCGTATTCTCACGCCCAGCCTCGCCAGGTGGTGGGGTGGTTGGCTAGCGGCGTCTGGATGCAGCCCCCTGAAGTTATCTGCGGCGTGGGGGCCATCGACCTCAGGTTTGACATGCCGCCAGCCACGGAACAGAATACTCATGCACACGAGACAGCCGTGCTGCTTGCAGCCTATTGTACTGCGGTATACATGGCATAGATTTCTTGCCAAATTGCAGGTATGTTGATGTCATTTCGACGGCCTAGGACTTGGAGCGTCTACTCGCTGAGGCTACTCCCTCCATACAAGCGATCTCGACTCGCATTTGCTCGCCCACGACTGTTGGGTCGTATATCGTTGTCGCAGCACGGGGTACTGGTATGGAAGTAGACTGCGCAGAGTGCGACTGGGCAAAGGGGCAAGGGGCCTGAGAGCGACGGAGGGTTCTCCTATTCTATGTGATTGATGGCCATGGGCGAGGCTGAGAGCCGACATTCTACAATAAAAGCAGTCTACCTCTCGGTGCTGTAGAGCACATTTCTACCGGCTGCTCGGGTCTGCACTTCCTACCGATCTAACCGACTACATAGTATTCGAGTCATTCAAGATGGCTTGCATCCGGGCACTGGTACTAGTGGTGTCGCTGCTCTGGCAACAGGTCGCCGCCCAGGACGGAGAGAACAACTTCGTCATCCCCACCGGGCGGACCACGTATGAGGTAACCGCGGGCCAGCCGCTCACGGTCGAGTGGACCAATCCATCGTCCAGCACCGTCACGATCAAGCTACAGGTTCGTGGAGGGTCAATGAATGCTACTTGTTTGACTGCAGACGATACATAGCTAACGCAGGACTCTAGCAAGAACCCCCCACCACTCCGGACGGCGGGATTATTCTTACCAGTGAGCGCTACCAATAACTTGAGCATGCCGCCGTCGAACTGACCTTGTATTAGCAGGAATTCCAGCATCTACCTTGACCGCGACCTTGACTATTCCTGCTGCCGAGGATCTCAATTCCTCCCTGTACGTCTTAGAGATCATTGACGACATCGATCCAAACAACCACAATTTCTCGCCCAACTTTTCCATCGACCTCGTAACGGGTTCGGCGTCGACCTCAACTTCGGAGACTCTAGTGACGTCGTCCACCCCCATCACGACAAGCACCTACGACGATAGCGGGCCTGGTACTAAAAGGTCGGAAACCTCCGGAGCCCCCAGCACCGCTGACCAGACAGGCACCTCCGAGAGCAACGGAGACAGGCCGGCCCTCTCCACAGAGTTGATCGTGGTCATTGCGATCAGTGGAGCTGTAGGGGTCTTCGTGGTCGGTGCGGGGTGGTTTTTTATGTTGCGCCGGTATCGCAAAGGAAAGAAGATGTGGGACACGGCACTGAACGCCGTCGAAGAAAGCCATACCAACGGGCTTAGTTTCACAGTCGAACCGGCCCAAGATCGGTTTGGCCGCGACAGGGAAGGTTCAGGCCACGACACCGACCGAACCGACAGGTCAGAGGTACCGGTGTCGTACAGGCTGAGGGGCACGATGACGCCCAGTTCGCATGAGCTGTTGTCCATGTTGCGTACCGTGTGAAGCATAGGAGGTGGCAACAGGGAGTGCAGGCACACCCTATACATATATCTCGACCACCAACGTACGTAGCTTGCAAGCACAGAGCGCATTTCCGTGGTACATAGAATATCCACACTCGCTGTGCCTGGCCCATCTGTCCAATTCAGGGCGAGCTAGGTTAGGGAAGTAGCCACGACAGAGAACCAATCTTATCTAGGTCATCACAGCTCCCTCAGCCTGATCTTAAGTCCATGTGTCCACCAGCTTTTGTCCTGAGGAATTGTCCCCTGGGAACCCAAGCGACTCAGGAAAGAACTCTCGGAAATTCACCGCGGAATCAACAGTCGGGCGTCCAAATTAAGAAATGGTGCATGGGATGGCGCATGTCACAAAGTCAGGCAGCATGCCCTCATCATGTCGAAGCAGCTGAGCGACATAACCAGAGGCGGATTTCCCGACAATAACTTTACATCTCAACACGAGTTGCAGGGAAATTTCCCGCCGAATTTGGCGGTTGCCGCCGCCGCTATGGAGGTGGTTTCCCCCGTTTCTAAGAACGCTACCCTGGTCCTTCCCATCCCCGACTGACTTCCCACTCATGAAGGCCTTCGGCGGGACCAGAAACAGTCCCTTTAGAAACAACAAGGGAGTCGTCCATCCCTTGGAAGAATGGTGAAGAGGACTATAACGTGATGACTGTGCTTTGCTAATGTTGTTGCGTTGTGCTGTTGCCTGCTGCAGAGGGCCAATTCGCTACGAAGGCGACAAGGACCGAAAGATACCTGGGGTATGTACTTAGCAGACAGATCGATTGGATGAGCCAGTCATGAGGCAGAGACTCACGCTGCCATGGCCGCAAAGATCTCCGCGTTCCTGCTCTTTGTGCCAACCGCCAACACAAAGGCGAAGACGAAGGCAAAGATCCCTAAGACGATCAATATAACGGCATGACTCGTCAGGAAATGGAGCGCGAAGATTGGTCCGACCAGCAGCAGGATTGCCATGATCGTCAGACACAGGCGCACAACTCGTCTGATGGATGTTGACGAGTAGAAATATACGTTGTCATCCTGAGCCGCCTGCGCTTTGCGACGATAGTCCTTGCGACGAAGATGAGAAGGTGGCACGTTGAGAAAGATACGTGAATGATTGACTCACTGTGGTGATGAATTTGGATGACCATCGGCGTTCGATGAACTGCTCAAGAAAGTCTTTGTCCTTCTCGCCCCCTTGGAGGGAGCATAGGTCATCGGCGTCTGAGAGAAAGGCTGCCTCTTCTTCTATTGTAGGCTTGTTCCCGTCCAACCAGTTGGAGAGGGATTGCACAACAGCAGGCGGTGCGGGTTCCAGCGCCAGCATTGAGGCCTGAGAAGTGATTGCCTGCTCTGTGGGCAAGTAGAAAGAGGTGAACATGCTTGAACAAGGAAGTGAATTTGACGGTGGCTGGATCCAGACTCACGGTATTCTTTCAACAGAGTCCGAATCTCCCTCATGACCTGAACCCGGCTTGCATTCTCGTCATGTCGTCTTGAATGCAAGTTCCACATGTCTTGTGGTCCCCTCTGGACCAATTCCTCCCTGTCAATTTCATCGAGCCGCTCCGAAAGCGAACAGAGTTCATCTTGCATGTACAGGAGATTGCGGGCTGTGAGCTCATCGAATCGACGGAAAACAAAGAATGACCGGTCGCAAGCGATGAATCTCGAAAGCAACGGGTAGCCTCGAAGTTCCGACAGCCCCAGACGTCCCGGCGTAGCTGCTGGCGCTCCTGCTGGCGGTGGTGGTGCCGCACGTGGATCTACAGGGCGGTGGTGGGCTGGCTGCTTCTCAATCAGACTCGCCCACGATGATGTTGGTGAATGTCACATACGGTTGCATAACTTTTGATCAATCCAGCCCCCGCCCGGAATTCTTTCTCGGGAGATGCAACAGTGGTCAAGCTGTCTTGGTCAAAGCCAAGAATGGATCTGGCTAAACGGCAAGGCTTGGTAAACGGTTCCAGTGATCGATCTGCTGAGAGCTGGTACCTTGCTCTTGGTGGTCCGCGTCTAGAAGGGAGCTCTTCTCGTCCATCTTGCGCGACACCACCACTCGAGGGGATTCTTGATTGTTCTCTGACTTCGTCTTTGAGTGTTTGTCGAGGTGTAAATGCTCTCCAGGCCCCCGCCTCGCATCGTCTCAACCCCACTTGCGGCTGAATACGAACTCACCTCAACCTCGCGAGAGCATTCACCTGGTCCAGATTGTGTCAGGCTGACCGCTCCTCCACCATTAACTTCCCAAGGCTGTATATTGGGTTCATCAACTGAGAACTTTGATTTGGATCCTTTCGCTGTCGCTATCCCCAAAAATGTCTCGGGCAAAGGACCCGGGGCCACCAACCATGCCGTATGAAGATAAACAACGGCTGATGGACGAAAACAGCGTGAAAAACAGTGATTATGTCTTTCAGATAGCCGTTTGCAGATTGTTGATTTTGACACAGTAACGGCCATCATGGCCTTTGACGACGAGGCGATCAATAACTGCAAGCCCCTCCCCAGGCCGCTGACCATGGGGGCAGGGAATGTCAACAAGTATCAGGATCGTAAGCTACCACTCTACGAACAGTCAATCTGCAGATCTAATTTCTCCAGACCAGAAGGCCAAATACGTGACCAGGCCACCATCGCAGCGGATCGACTTTACAGGCGCCGGGCACGCAGAGGACAAACCCGACACACCCTCCGAGCGCTGGCCACGCAGAGAAAGTAGGATAGGCATTCTCGCGAATCTCGACACTAGGCAGTGCTGATACTGTATCCAGCCAGCCTCGATTTTGCTCTCTCTCCTGGAGAGATCAACAAACGCGCAGCGTGGTCATGGTATCGGACAGGATTGATATACGAACAGGCTGCCAAGTTTCATGCTGGGAGGGACGAGAATACAGCGACAGGGAGCCAAACGAGTGTAGCTCAGACGCTGATGAGCCGTGCAGAGAGAGCAAAAGCGCACGCCCTACGTCTGTTTCCAGATCTTCTCTTACAGGAATCTCTTGATAGGCCATCATGGGCCCAGGAGTTTACTCAAGGTATCATTCCTCTCCCTCGAACTCTTTGCCCCCACAATGCTGATTCTCACGAAAAGCTGACGTTGAATACTATATGGAAATGTACACGAACTTTTTGCGCGAACAATCGTCGTTGGTGGCACAGAAATACCGGCAAGCCGCTTTCAATTACATCATTTGGGCGATGCTACAATACTTGGAGGACAAACAGGAGCCACACGGTAAGCTCTGCGGTCGTTTCTACTCACTCCCTCGAGTTGAACGGGATTTTGATCGTCGCACAAGCTTACGGCCCGCACGTGTCGCTGGAGGATCGCCTTCGGGAAGATCTGGGAATGGAGGGTGGACTGGCAAAGGTGTGGGCTAAAGCTGCAGAATGGAGTTTCACTAAGCGCAAACCGCGCTTGCCAAAAGGGCTTGAGAAATATGCAGTGAACCTCGTCTCTCACCGAGACCTCAGGGATGACTTCAGGGAGTGGTGGACGCGAGCGGCCTACGCAATGGGGCATGCGAAATGGCTGGAACAAGAAGTGAACGCCCTGTCTTGTAAGCATCAAGCCCGCTCAGCTAACCTACTGGATAAACTGATGGCCGTGTCCAAGCGTCATCTACAGATTGGCGACTTCTACCTCCTCCCCATGTCGGCCACTATGAAAATGATTGTGTGGTTCGGTCAGAATGTTGGACTTTGGCATCCATGGATGTCTCGCTTCCGGGGCATCTCGATGATAGACTGTTGAATTTTTACAATAGCATGCACATGAGCCTACGTCTATCCGATTCTTTCCTTTACGGCCACCCGCTGTACTCGTTTGTCTACGGCCCCCCGGTACGCATGGTAGCGAAGAGGAGGGGACAGAAAATTGATTACTGACCACACTCCAGGATGCCGTATTTCACCAAGCAGCCGAGTCTGGGTGGGCCACCGACTTGGTGGGTTTACTTGGCGACCTGACCGGCTCGGCGGCTGCTTCATACGAGCGATATTGCCGCAAAGGCCTTGTAGACCATCTGCCGCCGTCGGCTACAGAATTCGAGAGATCCCTCGCCGTGTGTGCCGACGATGCTGTCCTGCAGCTTCAACACGACATTGAAATCTCCCAGGCGCTCAAAACCCTGTCGTTCAAGCTAGACATCCAAGGACTCACGGAAAAGTTGAGAAAAATCACAAGACAGAGAGGTGTCATGACGGTGGCCGAAGCCCGAGATTCGCAGTTCGCCCAACAGATCCAATCCGCGGTATCTGAGTGCTTGGGGTCATTGAATATCAGGTTTCCTGCCAGCTCGGAGCAGTACGCCGTTCTTGTCCACATCGAAAGGGCTATTGCCAAAGAGATCACTCCTTATCTGCGCCTCCAGATCCGTGGGAGGGAAGGAAGCTGGCCCGTGGCGTATCTATTCGGGGGGGAAAGTCACCCAGAGCCCGACTCGAAACCCTTGAACATCTGGATGCAGCACTGCCACCTCGCAAAGCAGCATTCGCGGCTCGATGCTATCCGGAGCAGACTCAAAGCCGGACAGGGACTGACGACCGAGCTCTTGGACGTGGCAAGGATCTACGACGAGTATCTCGGCGAGGCCGCAGCCGATGAAAACCTCCCAGTCATCGCCTGTGGCAGGTTGGAATCACGAACCCGAGAGCTCTCGCCGCAAGCCTTTGCCCAGAAGCACGGATTATCCTCCACTGGCAGCCAGTATGAGAACTTCCCATACAACGACGCGACTGAATCCGCCCGAGGGCACCAGCACCTGGGTCGGACCGCAGAGTCCGTAGCCTCGCTGTTCCACCAGATCTATAGCGAGATCTGGCAGGACGTGGGGAAGTACGGGCTGCCGAGGCCGGCGGCGGTAACACGGTACGAAAGGTGGCCGGCATCTCCGCCAGAATCGCTGCCCAAGAGGTGCGACCACTGCCGGAAGGCCGCGGATGTTCTGAAGGTTTGCTCGCGGTGTAAAGGCGTCAGGTACTGCGATTCGACCTGCCAGAAGAAGGGGTGGAAGGAGCACAAGAGCTCGTGTGTCAAGACGTACTGAGTCGGGGAAGCTATCCTATGTCCACCGCCCGATGTCCAAGTGGTGGTGGTGGCGGCGACGTCGACCAAATGTTTCGCCACAAGACAAGACTGTCTTTACATTTTCAGGAGCTCCTCGTTAATTACTACCGATAAAATTGTATAGGAAGGTCACCTCTACCTCTGTTCAATGGCGGCAGCGAGTGTGTCCACCTGTTTGCACCTGTTCCGCCCGGTGTTGAGGCCATTCTTGTGACTTGCTTTTGTTCGCCTCGGCTCGTAATAAATTAGCAACTTAGATCCTCTGGAACCTCCACGACTTACCTCTCTCTCAAAATGTCGCACGTCCCTTGGGTTACACACTCACCTTCCTCTCGAAGTGTCGCAGGCCCCGTGATTTACAGCACACTCACCTTTGCGTTTCATAGACATTGCAGCTCTCGTACTTTCTGCTCCATGAGCGTTCCCAAGAAGTCCAGGTCAAACTGCTTTCGGCACATTGGGCAGGGCATGCCTTGGTCCAGTTTCTCAAACGACCACTCGAGAAGACAGTCGACATGGAAGCCCTTGTTGCAGCAGGTGAACGATACGGCCGGAGGAGGGGTCAGCTCGCCTTCCTCTGGTAGATCTTCAAAGCAGACGGGACATCTATGCTCACTTTCATCATACGATCGCGAGACCGGTGCGGGTTCCTGGCTGGAGGGGATGAAGACCCCGCGAAGCCGGGCCGTCTTGCAATTGGCGAACATCCATCTCAGAAAGTCTCGATATCTGCTCCGTTCGTATCTGCTGGCATAGGCCTTGAACTTGTCTCCACTGGCAAGGAGCAGGGTCTCTTGGGTGACGAGGTACGTTTCTGCCAGGAACACTCTCTCCTTTATGATGCCGAAGATTCTCTCTACGTTGGCCAGCCCTTCAGCGAGGGTGTGCAAGTCATCGTCCATCGAAATGTCGTCCGGGTCAGGCAGGAGCACGAGATCGAGATCATCGGCATTCTCGTGAAGCAGGCGCTGCGCACCCACTCGAAGAGGATCGTCTGGTGCTCCCATATCCACAATCATATGTGACAGCTGATCGTGAATGTCACAGAACGCGGAGTGAATGCGCGACAAGTCAGTCGCCAAGTCATGGATCTCACGGAGTGCGGCAGAACCTTCGATGTCCGAGTTGTGTAAAGGAGTGACGGGTCGGGTCGGATCGCGGACGATGATTGTCGTCGGATCGAACCAAGGGAACATGCTCGAGCGTTCAACAACGACGTCCTCGAGGCCTTCCATAGGAATCGGTTCATACTCGGCAGGAGACATGAGGTCGATGGGTTCCGGCAGACTTTCGTAGAAGAAATCCACCAGGTCAACGGGAAGTCGATGGAGTCGGAGATACTGCTCGAAAACCTGACCTAAGTCTCCTTGCTCCTCGATTGTCAGGTCTTCTGGTATATAATGAAGCGTAAACAGCTCGACTGCGATCTGCCGTTGGGTCTCGGGACGTGGAGGCAGCATACCTGACACGAAGGATTCTATAAGACCTTGGAGGTTATCGGTATACTCGTGCGAAGAGAAATGCAGTTCGAGATCCCTTTGCACGATACGCTCTTCGGGATAATCCTCGTCCGCAGGTGGCCCCAATGTTAGTGGGCTAACATTGGAGTCGACTGATTCTGGTAGTGGGAATAACATCGGATCTGCTTGCCTTGACGGGAACATCAGGGGACCATAGGGATATTCCCTCTGCTCCCAGGTGACTTCCTGTATTGGGCTACCATAGGAGTCGACAGATGCTGGTCGCTCAGGTATTGACAATACCGTCGAATCTGCTTGCCTTGTCGGGAAGGTCCAGGAGCCGAAGAGATCGTCCATATTTCCCCAGGTTTCTTCCTGGCTCGTTGCCCGGGGCGAATCTGACTCGGTATGGTGTGAAGGAGAAGCCATGTCGTAATGAGATAAAGCCTCGTTTTGGAAGCGGGGTTGGTGCTTGGGTGTTCAACTGATGTGATCTGTCCGAGAAGGTTACGGGGCTTTTCCAGTTGTTGTTGTGAGTCGAGTCTGTGGAAACTGCAACTGCGTGGAAGCCTTTAAACTGTCTGGACTTGACCGCAAAGTGGTGAACAAGGAGATTCGACACAATGATCGAGTGTCCATTGATGCTTGAAAGGAGCCTTTTCACAAACCTTACCGACTGCCACTGGAACAGTAGTGGCACGTAACAAAGCGCTGCTCAATGCTGAACAAAGCCAATAATGGCCTCGACGGTCAAGGACATTGTTACTCCGTTTGTTGTGAATATCGCATAAGGCGAACAATGGGCCTTACACAAAGCGTAGCGTCCTCACAGAGAATCCAAAGTGAGCGTGGCTCTCGATGGCCGGCTGCAGCAAGCACGACCTTGTACCTGTGCTGACAACTCCTCTCGAAACGACATGACGTGCTTTTCGAGGCGCAATTCTTGAGGCCAGGTGTTGGCTCCTTTGTATATATATTGAAATCGCTTAAGAGGCTGCCGCGAAAAGGGGACGCATCGAGATCCGTTTGGCTGAGCCTTGCACCAGAGGAACAGGCAGTGCTGTCAGCATCATGGTTCTGATTAGAGCTGTTACCGATCGGAGGCCGGAAGTCTCAATTTGTCGTATATCAGCAAGCTCCAGCTGGTCTGGCTCACAGTTGGAGATCCAATGGAGGCAATGGCAACAAGCCATGGCTGTTGTTCAGAGATTGATGGCGCCGCAGAACGATGTTACGAACGGTTGCCCAGGCCCGCGGTCTGCGTGGGCGCGAGTCAGCCCATAATGCCTTGTCAAAACTGGACGGAAGGAACGAATTGATGAAGTTTGGACCTCGACCTGTTGAAGATGGACGTCGTGTCCACCACTGCATACGTGACTGGCACTGGGCCCACGTATGTCCATAGCTGCCCTCCACAACCTGCCTGTAGCTCTCAAAATTCCAAGCATCTTGTTACCTCTTACACTGACACGAACATGTGAAGGAGAGAACACTTCAAAGGAGTGGGAGCGGTCACGGACGTTCAAACTCTCGGGCAGATGAAAGATAATCTGAGACCGCTTGGTTTGCGAATCCTCTCTGTTTGACCAGAGAAACAATTAGACGCGAAAAGAAAACCCCAGGCAGAGATTGCGAAGGAATCAGTCTATCAAGTGTTAACAACCGTGTTCAAAGTCTTGACAGATGCATTCGCATCCCTGGCGAGCCGAGGCGGTGCGCCTCGTGCAGCGTCGGCCACTCGGACTGTGGATGGCACATCTGGTTCAAATAACTTGACAGAGAGAGTACAAGGGACGGCATGGTCAGTTGCGTTGTATTTACAGTGGGTTCTGGAGCGGTCCAGGTCCTCTTTTGGCCCGTCCACAGCTCCAACTCACTTCTTCTCCTCCTTCTTCTCCTCTGGCTTGGGCGTGGGCAATCTGAATTCGGGCGGTTTCCGGTCCGAGCCAACTCCGACTTGTTCCCAAGCACTCGTGCCGCCTTCAAAGTTTCGGAATGCTTGAGTCATCTCAAGAGGTTCAACCACAATGCGCTTCTTTTCCTCGTCGTATCGAATCTCGGTGTATCCTGTCAACGGGAAGTCTTTGCGTAATGGGTGTCCGTCGAAGCCATAGTCCGTCATGATCCGACGCAGATCAGGGTGGCCTGTGAAAAAGACACCATACAAATCGTAGACCTCCCTCTCATACCAGTTGGCTCCATCGTAGAGCGAAGTGATTGAAGGCACCGGGCTTGTCTCATCTGCATATGTCTTGACTCTTATTCTTGAGTTGTGTCGCACACTAAGCAGGTTGTAGACGACCTCGAATCGGTAGTTTTTGGTGGGGAAATCGACACCGGTAATGCTCGCTACCATGGTGTATTCGGCCGCGGTGTGGTATTTGAGGAAGCTGAACACGGGGATGACGCCGGAAGGGCAAATGTAAATGCATAATTCGTCTTTCCACACCGAGAATTGTTGGATGTATTTGGGTAGGCAGGACATGAGGTACTGGCCGTATTGATGCAGAGGGAGGGCCTTGTCCGCGTATTTGTCGGCGTCGTTGACGATCGGGGCTGAAAGCTTGCCCATGGCTTGAGCGGGTCAGTCTCTTCATCTCCCGTTACTAGCTGAGGTACTCACGAGGCCGAGGCGCCTTCCGTAGCTCTGAGAGGAGATCGGGACCAGCTGTTCTTTCGTCTGGTGTCTTGCTCTCAGGCGTCTTGACTTGAGATTGCCTCCTGGACTGGCTGAAAGTCGCACGTTGGGCATAGTTGGAAGACTGCGAAGCTGTACCCAGCGGCCTCTTGCTGGCCAGCCGCAACACCGTTTTCGCGGACGCCATTGTGGAACAAGAAGTGGCAGTCAGTCTCGAATGCGACTTCAATCGGGGGACTGGAAAGTCGTCGTTCAAACCAAAGGTCCATGACGGAGCTCTTCCCGCCAAGATAGCCTAGCCTAACTGGGACAAGTGTTGTTGAACGGTCACGTGACAGCACCGCGGCCAACCAGGTCGCAGGTAATTGGGAACAGTGCCTCCTCACTGTCCGGCCACTTTCTCGTGTTCAGACAACGGGATATCACACTCGTGGTTGTGGTGTCCAAAACACCCTCTGACGCAGATACAGAAGGGTGTCTCAAGTCGAATGATCAAGTCGTCGAAATGAGATGGCTTTGGAAATTGCGATGGTTTGAGCCAACCCACGGACAGAGAGAATGGGAAATGAGCGATCTGCCTTGACTACAGGTAGGCGAGCAGGCAAAGGGAGAAGGTGTATTTTCGCATACCGTTACATAGGTTCTCGCGCTCGGTCGACGACCTACAGATACGTGCTGGCATTCTATCAACAAGGCCGAAAACCTCACCGGTCTGTTCAAACCATGCCTAACGAAATTCATCCATCAAGCAGTACATCCACAATCAACCACAATCTTCTCTATGAGCGATAAGCAGGAAATCGTGTCACGGGGCGGCCAGAGAATGATTGAGGAACCTTGCCTTTCTCTGTCTCAACGCAGAGTGTCAAAGAAGAACACTCGCGTAGCGCTGCACTTCAAGGCTCTCCAAGGAGGACGAAGCAAGATCCAAGCTCAGACAAAGCTACCTAGCATATCGAGAGCTCCCGCATCGAGTCCATTGTCAATTGCATCTGGTACATCAGTGTGACAATTTGAGGGGTTCAATTTCCCGGGTATCTTGGGTGAAGGATGGATTCAGACGAGAAATGGGCTATGCAGAACAGCTTTCAGCAGTCTCTTTAACGGCTACCGTGTCGCGGATGTGTGCCGACTTTGTTTTGATAACCCAGCTCAATTATGTCGGCTGGCGACTTCTTGTTCGCCGGGCTCTTTGTTACTAGGTTTGCCTTCTTTCCATTCATGTTTGACCGCCAGGTTGATGCTTTCATGTGCATGCTCAGCAAACAGACAAGCAGCAAGCACAGGGTCAACATGGATCAAACAGAACAGGAGAGAGAAAGGATACGCGGCGATACTAGACATCAAAAAAGTACAAGAACCAAGATGTGGTGCAACTCTTTACCTTGTTAGAATTCTTCATCGAACACCAACCCGTCAAGATTCTCAAGACATTCTTGTTTTTAGGAACAGAACCACACGAGAATAGGCCCGTCGGTAGTCATGGCCGAAGAATCCCTACCAGCTCCAGCAGCCATGGCTGAAGAATCCCTACCAGCTCCAGCAGCCATGGCCGAGGAACCTCCATCATCACTCCCACTCTCAGCGGCACCGAAGCACTGCACAAAGTGTCTATTCTGTGGCTTTGGCAACACCACACGGTCGACATATTGCATCAAATGCAAGTGCTGTGTCCTACCAACTCGAGACAGCAAACATCGTCCAATCAACTGGACACTCTATGCATTTGGCTCATCAGCTCTTCACTCCAAGAATACCACCGGAATTGGTCTCACAAGCACATTGGAACGTACGAGGAATGTTGAGAACACTGCGGTGTACATTGGAGATTCGGAACAAAAAGCCCTGTTTGCCCACTACCGAGAAGGTGGAAGGAAATTTTGTGTCTGGACATGCGAGGGGGAGTACAAAAACGTGCATTCGTCGGACTGGGACGGTGATGATGGGCCAAATCGAGCTATGTTCAACGAAGCCGTGCACCAGATCTTGACTGCAACCGACACATTTTCTGGTAGGCGTGATCATTGCAAATCCTTCAGCTTGGCCTTTCACCATACTAACTTGTTACATAGATATTGCATTCTACCATGACGCAGCGGACGGGGGTCAGGCCCAGGGCCAAGACAAGGCCGAGACGAAGGCAAACGATCAGACCAAGACTCCCGGCAACTATGCTGGTACGTATGATCATTACAAATCTTTCACTTGTTTTCTTCTTCTCTATACTGACTGGTTATGGAGGTATTGCACCTTGCCGTCAAGCAGAGGACGAGAGTCAGGCTCAGGGGCAAGGTGAAGCGCCAACGAACCCAGGAGGTCGGATGGAGACACCGGGACAGAATCCCACTGCGAGCCAGGTACTGCCGCAGGTTGAGGCTGGTGTGGACAGAGAGGGTCAAATCATTTTCAGTATTCAACTGCAGCATGGGTGTCTGAACAGTGTCTTTGTCAGAGCGGGACTCAAACACGGGACCAGCTGCAATTCCACACAAGAGTGACGCAACGCAGAGAGAGGAGAGAGAGAACTGGTTGAGAACGGCAGAACAGAAAGAGCGACGAGAGTGCATGGCCGAATGTTGCTTACCTGGAGGCTGATTCGTGGTGGAATTAGATGGTGTGGTGCATCTTCCTTATTCCGTTCTTTGAGAGGCACGGCCCTGGTGGCCTGCCTTTCGCCTTTAGATAGCTGAGAGCTGGCTCTCTCTTGTTTCTTTTCAATGCATGCTTCAGACAGTTTCGCGGAGCCGCTCCCGCAGATAGCCAGTCCTAGGCCGGTAGAAGGGTCAAATGAGAAGATCAGGGTGAAGGGTTCGACTATTCTAGCAAATCTACCAAGGTGAACATTCCATTCCCGACTTTTCTTCTTTGTATCTTCTGCTGAGGCCGGGGCACCGGCGCCGCCGTCTTTAAGGTCGCTTGAGCGCTTTTGGTCCGTCTCTCCAAAAACCTTTGACATGCTCATCTTCACCACTTCTTCCAAGCGCGTTCGCCAGGATTTGGCCACCATAAGGCCGACAATTACAAAATGGCGGACGCCAGAAGCTGGGTCCAGTCGACACGTGGCAGGTCGAGCATGCCTCCACAGCCTTTCGGAGCGCTTCTAACTTTTTCAACGTGACGGCAAAAGCATCATCGGCCAAGTCGGGATGGATCCTGGCCCAGACGCCATCAAAAAGGTCATGGGCGTGGAGACCGTGATGTGTGCTGGTGATTCTCTCCGCCCACCAAGGATAGTATCCAGACATCTCCCAGTCAATAATTGCCTCGATCTTGCCATCCTTGACGATAATATTCTCGCCGTTCAGGTCTCCGTGAGTCAGCACATAGGGTCCTCCGCGTGGAAAGTCGTCTTTGATCTCCTGAAGTTTCTCTTCGATCACTTTGGGGTCCTTGGTCTTGTGTATCCGAGAAAGCCCACCGCGGAGTTGGTCTGACATCTCCTCCAGCCATTCATCGTCCGTAAACCCGATCTTGAAACAGGTAGGTGGGTTAGGAGCGCAGACACACAGCACAGAATCGTCAAGTTGGTCGCCATTGACCTTTTGGGGGAATGGTGCTGTGAAGCGTCGCAGTTTTTTGAGGATGTCCACGAGCTGGGCCCTGTACATGGACTTCTGTTTGAGGGATAACGTGTGCCAAATCGATCCTAACAACTTTCCCTGTGCCCGTGATATCAAAGTCATTTGTATGGGATCCGCGGGGTCGGTTAAGCGTCGCATCTCTTTCACCACGGGGAAATCGGGATCTGCGTGGTCGTGCAGAAATTTCCAGGTCATGTAGTCGTTCCCGCATTCCAGTTCGGTTGGTTGATCGCAAATCAGCCACTTGGTCCCCAGTGACCACAAACCCCTGTTGCCGCTGACATACATAATTTTCACACGCGGTGAATAACTCTGAGATTGTTCGTATGTGGTCCACCCACAAGCCCAGCACAACTCACTATAAGGCTCATGCCCCACCTGCCACCCGGCCCGCTTATATTCCTCGGGGAACCCTGCTGCACAAGGGGCCAGCTTCAAGTGGCGTTCAGGATGAGCATAGTCCTGTTCGACAGGCGCATTGCCCCCATCCAAGTCAATCATCGCGATACCTGGTCGGAAAAGAAGGGCAAGAGATATATGGCAGGAAAGAAATTGAAGACCTGGAGGGTGATGGTGGTGGATTTACCTTGGGAAGAGGTTGCAACCTTCATATAATGGAAGGGAAACAATCGATCGAAGGACAGGGAGGATTCCAATGGCCGTGCTGTTTCCGTCCTCAAGAGCCCGGCATGGGATTGGCCATATGGTATTGCCGTCATGACCTGGGCCTGCCGGAAGCGGACACTTGGTATGTCCTCTTTGTCCTCCTCTCATTCCTCGCTGGGCACGGTCCCATACGAGTACAACCACGGCACTGTTTGCGGAACAAAAAGACCCAGCCTTTTCACGCGAAGCCCAAGGTTCCAGTCGAGGGAACTTTCCACGGGTCATCACGAGTCACCGGCGCACAAAGGGATGCCAGATGCCAGTGTTGAACGGAATGGATGGGGCTACCCACATGTTGGTGTGGTCACGCACCTCTTGCCTGGAATTGATCCGATGCTTGATCATCTAAATTCCTTTCCGCTCTGTTCAGAAAGGGTTTGTCCCAGGAGGTACGTATGGTGGCTCTCCCCCTCAATGCCAAGAGCCGCGGAACGATAGGAGACCGTCAGGCACCGAATGGCGCGGGGAGTGCGTATGACCTCGACGGCCCGAAGTCACAACCACATCGACTTCATCCGCAGCGGAGCGGAGCGGGTAGGTGAGTTGAGGTGAGGGGGAGGTGAGTAGACGGTGAGCGGCGCATCTTGCGCTGCCAAGACCAAAAACATCTCGGACTAAGCTTAAGATAGACTAGCGTCAAAAAGGCTCGCGACTGCGTTTGCAACCTTGCCTTCTGCTTCCTGCCGCTTCGATGGCGATTCATACTTCCTTCACTGTTCACCACACCCTCTGTACCCATCATCTAGCTTCATCAATACACCCTACGGGCACAACTCTTCCACGCGGTCCAACTTTGGTGACATCTCCCTCTGCCGTCGACCTACTACTCGACCTGGAAACAGCAGACTAGTGCATGGAGGCCGCTCTTGACCTTAACTTAGCGGTGCAGGAGTCGAACGAGGTGGATCCCTCTACAGTTTTGTTGGTGTATCCTCCGTTATGAGTAGATCTCAGGATACCGTCATCGACGATGACGAGGAGACATGGTGAGTCCGACCCGCCTGGTGCGGTTGCCCTGAAGACTGATTACGTGACAAACAGCCCATTATGCATCGAAGAGTTCGACCTGTCCGACAAGAACTTCCGACCTTGTCCATGTGGCTACCAGGTATGACTCCGCTATCTAGGTTCTGTCCCGCGCAAGACTGTGACTGACGCCCAAGATAGATCTGCCAGTTCTGCTTCAACAGCCTGAAAACTACCTACGAAAAGAGCACCTGCCCCAATTGTCGCAGACCCTATGACGAGAAAACGATCCAGTACAAGATCCCCACTGCTGAAGAATTCAAGCTCGACCAATTGAACAAGAACAAGAAGCAGGCGGCCGCGAAACGCAAAGAGACGGAGAAGCGTGAAGTGGAGACTTCGTCACGTCGCAACCTTGCCGGCGTGCGCGTCAAACAACAGAATCTCGTCTATGTCATTGGCCTCATTCCCTCAATAAAGGACGAGCAGTCGTTGCTTCAAACCCTCCGCGGCCCAGAATATTTCGGCCAATATGGCGAAATCGAAAAAATCGTGGTCAGCAAAGCGAAACCTGGAGCAACAAACCAAGGCATTGGCGTCTACGTCACCTTCGCTCGCAAGGAAGATGCCGCACTCTGTATCAACTCTGTTGATGGCTCTCTCAACAGCGACCGCGTGCTTCGGGCTCAATTTGGCACCACCAAATATTGCTCAGCCTATCTGCGAGGTGAAACATGCACCAACAAAAACTGCAGCTTCCTTCATGAGACAGGCGAAGAGGGCCAGCACACCTCCTTGCAAAATGAGCCTCATGGTGCGAGGATTGCCGCTCGACCAGTCGTCCCCGCCCCAGCCGCGCAGGTGAATCCTCCTCCTCGTCCTCTCTCGGCGGTCCAGGGCTCGACTTCTCACTCCATGGCCCGACAGGGAAGCGCAGAGAATGATTTTAGCAGGAAGAATTCTCAAGATGGCTCTGCCCTACCCTCCACGGCAAGCTGGGCAACGGCAAATGCGAATATCGTTCGAACAAGACGTACCAGTCAATCAAACAGCAGAGCCACCCCCAGCCCGCAAGCAACACATGCATCGCTTGCCGCCAAGAAGTCGGAGGAGCCCAAAGTCAGAGAGTCTCCTATTAATGAAGCCTCTGCCTCTCCAGCACCGGCAAAGACTGCACCGAAACACGAACAGACGGCGTCAAAGGCGAAGCCCAAACTGGTGGACCCTGCGCAACAAATCTTCGATGACGCCAAACGTATCGTCTCACGGGCTTATCAGTTCTACTATGACGACTCATGTCTCAGCCCGGATGTTCGCGCGGCGGTGGATGACATGCCCTGTTTTGTCGACCCTTATGGGGGAGCCAAACGTCGCGCCATGCGAGAGAAAGAGGAGGCCGAGCGAGCCAAGCTAGAGGCTGAGGCTCGTGCGAAGCTTGAAGCTCAGGCGACCTCGGCCGCTGAAGAGACGCTAGAGGAGGACAATATTGTGGCCGGTAGCCTAGCCCTAGGTGGCGAACCCGAGGATGATCATCCAAGAAGCTCTTCAGCGCGTGGAGCCATCGGCCGTCCATCGCAACCTTTGAGTGATCAATTCTCGGCTTTGAACACACGCAGCCTGACGCCTCAGCAACGACAGCAATTGGCCCTTCTCAACGCCAGCAACATCCAACAAGCACCCGGCCTTGGCCAATCTACTACGCAGAATACCGCTTTCGAAATGTCGGATTTCGATAGACGTGCACCACAGTACAGCCAAGCCCAGTATGAACAGATTAGCAATCATCAGCGTCACGGGTCCCGATACTTCAACAACGACACCAAGGCCGGCACCAGCAACCGGTTCCAGGGACAGCAACAGGGCTTTTACTCCAGCGGCGTTCAAGGACCTCCTCCAGGCTTACCCACTGCCGGCACCCCACCAGTCAGCGGGGGTGGGATGTTCGCGCACGGTCAAAATTTCACCAACCCCGGCTTCGGAGCTTCCAAGGACATCAACGTCGAAGTCTACCCGAGGAATCGGAGCGGGACGAATCAAGGTCATGATATGGCTAAGCGTGAGTTACTTCTTTCCTTGCAGAATAACCCCCTGCGTTCGCCCCCATTGCAAGCCCCTGCCCCTGGAATTCTCAACCCGCTCTACGCTCAATACCAAACATATCAAGATCCCGGGCTTGTCAAACAAAGGAAAAAGGGCAAGAAGCACAGACACGCTAACACTTCCTCTTCAGGAGGTGGTGTAGAGCATCTTGCAGACCCAAGTATTGCATCAGCCAGAGTTCGCCAGAGCACCACGACAGGGCAGGGGCTTTTTGGGGGTAACCAAGGTGGGTACCAACAATCAAACCTATACGGCGGCGGCGGGTACAATCGTTGGTGATTGATGACATCTTTCTTTTTGCTTGCGTCCTTGGATTTTTGTTCGGCGTTGGTGGTATGGCCTGCCAATTCGGATCAGCGAGCAGTGCATGAGTTAGTAGCTGAAAAGCGAACACCGGAGGAGTTACGGCACGGACAGTCCGTCCCTGGGCAGGCGTGGGACGCATCAGACATCGATCTACCGGCATCAGGCGTTTTCTTCAGCTGCAGCACTCGTCAAGTTTCACGGCTCTATCTTGTATGTTAGTACCCTTCCCTGGCCACGTCACACAAAAAGTCAGGCAGATCAAAAACGAGTTCTTACACATGATTCAGGAGCAATTTTTCAAGACAGTAGAACCCGTGAAGCGAGGGATTTGACGACATGGAAGAGCCGGGTCGCCTCTACCTGTATTGCTGAGCCCAAGTCATGTACCCGCCGTTGCCGCGTCTGATATGTTCCATGTGTTGTGTTTGGTCTGTCTAAGGGTTGCTTACTGACGATGGGGTTTCTTAGTCGATGTAAAGGACTTCCCGCCGTTACCCGTCACCACGCCTCTCCCGCCTCTGCATTCTCGAGTCTCGTCCTTGCAGAGCTACCAGAGCTCGGGTCTTCGGTCGTCAACGCCCAAGATTCCCCCGGGGTTTGAACACACCCATGCACACCCTCCTCCACAGAGGCAAGAGTCTCCTGCTCAACCTGCACGAACAGTGGCCCAACGAAGCACTTTGACAAGTTCTGCACCCGTTACCCCGGCAGTGCCAGTGTTGCCGATCGGCCCTCGCACGTCCACGCCACAACCGAAAATTCCAGAAACTCTCAAGGAAGAAAGCAAGGATTCCAAACGGGAGGAAAAGCCCGTCCATCAGGCTGTCAAGCCCAAGCATCAGGTGAGCGAGATCAGCCTGGGTTCACCCAAGCAGAAATCGACTCGTCAGAAGGTCAAGGTTGAACCTGAAAAGAAGGGTGATACGCACGCTGAGCCCGCCCGCGACAGGGGCGTAGACCATGAGATTAAGAAAGTTCCTGCAGGCAAGCCTGGGAAGATTGAGCTGCCTCCATTTCCCGCCTCGAGTGCATCGACTTCGCTCCCACCACTTACAACTGGCACGCTCCCAGCGTATAAATCTGCGACAGACACACCTCTTTTAGAGTCTTCAGTCGTTGGAACGCCTGCAACGATGAGCCGACCGGGTACGCCTGGTACAACGACCCCATCTGAACCGTCCAGGGCCTCTACGCGACCCAGGGTGCTGCGTGTGACGACTGGCATGACGTCTAAAGTGGCAGAGCAAACTCCTGCATCGGCCACTACTGAGAGGTCGAGCATATTGCCCCCCTCAGCTGCCAGGAAAGGATCCAGAAGACCATCTCTATCCTCAGCTCAGCAAAGCCGCCCATCGACCCCTGCGATGTCAGAGCGACCGTCCCACGACGCATCTCGTGCGAGTAGTCCTCCACCAAGCATCGTTGGCTCTGCTCCTGAGCGTACAAAGACCAAGGCTCAGCTGAAAAAAGAACGGAAAGACAAGGCTCGAAAGACAACAGAGGTGGGTGAGGCTCCCATTGTCGCAAGCACGCCTGTTGTCGAAGAGGTGGCCCCTGTCGTCGCGAGGCAGAAAAAGCAGAAAAGGCAGCGCCTGGAGAGCAGCGCCGTAGCCAGTGCGGATGATATTGCCAGCCCAAAGAAGATCACGGACGCTAAGCTGGCAGACACGGCTGACAAGCAGGCTGCTCCCGGCAGTGATCCTGAGTCGAAATCCGAGCTGGGACAAGTCTTACCCACTGCGTCACCTTCCAAGGCGACGGGCAAAACGCATTCACAGCCTTCAGCACCAAGTACTCCCGTCCCCGAAAATGCCAAAGAAGACCGTCCATTGAAGCCTGAAGAAACCAAACCGGCGTATAGTGTCCGGGATCTGTTGAATGACGCTGCCGAGGCCGCTGGGCCCAACGCTGACCCCTCAGCCGCCCATGTAGCTCTTCAGAAACTGCTTCAGGAACACGTATCCTCGATGCCCAAAATCATCTCCTCACTACTACAGTCTGGCGACCTGACGAAGGACCATCCGTGGTTGAATCCGCCTTCCTTCAATTCGGCTGCTTACAAGCTCCCACCCGACTCCCGACGCGGGCAAGAATATCTCGACGGCAATGCTTATAGTGCTAACGACGCGTTTGGCTACATCTATTTGCCAATGAAAGAAAAGCAAGCGTTGAAAGACGGCAATGCCGTGAGCGTCGCAGATGCTGGGGACAGAAAGGACGACCTGTTAAAACGATGCCTTGTCACGCCCAATGGTTGGGTATTGCGACATCTGAGTGCCGATGAAAGTGAAAAAGTACTTGAGCTGGAAGAGAGACGCCAGATGTACGTTGAAGAGTTTGGTGACGTCGGTACCATGTCCGGGTTGGGAGTTCTTGAGCCGGACGATTTTACCAACCTTGGCGGCGGTATGGACAAGCTTGCCAGACACGGTGAACATCACGGAGTGGTCTGGATCGTGGGCGAGGATGGGCAAATAGAGGATGAAGACGATGAATTCGAGCCATTTGACGATGAAGATGGAGAGGTTGACGGTGCAATCGGCGTTAGTGACGACGAAGGGGAGGAGGAGGAGGGGTTTGAGGAAGATATTGACGAGGACATGTTCCAAGCAGATGACCACCTAGAGATGCCCGGTGCATGGGACCATCCTCCTCGTAACGCCCATCCTCCCTCGAGAGTGGCCTCAGGTGGTCGCATCAACTCGCTGCCAGGCTTGGGACCGCATTCTAGGACGAATGCGCTCCGTCTGCCACCTCGGGGTCCGATTGCTCCTGACCGCCCTTCGCAGCCACTCGACCCCGAAGGCGCTGCTCCAGCGCCCGCCGTGAAAGAGCCAGCGACGACAACGTCGGGCGTCACCTCCGGCAACACCAACATCCGCCTCCTCGAAAATGAAGCCCTGCAGAAGCGCATGCAAGAGTCGCAAAAGGCCCTCGAAGCGGCCCGCAAGGAAATGGAAAAGCTTGAGAAAATGGCAAACAAGAAGGTCAAAGATATCAGTCGCTGGCGGGAGGGCATCGTTGGCGCGCTGGCGAGCGCCGGCGTCAAGGGCTAGCGACCCGTTTGACGCCGTGGAAGGTGCAAAGCTCAACGGCAAGCCGGATATGCAGCGGAGTGATTGAGACAGGTTGGGAAGAGCCGGAAACTATTGGGTAATGGGGCGGAAAGGAGTGGGATCGGAATGGACTCTGGATCGATGAATGATCACGTTGGACATATTATGTATGCACCCTGGATTGAGCGTCTTACCGTCCACGAAGGCGCCTCTGTACATACAATTCAACTCTCAAGGACCTCTCCGCGCCGCACCTGTGACCTCCGCCGTCAACAACTAGAAGCCACCCAATTTCACGGCCCGCGCATGAATGAGGCGAGGGCCGCGCAGGATCTCCAATCCACTTTTGACTTACAGCACTCGTCACTCCTTGGCCTTGCTCGCACTGGGCCTGAGGAGGCAGTCCCGCTTCCTGTTGCCCAGCGGCGTAACTTCCCACTCGCTTGTATATAATGAGGTGTGGAAGTAGGAAATCGGCGGTGGATAAATGAACATTCGAGCTCTGTTATCTGCTGTTAAGGCTCTCTGCATCTCTGTCTGTTGTTATGGCTCTCCGCCGTTTTCCTCGCTCCCAGCTGGTTCACACAATTGGTCCTGCTTCGATAGTTCACAGTTGCACACTTGCTGCGGGACGCTTTCTCAGCGCCATGATTGTTGCATCGACTCGGTCATCTGACTCAGTCATACTTATTCACTTGGTTGTTGTTAGGTTTCCGATGGGAGTCACGGCCCTTGGATTCTGAAGGAGTTCTGCCCCCAGCGATACTGAACGGTGCGGGACGCTTCGAGGCTGAGCCGGAATCTGAGCTCCATCTCCCTTCGAGGATGTCCCTCGCGCGCTGAATCTCATCCCAGTCGGTTTCCTCGATCCTTAGCAATGTGGTTGTATATTTCCGCGCCAGCGGTGTCATCGGTGAGATCGGGCTTCTGGTCCATGCCACCGGCGGCGTATTCGAGGCAGGGGTCACCTGGATGACGGCGCAGATGAGATTTCCCTGCAACTTTTGCATTAAGTGCGAAGCTGGGGATTTGTCTTTCCGGCTCGTTGCCAGCACCGTCATGGCTTTCCTAGTCGTAGCATTGAGGTAGGGCGGTCGATGTGGGAAGAAAATGTCCGCAAGGGTCATTATGATTGTCCCGGAAATGCCGTTGTCTTCTTTACTGCTGTGCAAGATCCCGTAGACTTCGAGACTCAGTGTCTTCACAGGTGTAGGCGTGGGGAGCGCAGAGCCAAACGCGGATGAGATGTAGCGTAGGGCTTCCGCGATGCGGAAACACACAGGACTGCGGTGCAGAGGCGAGACGATTGAGCCGGTTGGCGAGGTGTCCTGCGTGGAGGGGAGAGGTGCAAAGGGCCGAATGAAGGGTCTCATGGGCGGCTGTCTGGTCCTGCGGCTAAGAGGTGGCTCATCTAGGGTTTGGTGTTTTCCATTAGCTTCTGGCGTGTCTGCGGCCTTGCTGGACGAAGGGAAAGGAGCAGCAAATGTCTCGGCAAAGAGAGCCTTTTCGGCTTCTAGAAATTCCTCAAGGCAGGTGTCGTCGTTGTCGAAGAGGTCCTCTGAATCTTCGTTCTCCGCTTGCATGGTGTTCTCGATGTCGGAAAAATGCTGCTTCGTGCTTGTGCCGTTGCTGACATCTCTGACAGCTTCGGTCTCTTCTTTCGCGTCGGAGTCAGTATCGAACTGCCGTGCCGGAGTAGACTCTACTCCCATGGCAAGAATCTTCTTTGCTGGTCGAGTTTCTGCCCCCGAACCGAAGGCTTGGAAAGAAGTTCGTTTCTCGGCAGCAGAAGTGGCGTTGAGCCTGCTTGAACGAATAGGAATCAAGCTGTCGGTGATCTCGAATTGAGCGGCTTTGGGCTTTCGTGTTACTCGAGGTCTTTGGGTCGGCGGTTTCTTGTGCTCTAGCTGTTGCAGTCCATTGAAATGTTCAGCGTCTTCTGAAACGACGTTGACAGCCCCTTTCTTGCGGGTGTATGGTGGTGAAGCCGTCAGTGACTTCCGCTTCCTGGCTGTTTTCGTCTCGTACATTCGATCTGCGGAGGCGAGGATGGTGCGTCGAAGAGAGCTCGCGGATTCGGAGGGCTCCCCGTCTTCTTCGGCATCCTGCTGCGATGATGGTGGCGAGGAAGGAGCCACGTTGGCACTATTCGTCTGATTGATTGGTGTCCATGTGTTAGGCCTGTCATTGTTAGCGCAACTTCTGGCTGAAGGATGTCATGGCCCTGACCAGACGGGTTGAGGCTCATGGGACACATTTTCAAGTTCGAGAGCCGCCTGGAGTGCCTCAATCTCGTCGCTTGACAGCCAACTCAACTCGCTGGAAGGTGAACTCATGGCAATAGAAGGCCCAGATCATGAAATATCCCACGGCAGCCGTCAAGGCTAGTCGAGAGAAATTGGAGGGATGTCTCTGGTAGAGTAGCGCCGCAAGAACGTAGCATGAAGCACACACAAGGATTTCACTCTCGGGTGAGAAGGACATTGGAGAGGTAGACGAACAAGAGGTGGTTGAGTTGTAGATGAGGTGCAAGTGAGAATTCGTGGCTGGGGGGCAATCTGGAAATACCGACCGACTTACGTTGGGTAACCACTGCTTCATGATTCACCTTCAGGACAGAGCGAACAAGTGACCTAACGACTCTATGAAGCCAGCAGAGCTCGCATTGTCGAGACCTAGAAACAACGCAGTGATCGCAGGCTTCGTGGCCTTCAGAGTATTAGCCAACAGAACCTTGCTTCAAGCCTCGCCTCGCCTGTCTAGTCATCTTGAACATATGGCCAGGTCCGAATAACTAGGCCGGCTAAATCAAGGAAGCGCTTTCCTTTCCCGCTGTAGCCATCAATGTAAAAAGAGAAGTGGAAACGACCTGAGTTAAGCCTGAGGGAGAGGTGAATGGAAGATGGGGTCAGCAGAAACAAGGCTAACCTAATTCAGTTAACCAATGTTTACTTAGCGTTTAATCTGGAAGGAGCGCCGTCCATTCTCAACATCGCAGCGCAGTCGAGAAATCCGACGCCACTTACTGCATACCCCAGGACTCGGAAGCATGTCATACGCAATCGAGACGAAGAAGCGCAAGTTTGATCGCATCCTTGAGGCGCTGACCGATAGCGTTGCTTCCCCTGCTGCCTCCCCATCCCGGCCTTCGCTCAACTCTCTCAATAACGCCTCTGCCACCTCACTCACTCAGGACACAGCTTCGGACTCTTCTAAGAGACGGCGCATAACGCCTACCTCAGGGCCTGCGAATTCCGTGCCTTCCACGTCGACTGACCTTACGGGTCACTATCTTCCCTCCAGTCGGCCTGCCTTTCTGCAACGGCTAGAAACGTTCCGATACGTTACGAAATGGCACGTTCCTTCTACGGATCCCATCAATGCAGCTGCGTGGGCGAAGCGAGGATGGGTTTGTGTCGACACGGACACAGTGGCCTGTGGCTCTTGCAAAGAGAGGCTTTACGTTGACCTTAGCGTCGACAACGAGTTGCTTAAGGCCAAGAAGCAAGATGGTGAAGCTGTCAATGGTGAAGAAGCAGCAAAAGATGAAGAGGACGATTTTGCCATTTCTTCTGAAGTCTATGACAACATCGTTCAACGATACCGGGATATGATCGTTACTGCGCATGCAGAAGGCTGTCTCTGGCGGAAGCGCGGGTGTGATGCATCAATTCAGCGCATCGAAGGTCTCTTGAACACCCACCTGGCCCTGTCCGGTCTGCGAAGTCGCTATGACAGTCTCATGAGCCACCCAGAGGAGATTCCTCGTGTGGAGTCTCTCCCGTCCACCACATGGATCGACCCGGAAGAGCTTGATCAATTTCAATCAAACACAGGAGAAACTCCCGATATTCACGCACTCATACTCGCGATTTGTGGCTGGGAAAGGAAATCCGACGATGTCATAGAATGTCGGCATTGTTTCCGCAGTCTGGGTCTCTGGTTGTACCGCGGAGAAGCTCCCGCAATTGGTAAATTGGACGCCGTGGATAATCATCTGGAGTACTGTCCCTGGAGGCTAGCTGGGGCACAAGACACCGAAATTCAGATCGCCCACAGTAGCAGCTCTACTGGTGAAGTTTTGTCGCAGAAAGAGCGAGTCCCAGGCTGGGTGTTGGTATACCTCGCAATCGCGAAGAATAATAGACAGAGACGACCTAAGCGATCTACCTCTGTCACGGCATCTGAGCCAGCCTCGAGCAAGACCAGCGACGAATCAACAACGTCGCAGCAGAGGGAGAAGAAGATGAAGGACTTGCTGAGGAGGATCAAGGAGATCAAAAAGCCTTTCAATGTCAGAGGACTTCTTAAGAGGAAGGATAAGCCCAAGACATGATCCATCCAGCATCCAGTGCGCAGCATCCCCGGCGCAGGAGCTCCTCCGTTGGTATGTGCTGACGGGGGTATTGAGGATGTCTGACATGGATGTAATACTCGCTGTTCTTGGCTGGTAACCTCCTGCATGAACTGAAACCCGGCGTCTCATATTATAATTCCTGGATGACTTCTCCCGACCGGCCAGTGGAGGTAGCACCTCACATCTCGGTCCTCGGGGTGTACGTCGTTTCCCACCTACAGTCCGTCGCTGGAGCCAGGGCATCCGCGCTTCAGTTCAGTGTTGTCCTCGTTGTTCCTGCTGGGCGGCAAGTTCTGGTCATTCTCAGCTACTACATTTCTTTAATGCGTGGCTGACTCCTCAGCAAAAGTGGCAGTACATGCGAAGTGAGCACAACATATAGATGCAAGCTGAAGACGAAAACACTCCAAAGGCGCCGATGAGCTCAAGCACGGGAACACCCCACGCCGGAAGCCGAGGAACAGACACTGTGACAGCCATCCGTCTATCGAGGGCAACATGCTAGATATTACCACGTCACGTCCTGTCTGGCTTGAAGTTGAAAACTGCACAATTCACGTTGTGGATCCCGTGGTCATTGTCTGGGACCTTGCCCATGGTTGCAAAGTTCACGCTCTAGATGGCTGAGCTCGAAAACGAGCAACTCAGTCTGCCACGGCCACCCATGGAGAGTCATGGTGCGACGAATGAAAGTCCAACAACTGCACTGTGAATGGACGAAATCGACCAGGACGACTTTCAAGCGATCCGTACCAAAGTTCTCAAGACAAGCGTGCTGCTGCTGCGGAGTTGAATCAGGGACGGAGGTTGAAAAAGACGCTCAAGTCTCAAATACTCTATGTTTCCAAGCTGGATGCCTCGCCTGACCTGGTCTCATCTGTCCGGCTTTTGTGATGTTCGAATCTGGTGGGATTGGATGAGAATTCAGCCGCGGCCTCCGCCCGAACTGTAACAACCATTACTAACTGCGAATGCGAATGCGGATGTGTTATTTATATGTGTATGTGCTGTCCACGGACGGGGTGTAGCCTAAAGCCAACTTGGTGTTGAAGAGATGAGTGTGAGACAGGGAAGACTAGCATGATCTGCATGATAAGCCGAGCGGAGATGGACAGGGTGAAGTGGATGGCCCTCACGGCGGTATACACTCACTGTACTGTGTAGATAAGGCGGCAGAAGGTGTTGAACCATGATGACAAGCAACAGGGAGGAGGAGATCTGTGCCGTCAAAGAAACGCGCCCCATGTCGTCACGGCTCGCACGCAGAGCAAGGCGGCCCCGTCAGGTTCGGTTCGCGTCCACATACAGGATGTATCTCGCACGGAGGCAACCGTGGATGGCCCGCGGTCCGAATTCCAGGTTACGTACTTGTAGCAACTTGCTCGCGACGTCGCGGTCCCGATCCCGAGGAAGCACCTTGGCTCATAACGTCACGCTACTTACGCTCAACACGCCCTTGGCGTTGACCAACTCTTTCTTTACCGCCTCTCCGACTTCCTTGTCGACGCCCAGGATCATCAGCGCCTCGGTCGTCTCTTTGGCTTGCGCGTCAGCCAGCCCCAACGTCGACGCGGCAGAATAGGTGGCCGGCGCGACGCTCATGAAGTTGATGTTCACGCCCTCTCTGCCCAAGATACTGCCCACGAGGCCGATCTTGCCGGGGGAATCGTAGTTGTGACAGATCAGCAGCGTGCCGTCCGGGACGAAGGACGTGGCGAAGCGGTCGACCCGGCTGATGAAGGGGGAGTTGTCGCTGCAGTAGCCGGAGATGATGTGCTGTTTGGTGCCTTCGCCGGGACCGGGGTTCGACTGGACCGTGGGTGTTTCGATGGCGCTGGAGTGACGAGACAGCGAGGGTGCTCGACTGGCCGGTCGCACGACGAGCGTCACCAGGCTGGAATAGGCCTGCGTGGACGGGTCGCGGGATTTCTGCTCGTTGACGAAGATGCCGCGTTCCTTGGCGACCATTTCGGCGTTGACGATGTTGACGTTGAAGCCTTCCGCGTCCGAGATGGGGGACGTGAGGCCCTTGATCAGTGCCGCGAAGAGCGGTTTCGTGGACGACATGTTGGCTATCTCGCCCTCGTAGATCAGGTCGAAGGTATTCATGTTTCTGCGGTGCAGCGGTTGATTTGGCGATGTGAAGTGCTGGGTGTACAGCGAGCCCATCTTCTCGACGAGGCGGACGAACGGCTGCAGCGTCTTGTACTCTGCTGGCAAGATGATGGGGGCGTTGACAGCGCTTCGGGGCAGGTCTCCGGCGAGGATCTGCAGGACCTGTTCGCATACGTCGATGGACACGTTCTCTTGTGCTTCGATCGTCGAGGCGCCCAGGTGAGGTGTGGCGATGCAGTTGGGATGCTGGACGAGTTTTGCCGCCCAAGAGGTAGGGTCCTTGTGCGGAGGCTCCGAGGTGAACACGTCGATTGCGGCGCCGGCGATGTGGCCGGATTCGAGGCCCGACAACAGGGCTTCTTCGTCGATGATGCCTCCGCGGGCGACGTTGAGGATCCGCGCACCGCGCTTCATTGTGTTGAGCTCCGAGGTCGAGAGCATACCACGGGTTGATGCTAACATTGGGGTATGGATCGTGAGGAAGTCGGCGAGAGGGAGGAGCTCCGCGAGCGATTCTACGAGTTGGACATTTGCGGCCGAGGCGACAGACGGTGACGCGTAGGGGTCTGCGGCAGCGACGTTCATGCCTAGGCCACGAGCCATTCGAGCGACGATCAGGCCGACTGGGAAACAGCATCTTGGTTGGCACAGAGCATCTCGTCGAACGCATTGGAGGTCAACGTACCTTTGCCCAAGCCGATGATCCCCAAGGTCTTCCCTTTGACCTCGACACCGACGAGCCGGCTTCTCTCCCACTTCCCGGCCTTGACACTCGAACAAGCGTCGGGGATGTTCCTGGCCATACTCATGAGCAAGGCAATGGTGTGCTCTGCAGCAGCTTGAATATTGCCGCTGGGCGAATTGACCACGACAATGCCGAGCCTCGTGGCGGCCGGGACATCGACGTTGTCCACCCCAACACCCGCGCGAGCAACGACTTTCAGTTTACGGGCGGCATTGAGCACGTCGGCAGTGACCTTGGTCTCAGAGCGAACCAACAAGGCATCGTATTCGGGGATGATAGAGATGAGTTGGTCTGGTGTCAAGCCTTGCTTCTCGTCAACATCAAGTGTCTTGCGGAGGAGGGCCAGGCCGTCTGCAGAGAGCTTTTCTGGACAGAGAACTCGAGCCCTGGGCACCCCGCCCTCGGTGCCGTTGGTGTTAGCCATGCTTGCCTGTGTCCCCTGCCGGCCCGGATCTTTCTTGCACGAGGTTGGTGAGTTTGGAAAGGGCGGTGTATTTGCTCTCAACGGGTGTCTCGGACTCTATGGTGGACACCGGTCTATATACGCCGTGGAAACTGCTTGTGGGTTTTGCCGATTGTGTCTAATGTCAATTGGGGGCGGACCGCGATGTGAGACGGGATGAAAACCAGACCAGCGAAAACGAGAGAAAAGGCCAAAGAGTTCTGCGGAGCTTTTGTTATTGACAGTACATATGCCAGACTCGAGTCGTGCAGGGTATTTCAATTTTTTTCCGTGGCCGAGCGAGAACTTGCAATTCAATTCATTCGCTGTGTGCGTCACCGTGTGAGCCAAACACAAGACAGAAACCTCGAGCAATGTGGGGGTGTGACTGGCCGAACTCGCAACCGACACCCCGCATGTTTGGGCCAATCTGGGGAAGCTGCCAACGGTCCAAACTGTCCAAACAGAGCAAACACAGCAAACACCGCAAATACAGCAAACACTCGACACCCCTTCCTTCAGTATTCCAGCGCTTCCTCGAACAGTCCCCTCAACTGCTCTCTCTCCTGGTTGACCTCCTCGCTCAAACTCGGGGCCAACATCAGGACTCGCTTCTGGGGCAGTGTTCCCTCCACCAGATCATCAATGCTCTCCTTCGTGAAACCCAAGTGCTTGATGCCGCGAGGCTGATCGCCCAGCTTGATAAGGAACTCCGCGAGGGCTTCGCTGAGAACTTCGCCCGCACTCTCCTTCTTCACGTTCGAGATATCCTTGCCAAAGCATTCTGCCGCTGCCAGATGCCGTTCGGGATTGCTTGGCCCCGTGAATCGGAACACGGCCGGGGCAGTCACCGCCACACTGACGCCATGGGGAATGATAGGTGTCTCGACCTGGTATCCCGCATGTTTATAGCCCGGGTTCTGTCCGCTGATGGGGTAACTCATGCCGTGACACAGGTGCACACCGGCATTTCCAAATCCGACACCCGCCAGAGTTGCTGCGAGGAGCATTTCACTTTGTGCTTCATGGTCTTCAGGGTCCTTGGCCGCTCGTGGTAGATACTTGACTGTAGCCCTGAGTGCATTTAAGGAGAAGATGTCAGAGATCGGATTGGCGCCCTGGTAAGCAGGTCGGTTGATCGGGTTGGTGGGCCTCGGTGATCTCTCGTGGTAAGGGATGGCTGTCCACGACTCCAGAGAGTGGCAGAGTACATCCAGGCCAGAAGATGCGTGCACGGCCGACGGCATGGTTCGCGTGTTGAGGGGGTCGCAAATGCCCAAGGTGGGCTTTAGATTGCGGTGGGCGATACCGGTCTTTGCTCGCTTCTCCACCAAATCGAAGATGGCGGTGCCCGTCGTCTCTGACCCTGTCCCTGCCGTGGTCGGTACAGCAACGAGCGGCTTCAATGCCTTGGTGATGGGCAGACCCTTGCCCAGGGGAGCATTGACGAAATCCAGAAAGTCCGCATCGGGGAAGCAAGTGTACAGGTTCATCAATTTGGCGGTATCGATGACCGATCCTCCACCGACTGCGAGAAAGGCGTCTGGCTGGTACGGTTTCGCAAATGCAATGGCATCCTTGATTGAGCTGTCCTTGGGTTCCACCCGACATTTGTCGTACACGGTAAACTCAATCCCTTCCTTGGTCAACCCTTCGATGACCTGCTTCATCGCATTCAACTTGGCGACGTTGCCGTCCGTCACGACGCATACCCGCTTGGCACCCATGTTTTTGAAGTCCATTCCAACCTCTTTCGTGCAACCAGGTCCGAACCTGATCGAGCTAGCAGCCATTTCGAACGCGTAGTCTTTGGTCCGCGAATGATCGACCGGCGTTGCCAGCCGTCTCCTGGCCTCCCCGAATGCGGATGGGGCATGATGAAAGTTGGGATTCGAGTGGCAGGGACAATTGGGAGGGTGGCCGAATTGGATGGCCTTCAAGAGAGAGGTTGACCGCTGCGCCGCGGACCTCGCGACTCGGATGGCGGGTGAAAGAGACATGGCTGCGCAGCTAATTCGAGAGGTATATGCTCTACAGCTCCCAGGCACGCGACAGCAAGAATCGAGGAGAGGAGATTCTGGAGAACTGCGCCCCAAAGAAGATCAAGACGATTGATATTCAGACTGCCCTAGCTCGATCTCATAGTCCCACCAACGGAAGAGCCCCATAACAAAACAAGCAGTTGTGGAGGGCCGAGGCAAACTGTGGAGAGAGCACTGGACCAGGAGCTCTGTACGATAATTGGGTTTGAGACAGTAGAGATCAACTCTAAGCTGTGTGATTCGACGTCCATGAGCTCCGGGTTGGAGGGCATTGGAGGAGCTCACAGATGCCATCTTCCACCGGGAAAGCCAGGCGGGCGTGAAGCCAGGACGAAGCTCGGGGCTGGTTTGGCGGCAAGACGTGCGACGCATCGCGGGGTTCAGCGCCTAAACCCGCACGCCCGGTAGAAATCCGGTGAGGGGGAGAAGTGCGCGTCACGCCAAAGCAGTGCCCCACGTCATCTTGCTGCCCCCCAGAGCCACGCCCTCAGCATCATCACCGTAAATTCAATGATGCGCAACTGAAAGCAGTGCCTCCGGCAGTTTGCATGACTTGCTCGTAAGCAACTCGCAAGATTCGCCTCAATCGATGCTTTCTCGCTTCGCATCCCGCCTGCCACGACTCCAACAGCTGCGACAACATTTCCAGCTCGCCTCGATCACAAACACATTCACGTCAACGAGCTCATCGGCCGCTACCATGTCGGCTCCAGATCACTCCAAATGGAAGTTCAACCACACCATGCTCCGGGTCAAGGACCCCCAGAAGTCGCTCGACTACTACAAGCTGCTCGGTCTGAGTCTCATCAACAAGCTGGACTTCCCCGAGAACAAGTTCTGCCTGTATTTCCTCGCCTACGATGGACCCAGCTCCGCGAGCACAAATGCGCACTGGACCGACCGAGAAGGCGTCATCGAACTGACCCATAATTACGGCACCGAGTCGGACGATTCGTACACAACGAACAACGGCAATAAAGAACCCCACAAGGGCTTCGGCCACATCTGCATCTCCGTCGATAACCTCCAAGCAGCATGCCAGCGCATCGAGGATGCCGGGTATAAGTTCCAGAAGAAGTTGACGGACGGTCGGATGAGGAGTATTGCGTTTGCACTTGATCCGGACGGGTATTGGGTCGAGATTATAGGACAGAAGCCGGTCGATCAGACCGAGGGCGTCAAGGAAACAGACACCCAGAGCTACAGGATGAATCACAGCATGATTCGGGTCAAGGATCCCGAGAAGAGCTTGAAATTCTACCAAGAGGTCATGGGGATGTCGCTTATGCGTACCTCTGAGCAGAAAGAAGCAGGCTTCACCTTGTACTTTTTGGGGTATCCAGGTTCCTATGGCATTCCGGACCCCAAAGACTCGCCGAACGGGGTCAATCCACTTGCCGGCAAAGAAGGTCTGCTTGAGCTGACGTGGAACTACGGGACCGAAAAGGAAGAAGGCAAGGTATACCACAACGGCAATGATCAGCCTCAAGGCTTCGGACACATCTGCATCAGTGTCGACGAGCTTGACAAAGCGTGCCAGTTTATGGAGGAGAAGGGCGTGAACTGGAAGAAGAGGCTCACAGACGGCAGAATGAAGAACGTGGCTTTTGTGCTGGATCCAGATGACTACTGGGTTGAGATCATTCAGAATGAGACGCTGAAGAAAACGGCCGACTGGTGATTGAAATAAGTTTGGTGGGACGAGCATGTGGAAGCGATTCAATGACTTAGCAGAAAAGCTGTGGATGACGTTTGGAGTTCCTGGGACGACGACGTGGTGTCCTTGTCGAGGCATTGTGCGTGGTGGAAAAAGTCAGCTGCATCTGAAGAAGACACAAATGACAGTCTCCCTGTACCATCAAATTGCTCGAGGACTGTAGGAGTAGGAGTAGACTAAGCATAGTTCGGCGGAAGTTCTCCCGAACATGACCGACGACGAGGACGACCAACGGCGGTTTGCCGTTCACACTCCAAACAATTTCTCCAATTACGTGCAAGACGATGACCATCAGGGATGGCGAAGAAGATGCTGCCTTCCCCTCGTTGTGGGCTTGAGCAGGCATTGTGGTAATATTATTGTGTCTGTACACGCCCTTGCGTAGTCGTACACAAGGACATATTCATACATGTTAGGATATTGGTGAATCTCACTACCGGCTCAATAACCATGGCGACCAACAACAATAACAACAATGCACCAGCGGCAAATGGGCAGAACGGCGACGGTAATGCCTCCATTGCAGCCGACTACGATCTGTCCCGGCCGATTAATTCCACGTCGGGTCTTCGAGCAGGCCTGACATCTTATGGCGATGCGCATTTCTCGCTCTTCCTACGCAAAGTCTTCATCAAAGCCCTGGGTTATTCAGACGCGGCGCTCTCCTCGCCCATCATTGGCATTATCAACACCTACTCGTCCTTCAATCCCTGTCATTCCAACGTCCCGCAGCTCATCGAATCTGTCAAGCGGGGTGTCCTGGCGTCCGGGGGACTGCCTGTCGACTTCCCGACCATCAGCGTGCATGAGAGCTTTGCCAGCCCGACAAGCATGTACCTCAGGAATCTCATGAGTATGGACACGGAGGAGATGATCAAGGCTCAGCCCGTCGATGCCGTGGTCATGATAGGTGGCTGCGACAAGACAGTTCCAGCTCAACTGATGGGCGGCATTTCGGCCAACAAGCTCATGCTACCTCTCATCACCGGTCCCATGATGCCCGGGTCGGTAGAAGGAGTCAGAGTGGGTGCCTGTACTGACTGTCGGAGTTACTGGGCGCGGTACCGCGCGGGCAATGTCGACTTGGAGGACATCATGTCGGTCAATGAAGAGCTGGCGCCAACAGGAGGCACTTGTGGGGTCATGGGCACGGCGTCGACTATGGCCTGCGTCACGGCAGGATTGGGGCTGCTCGAGCTCAAGTCGGGCGCTACCGCGGCCGCCGTAAGTTCAGCAAGGCTTCGGGTAGCGGAGCAAACTGGACGTGATGCGGTTGCAATGCTGAAGAAGGACGGAATGAAACCCCAAGACCTGCTCACCAGAGAGAGTTTCTTGAACGCTATCACGGTGCTACAGGCGATTGGCGGAAGCACGAATGCCGTCGTGCACTTGATGGCCATCATCAACCGTCATCCAAGAGTGGCAGGCACCATTGACCTCAAAACCTTTGACGAGATCGGGAGGAAGACTCCGCTGCTGGTCGACCTCAAGCCGAGCGGTGACAACTACATGACCGACTTCCACAATGCTGGCGGGATGTTGGCGCTGCTACATACCTTGAGGCCCTTGCTACACCTCAACGCAAAGACCTACACGGGGCAGACTCTGGGCGAGCTCCTGGATGCCACTCCCTTCAAATCATTTTCGTACTCACGACAGATTATTCGCTCCCTCGAGAACCCCCTCTACCCTAGCTCGAGCCTATTGGTCTTGTACGGCAACATCTGTCCCGATGGGGCCGTCATGAAAGCTTCCGCCTCGAAGAACCGAAGCCTTCTCCACCATCGCGGCACGGCTTGCGTCTTCGAGAACAGCGCAGATATGGCTCAACGCATTGATTCCCCGGACCTTGAAGTTGATGAGAACTCGATCTTGATACTCAAGAGTATCGGTCCGGTGGGCAACCCTGGTATGCCTGAAGCGGGCCTGATCCCGATCCCGCAAAAGCTGGGCAAACAAGGCGTAGGCGACATGCTGCGGATCAGCGACGGTCGAATGTCAGGTACCGCTGGGGGCACAATCATCCTGCACATATCGCCAGAGTCTGCCGACATGGATTCAGTCTTTGGCATTGTGCAGACAGGAGACAAGATCATATGCGACGTTGAGAACAGGAAACTGCTCTTGGATGTAGAAGGGCAGGAGATCACGAGGCGCATTGCAGAACGAAAACGGCAGTCTCCGTTGGATTCGTCATCCCAACAAGCGGAAGGCAAGGCGTCGAGGAAGTTGGAACCGTGGCTGGAAAGGAGCGGGAGGAGAGGCTACCGGGGTCTCTATGAACGCGAAGTCAACCAGGCGCACGAAGGTTGCGACTTTGGCTTCCTAACGGCCAAGGGTCCCTCGGATTCACAATGACCGGGCGGATGCTACATACCAACCGTGTCAAGTCCTCAGAGTTTGCTGGTCAAAGAATGACATTGGCTGGCTGCCATGCAATTCAATCCTGCCAAGAGGGCTAACCTCTTCGATATGTGACTGCATAGTGTCTTGCCGTACATCTCGTCTTCCTGAAGCGCCGTTCTGCTCTCCTTCCGTGATTTGTCGATTCCTTCTCCATCCTGGACACTGTCGGGAATCAGACAAGTGGAGCTCTTTCCTCAACGGGCAATTGCCTGCTACTGCGCGCGTATCGACACGAGCCTCGTTCCCCGGATGGCCGAGCATCATCACATCTTTCAGTGGCCGTTCGGGTATGCTTTCCTGCAGCCTGCGTCTTTGCATCCCCGGCATTATATTACGACATGGGTGTTCCCGAACCGGCAATGCGAGGTTTCCAGCTTTGCTTCCAGTGATCTACTCTTGGCTCAAGCCGTCACTGCGGTCGTTGAGAGAATGCAAGGGGGGAGAATCGAGACTCGATCACAGGATAAGTTACCGTCGATGTCGAGGTATTGCCTATTTTCTGGAGAGTAGACATCGCCGGATGCCTTGATACATCATCAATTTACATGTAGGTCTGTCTTTAGAAGGAAATCAGATAATGCTGGCCGGCGGCGACTGCATCGACATCTGCGCTTTGCGTGCTACTGTATTGGTCCTGAATGCTGCCCCGTCGTCGCCTCCGCCTCGAATGGTTCACAAGATACGGTAATTAATTACTTCCTACTCCGGCTAGGGCACGACGTCGGCAACCCGACAAGAACGTGACTGTGCCGACCCCGTGAAGGACCAAAGGGTCGCAGCGAGCAGCTGACACTCCCCAAATCCAGCCGGCTCGATCCAGCAGTCTTCCTGCCTTGTCGGGACGAGGGAGGTCAAGTTGATGAACCAGCAAAGAAAAGCTGTTGCCGTTTTAGGAAGGATACCTATGCAAGCCGTCCGTCAGATGGGATGGCACGGCTGGGGAGCAAATGCCCGTCTAGGACGAAGATCGATTCTGGCGGAAACTACGAGGTAGACGCTCCGTTATTGGCGGCGGCGGCGGGTAGGAATGTAACTCGAACGGGGAATTGTTATCCCATTCGAAGCGGGCACAAGCGCCGTGACTCGAGCCCGGTCGGCCAAGTTCCTTGGACGGTTGCCATTCGAGGAGATTGCGAAAACCAACACGAGGTGTCGCACAACATGTACGAGTATGTAGAAAGTTGCTCCGGTCAGCATGTCGCCGCTCGGGAATGACTGGTTGGCACAGCGATTCTACTTTCTCCCGACCTGGCTCTAAGTACCTAAAGAAGAATACCACGGCACATATATCACTGTGGCATCCTGAGTAAACGGCAGTCGTCTAACATCCACCACCGGCGGACAAACAGACTGGCAGAACCGAGGAGTTTGGGGTGTACTACTACTGTGTTTGCACTGTGGCACTGTATGCAGGTAGATCGGGTCCACGCTTGCTCCGAAGTACATACATAATTACCGGGCCCTAACTGGCCCTACAAGCCTCGCTCCGCAAACTCCGGTCGGCGCGCGCATTAGGCAATGCAGGCTGCATCATCCCGACTGTACATACCAAATGAGGACAAAGCTGCTCCGGGAAGGACCTGGAACCGGTCAAGCGTCGTTTGATGGATGAATGACGTCGAATTCTGCGCCACAGTTTTTGCAGTGAACGCGAGTAGAGTCCCAAAAGAGCTCGAAGTGAAAGTGAGGTGAGGTGGAAGTGAAGTGAGAGAGCCGGAAGTCTGAGAGGTACCCTTGACCACGACCTCTCGTGATTGAACTAGGATAATCTCTACCAAAGACTGAACGCGAATGAGCGGAGCGACCTCGCTCATCTTACATTGCGCCTACAAAGTATGTATCTCCGGTTCGGTGACTTCAAGGAACAAGTAGTTAGGCTCCGCCGCCCACCACGACAGCCCTATTGCCGACACACTCCGCCTTGCTCGCGACGAGGGTGGAAACCTCCCCAAATTTGTCAGAGAGCTCCTGAAGCAAAAGGAGAAGAAGGCCCAGAGCTCGAGGTCGTTAGGATTGATGCTTCCCGTCAAACAAGATGGCTGCAGCTGGTTCTGAAGCACCTCCTGTTCACTGTTAGCTCACCTTTCTCAGCCACACGAAGGAGTTCTGGCTGACATTTCTCGCCCTTTAAAATCATCGCTTTGGAATCTCAAGCAGGTAGGAGCTCTGAGATAGCCGGCTAAAGGATATTATCCAAAGAAGACCGCCGGTAGACAGATGATACCGGAGAGTACCAGACGGAAAAGCACAGCAAAGCCATTGCGTGGCCAATTTTTGTCGACCGAACCGTGGTCGACCAGCGAGCCAAAGTGCAATTTTCTTAACACCTGCTGTTACGTTTGATCACTTTATCCTTCAGCTTCCTTTGCATCCAACGCCGAGATTCGTCTCCTCCTCCAATCCCCGCCCTTGCGCACTTCAACGTACACCAATGGGACCAGAAGAGCGCAGATACCTCCCATGAGGACGTGAGCCCAACCGTAGCCTAGGGATTGAGTCAATTTGTCGATGAAAGATACCAGCAGGGCAGCCAGTGAGCATCGGACGAGATTTGTCTTCAGCCAGCGTCAGCATCGACGCTCCAGGCGAATAAACTGGTTACATACGCAAGCGATCACTCCTGAACTCTGTCCGGGAACGATATCAATCATCAAGGTCATGGTGGCATTCAGAATGGAAATCGATGTGTAGCCAACTGGCGTATTGACATGGTCAGCACATTCCCGGCTCCTTTCGAATGGGCAATGCTTACGAACGAATTGGAAGACCAGTGGCCCAGCGATTGAGACACGCAATTCAAGACACCACCCCCAGGCCACGACGGAGCCAACATAGACTGCCAACAGAACTGGCATTGTTCTCAGTCGTGATTTTTCGATGGGAAAATCATCTCTGACTCCGTCGGTACCAACCCATTGCCTCCTCATTCTACGATAATCCCAGTCCAGCATTTTCCCGGTCAAAGTCGACCCGAAAATCATGCCGCCGCCAGTCGACAGATAGCATAGTCCGACGGTCGTTGCGGACAAGAAAGGATACAGTTTCGCGAACGCGGAGGAGATAGTGGCCGTGATCGTGTAGTTGACGGCGTACACTACCCCAGTATAAAAGAGTGTGATCATGATATCGGGCTGCAGGAAAAAGTTCAAAGGATTGACTGTTGGCTTCTTCTCCTTGACAGTGTTTGGCACAGCCTGAATGCTTCCGTTGCGGACAATGGGGACCCACGCATGATATATCGCGCCAGGAGGAGCGATGCTCCCATTTCCGGCCAGGGTCCTCATCGTCTCTGGCAAGAAGCTTCGTTCGGAAGACTCATCAGTGAGCGTTCCTGATGTTGACGGAGATCACAGGCACTTACATGAGGACAATAAAGAAGCATACGCCACTGAAGATGGCAAGGAACCACATGATCGATCGCCAGCCAAGTTTGTCTGACAAGACACCTCCAAGGACGGGTCCGACGCAGGGAGCGAGCTGAGGCTGCATCAATACTCGCGGACTTGCACAAACTGCTTCGAAACAACTTACCATGGGTCCAAGGTTGAACATGCCGAAGAAACCACCTCGCTCCTCTGGGATCGAGATGTCACCAATAACTCCCGCACCTGAAGGGTCAGTCAGCACGAATATGCGGCTTGGATGCAATCTCAGAGCGAACCTAGAGCTATTGTGCTGGCGCAGCCACCGGCCTGGATGGCTCGCAGAAGGAGCAACAACCAGAATGCCTTTGTTGGGGTCAAAGCAAGACCTACACAAGATGCAACAAGAATCGCCAGACAAGCCAAGAAGATGGGTCGGCGCCCCCATCGATCAGATACTGGGCCCCAGAGCATAGGAGCTACGCTCGTGACGCGTCAGCTGAGCCTACATCCAAGTATTGAGGGTGATTCCTGGCACTTCAAACTCACAAACACCCTGAAATGCCAGATATATCATGACTGTCAGGTTCATGGATTCTATCGATACATGGAACTCTTCCGCCAAGGTTGGAATGACTGGGAAGTATATATTTGCTGGGAAAGGACTGCTTTTGTTAGTAGCGCGGTACCTGGTGCTACTCGGATGAGATCAACTTACCTCAGGAAGCCAGTCAGTGCCACCATTCCCACGAGAAGCCATTTTGTCTTCCTGTCGTGTATGCAGAACGGCTCGGAATGCACAAGTTCCCCAGCTGCTAAGACAGCTTGATCCTCTGGCAGACCACTCTCCGGTCTTTGATGTTTTTCTTCAACCGCCATGTTCGCAGGAACCTCGACGGCCCCCAGGAACCCGAGTGAGGAGGCTGTGAAGTTTGACCAGGGATGAGCATCGAGGCCGACAGCGACGTGCACGGACGGAAATGTGGTCAAGAAAAACCAAGTCAACGAAGTAGCATCCCTGCAGGTCTTCGATCGATCTGCTCCATACGGCGAGCACTTCTCCGGTCCATCTTCCGGCAGGCAAATGAAAAGTGATAATAGTGGAGCCTTGATCGGTCTGCCGACCATCCATGGACCGCCATTTACTGTCTGCATCAGGCTATCCTTCGCTGAACAACGCGAATCTCTACGCATGGATTTTGGGACGAATGGTTCTCTTCTTGTCACGTCTTGAAATGGCGGCTTTCCAACACGATTCACTGTGTACAGGAAACAGGATCATTCATCTAGACACCAGAAACATTTGGCAACTCTCTGCTATGATTGCACTCTTGTGGTTCATTCTCGCTCTCAATACCTCTCTACGACCATCCAGCCTCCAGGTGTTTCACAGCTTCTGCCTCTCCCACCACATCTGCGTATTTGGCATCCAAGTCAAACAGGTTGGAATTCTGGATCTCTGGTGTCCGATCACCGCATGCTCTATCCACCACCTATCCTTTCAGTTAGCTTCGCTGTCAATGCAGGGAATCCCGCTCACCATCGGTCGGAAGCCATGCTGCATAGCATCCAGAGTTGTCGCCCTCACACAACCCGAAGTGCTCACACCACATATGACTAGTGTATCGACTCCCAAAACCTTCCGGCGCGTCAGAATTGTTAATTATCCGCGGATCCTTCACAGAGAATCTCTCACCTGAAGTTCTGTCGCGAGGGAAGTCCCAAAGAATGCCGACGCATACTTCTTGACTACCACGGTGTCGCCTTCCTGCGGCTCTAGCCCGCCCAGACAGTCAGCCAGCCCTCGTGGATCACCTTGCAACCAGATGTCCAAGACTTTGGCTTTCCGCCAAAAGAGTCCCGCATCCGCCATGTCGGGCCGGGTGTACATGATCTCGCTCCAGATCACGGGCACATGGCCTTTTCGAGCGGCGGTGAGTAATCTCCGCATCGAGTCTGGCGAGGATGCGGCTTCAGGGTTCGATAATAGAGACAGCGGCGACCCTTCGGTAAAGTAGGCCTTGCATACATCGATGATTATGAGCGCAGGCCTTGCACCCCATCCCATCCGGTTGGCAAACCCGGACTGACGGTAGGAGGTGAAACTATCGTGATGCACGATGGACGACATTCTTCTTCTCACAGTTGCTCAACATCCCTAGAGTTATTGTCAAGGGAAATCCATGATTGGATCTGACTGAAGAAGGCGAATCTACCAATGTTGTGTGGGTCGGTCTTGGGCAGGCGACCGGCAATCTTCCGGTTTAGTCCTCCCATCCATCGCTGGTGGGCCTCCCTTGCCGGATTCCGGGATGGATCAAGCCTTATCAGCCTCGCTGAACCCCTGATGCCGCCGGCAAGACGGCCACCATTTCCGATCCATCCACATCCGGCTATCTGCTGTATTTTCAATCGATGAATCATGAAGACGCCGGACATCTAGCCAACTGTTGCCCCGGCTAAGTTAACCCATGAAGCCACTATCGTGGTATCTAGGTTTTCGACAACTGGTCGCTTGAAATGCTGCGTATTCTAGGCTAGAAAGACCGAAAGCTTTGATCAGTACTAAGCTAGATTACTCCAGCCCCAGCCAATATATACGACTCGTCCAAAACAAGATCCTCGCCATTTGTACGTGACAGATTGTCAAGATGGCGGGCACTTCGCCGCCCACCGACGCCGAGGGTGGCCCGACAATTTACCAACCTCTCGACTCTGAAGTTCGGTTGGCACTGGATCCAGAGTTTGTCTCATTTTACGATAAGTACATACAGTATGTCGAGCCCGACGACGTGAGACCGTGGGATGCGATCAAGACGAGGAAAAGAGTTCCATTTCCTTCCGGGACATCCCAGCCGGTCGAGGTGTGTCAAATCAAGGATCTCGAATTGGACAACTTTCCCATCCGTGTATTCTGGCCCTGTGAAGAGAGGCCGGCGAGCGGATGGCCAGTATTGGTTTGGTACCACGGTGGCGGATGGGTAATTGGAAGCATCGAGAGCGAGAACGATTTTTGCACGAGGATGTGTCGAGGTACGTGTGCGGAAAATGGTCTCGAATCCCCCTTCCCCACCCCCAGACAAGGCTTGAACTCATGATTGACAAGCAATCTAGATGCGATGTGCGTGGTAGTCACGGTCGGTTATAGGTTGGCTCCAGAGTATCCCTATCCAACACCGGTCGAGGATGCGCTTGACGCACTTAAGTGGGTGTATAGCGAGACAGGGCGGCAGACACTTGAGATTGACCATCGTCGGATCGCCATCGGAGGGACTTCTGCGTACGTGACACCCCTGTCTCTGAACGGGTCCCCGGGTTGACCATCAATTATATTACAGCGGCGGCAATCTCTCCGTGGTCACGTCTCTCAAGGCGTCAGTCCTCTCGACACCCATCCCCATTGCCTTTCAGATCCTGATAGTCCCTGTCATCGACAACACAGCCACCGTCTCAACGATATGGTCATCCAGAGCCCACGCACCCTGGTTGACACCTAGTCGAATGTCGTGGTATCGCAAAATGTATCTCCCTGATTCCGCCCGTGAGTCGGAATGGGAGGCTTCACCCAACCTGGCGCCGGATGAGGTGTTATCCAGGAGCCCAAGGACGTGGGTTGCAGTCGCGGATCAGGATTTGCTCTCACCCGAGGCAATGGCGTTTGCAGAACAGCTTCGAGATCTGCAGGTCGAGGTGGAAGTCAAAAGATACCCAGGGATGCCGCATAACATCCTGGCCATGAATGGTGAGTCTGCATTACCAGAGATGTTCTTGCTAGAACTTCTGCCATGACTCATACATGAAGTAGGAATCCTCAGCAAAGGGGCGCAACTGGTGAAAGATGCCGGGCGCGTGTTACGGACAGCGTTTGGGCAGCTGGCACCGACTCCGTGACTACAACTTGACTCTTGATACCGGGTTTTCATATACAATAAGTGGTGTTTTCACCCCTTTTTGCATTCAAATACATCTCGACGCCGTTGACGTCGATTCCAGCAGCTCTCCTGCCTTCTTGGATCGTGGTATCATCACACATCCAAATGGCCCCGGCGCACTGGGGAGGAGAGGTTAGCGTTTTCAAATACCCATACCCGGCAATGATCCATTCCCAGGAGACTTACTTCGACAGTCCATTGGTGAAGGTGACAGTCGGCAAGATCTCCTGACCTTCTTCGTCCAGCGGACACTGCATGTTCATGGTCGCCAGTAGAGTCGCGATCATGATGTAGACTCCAGCTGTGGCCAGCCACTGTCCCGGACAAACGCGGCGGCCAAAGCCAAACGGTCCCTGGGGCAGTGGCTCGCCTTTGCCCCCTTTCTCAGGAGCAAGATACCGGTCGGGATCGAACACGTCGGACTCACTGTAGATCCGCTCGTCATGAGTCATGGCATAGGCGTTGGCGAAGACGACACTGCCCTTGGGGATGAACATGTCCTTGTACGTGTCGTCTTCCACGGTTGCATGTGGAACTCCAACCGGAGACAGCGGACTCCACCGGGTGGTCTCTTGGATCAGGAGTTCGATATAGGGCAGTTGATCTCGGTCTTCGAATGAAGGGAGGCGATCTGTTCCAACCACCGAGTCGATTTCTGCTTGGGCCTTCTTCTGGATCTGAGGATGAAGCAGCAGGTTGAGAATACAGACTATGATAGTGGACCACGTCGTGTTTCCCCCAGCGATCGAGATGGCCCCCGCGGCTCCCTTCAAGTCCGCAATCGTGGCTTCGTTCGGTTTGCCGGCCTCTTCGTTACGGATGTATCGTTCCAGATGAGTGCGCATGAACGAGGGCAGAGTGGCCTTGCCGCTTCGGATTTCGGGCTCCGTGGCATCCCACGGCGCATCATGGAGAGTCTGGATGTATGGTTTCGAAGCTCGGGCATGTTCCAAAGGACCCAATCTCACCAACCATCCGGGCAGATACCTCAGAAATGGGAAGAAGTCCACCACCGATGCCCCAGGGACACCACCCTTGCCCGTGGCCTCTTCGGCGTCGATGGCCATTTTGATGTAATGATCATCCTTCTGGCTGATGCCCAGCCCAAATCCAATGCGCAGGACCACGGCGGTGGAGAAGCGTCGGAGCAGAATCTCCCAGTCTAGGGGATTGTGGAGGATCTGTCTCGCCGCCTGGCGTGCCTCCTGCTCCTGGATGGGTCGATATGTCTTGCATGCCGACGGAGTGAAGGAGCTCTGCATCAGCTTTCGGTGCAGTTTAAATGTCTTCCCCCATGGCAAGAAGGTTAGCGTGATGCCCCACCCCATCCTGATCAAGTGTTTGTCAGTTCTACCGGTTATAGAGACACGTTTCACTGCTGGGATCACTTTTAACTGACACCTCAAAGAGTACAAAACGAGGTCTGTCACTGTACAGCTGCCCCCGCTTGTCCAACAAATCATGGCATGCTTGTACGCTGTTCAGCACAATGACCGAACGACCAAGGATGTTGAAGTATAGGACATCAGAGTCTGTAGGAACGTACGTCAACCAACGTTCTTGCATACGGCATAGGATTGATGGATTGGGGGGGTGGACACACTGTATTCCTTCCCCCATTTCGTGTATTGGTACTCGGGATGAGCCTCGGGAATTATGCGCAGATGGCCCAAAATGGGCTCCCCGGGAGGGCCAGGGGGTAGACGACGCCTGGATCTCGTCCGTCGCCGTTGGTGGTACAATAGACAGACCGTCAACAAGGCTCCAAGGAGGACGACGGTTGACAAAGAAGACGGCATGGTGACGACAACGGCTACGACAGCAATTGAGATGCCTCTCCACTACAAGTTCGACCAATAGTGGTATCCGTGGACATAGTCTTTTCGCCAGGGTAAACGTTGCCCTATGGAAACCCGATGACCTCTTTATCACCGACCTTCACGAAACGCCGGCAAGTTGTCAATTGCCATACGATTACACTAACCTCGTGTTATCTACCTTCTTGTGGCTAGAAAGTGACCTATGTCGTTCACCAGAGCAGAGGGTTGCTTGTAGATTGCCTGCCGGCACCGGCAGGCTGCTTGCCGGGCGGCAAGGCGAACAATCCACCTTGATCGGCAAAATCAATCGTACTCCACAGGATCGATCCTACCTCTGGTATTCCGGTATCATGAACAGCGCCAGAAGTGGATTCTTGTCGCTCTCAGCGCTTGTTGCCGGTTCAAACCGCCTCGTGAAGGTGACCAGGCTGACTGACCGGGGTTCAACTGCGACTCTGAGTGGGCACCGAATGGATCGTAAAGTCAGGTTACGCCCATAGACGCTCACCTCCAGGCTCTAGTCTGAAGAACTCATGATCCTGTGTCGCTGTCACTGGTCTTGGATCACTTCAACGAAACGCCATGATCACTGCCATGAGCCAGGAGGTAATACCACCCCGAGTCACAGCAACTTCTGGGTTCACCACCACGCCGACACTCCTCGACCCATACCCATACCAGGTCGGCTTTGGGAATCGATTCGCCTGTGAAGCCATCCCTGGAGTACTCCCCCAGGCACGAAACACCCCTCAAAAGTGCAAATACGACCTGTTCTCGGAACAGTTGAACGGGACCCCGTTTGTATCTTCCCGCGCATCGCAGCTCCATGCGTGGTTCTATAGGATTCGTCCCTCGGTGGCCCATCGCTGCTTAAGGAGAGCGTCTGGCGGGCACAGGCTCGAGGCCAGCTTTTCCGCGTCCAACGCCAACGTCCAGTTCTTGCCGCAAGACCAGTCGTGGGGCCAGTTTCCGGTGCCTGGGGAATCGGAATCAGTGGACTTCGTTCAGGGGCTCAAGACGATCGGTGGACATGGGGATGCAGCGAACAGGGAGGGGCTGGCAGTTCACATCTACACGGCAAACAAGTCGATGGAGAGAACGGCCTTTTGCAACAGTGACGGTGACTTCCTGATCATCCCCCAGCTCGGCCGATTGGACATCCAGACCGAGTTCGGCCACTTGATGGTGCATCCAGGAGAATTGACGGTTATCCAGGCCGGAATCCGCTTTACGGTCAGACTCCCAGATGGACCGGCGAGAGGCTATGTTCAAGAAGTCTTTGGCAGTCATTACGAATTGCCCGAGTTGGGTCCCGTCGGGTCGAACGGGATGGCCATGCCTCGCGATTTCGAACATCCCCTCGCCAGCTTCGACATCGACCAGAGCCCCTGGACCATCACCTGCAAGCTGGCTGGCCGGCTTTTCGAGTACGACCAGGAGCACACGCCATTCGACGTGGTGGCGTGGCACGGGAACTACGTGCCGTACAAGTACGCCCTGGAGAAGTTTGTCAACATATCAACTGTCGACAAGGAGCAGAGCGACCCGTCGATATATTGTGTGCTGATGGCCAAATCTAAAACCCCCGGCGTCGCGCTCTCGGAATGCCTCGTCTTCACGCCGAAATGGAGCGTGACAACCGACAGTTTCCGCCCTCCCTACTACCACCGCAACGTGTGTACCGAGATCATGGGCATGGCATATGGGAAATGGTACGGTTCTGCCATGTCGCTGGAGCCAGGAGGACTCACGTACGAGCCGAGCTTCATGCCGCATGGAGGTAAGGACAGTTCCAGTGACCTGCTTCAACGACTTGGATCACTGTCTTTTTTCTGACGCACTACTTGCAGAAACATATGAGAGATGGCACCAGGCGACGACGGAAGCGCTGGCTCCTCAGCGCGTGCTGGAAGATACGATTGGTAAGGACTCTCCCGCCAGTACATGCTTGATGGCAGGGTCGGGAGGCAAACCGGATCTGACAGCGTGCGTGATCTCAGGCTTCATGCTGCACATCTCAGGACACATCTCGTTGACAGCGTTTGCGCTCGAACACAGCGGAGTGCTTCATGGTATGTCTCGCAACGTAACCCTGACTCTGACTGTGGACACTCCTAACCGATGGTATAGAGCCACAGAAGGGTCTTTGGGATGGGTTTGAAGGCGGGTTTATCCGTCATCCGGACCAGGTGAACAAGGACCTGATGATGGCGGGGCTGCCACCCCTGGGTGCGAGTACGTCCAAGGGAAAGGGAGTTGACCAACCAATAACCCCGGTGACGCCCACTGGTGACCTGTAGCTATGTATCGACTAATGGCATGGGTAAACCCGGACGAATGTGTCGTCGCCCTCAGATGACTCGCCTCAATAATTGTGACCATGGATCAAACTCAAGGGCGTCCACCTATACAGGAAGTGGCTTAGTTCACCTCGAGGGGAGAGGTCTTGGTATGTGGGTCAATCCTTATCAGTGTTCCGTCTATTCAATAGCGGCCCCGGGGGCTGGGACAGAGACCTCGCCCGCCCATCTTAGCCTCCACTCATTATTCGATAGATACTAAAGTATGAGTAGTAGTGCTGTAATCTCTTCCCCTGGTACTACCGGCCAGATTCAGTGGATGATATGTAGTAACACTATTCAGTACTCGGCACCTACTCGGTACAACGAAAGAGAAACGTTTATTGACCCTCTAGCAACCCAATCCGGACTCAACCCATGGACTTTCCTTCACCTACTGCTCCAGAGTCAGTTCAAGTCCACGGCCTGCGTCCCAAGTTCAGAAGAGCGCCCATCGCCTGTCGCCGATGTCGTCGACTCCGGGCAAAATGTCGACACGTCGACGCCATCGCCCCGTGCGAAGGATGCCTCGAAACAGGTCAAGAATGTAGCTTTCCACAGAGGGGCGAGCCGGATTTCGACCGTGGCTACCGACGAGAACGGAGTCGGAAGGTGCAGGGTACGGCCACGATGCCCTCGATCAGAACGTCGTCCGGGGTCTTTCAGAGTGGCCCCCCTGAAGACCTTGGCTCGCTTGTCAGCTCTGGAATAATGCCAGATGAGCCAGACAGTGCCAGCGCCATGTACCCTGGTTGGGAGCTTCTGCCACCGCTCGAGGAAGTGATCGAGGCGTGTCAGGTCTTCATCAAGTCATATTTCCAACTGGACTTTCTGCCTCGGATCCACTTCTTCGAGCGACTGCGAAAGCATCAGGAGAGCATCAGCGTCTTCCTCCTCCTCACCATCCTGTCCATCTCGGCCAAATTCACGCCGTGTCTGGTGAGACGGTACGGAGACGGTCGCACCGCCACGGATACTTTCCTCCAGCGGGCCGGGACGTTGGTCGTCGACCATCTCTACCGACCGAGTCTGGACGCCATCCAGGGGTTCTTCCTCATGAGCCTGGCGGAATGGGGCAAGGGTGACAAACACAGGAGCTCCATTCACATGGGCGTCGCCGTTCGCATGGCCGGCATTCTTCGCCTCCATCGAGAGGAGACCTACTACGTCTCGGACGACGCGTGCCCAGAAGAAGTGGTCCGGTCGGAAGCCGCCAGGAGGACGTTTTGGATGTTGGAAAACCACGACAGCCTCTACTCGGGCTACACCTCGCTCGCGTCCTTTTCGCTCGGAGACATCACCACCCTGTTGCCCTGCGAGGAACATGAGTTTGCATTCGGCATTTCTCCGCGAGACCGTGCGGCCTTGAAGGGCACCGCCGCCGCCACTGCATCCAATGGACGACCGGGAGGAGGGCAAGGGTCGCCGTCCCTATCCGCATCCCGGTCCCGGTCTCTCTTCGCGACTCTGATCCAATGCCATAACCTCTGGGGCCAGATTGCACGGCGCGTGGCCCGCAACGAGATCGGCCACCAATCATCCCCCAAAAGTCTCGGGGTGGACAACACGTCGCTTGGCGAGGACGAATACACGCGCCTCTCGAAACGGCTGCAGGATTTTGAAGATGCCCTGCCCCCGCGGCACCGATGGTCGGTGTGGAATCTACGCGGGTTCCGGGCCGAGGGGCTCGATCTGGCCTATCTTTCCATCGTCATGATCATCAAGTTGAGCAACATCATCCTCCGACGCAGTTTTGCTCAAGCAGCGGTCAACGACCACGATACCGAAGGAGGGCCCCGGTCCGGGTCCGCGTCAGGTTCATGCGAGCGCAGAAACGCCATCACAGCCGAGTTGGTCAGTAACATGGTCGTCCTACACGAACAGATCCAGGCGTTTTTCGCGCTCCGGTCGCCTCACCAGGGATTCCCGGCCTTTATCGTCTTTTGTATCTACATCTGTGGCTCCCTGGCCAACCACCTGTTACAGTGTGAGGGAGGTGCCCCCGCCGGTACCTCGGCGTCGCGCGTCATGGAAATTCTGGAATCCTCGACCGAATCCTTGGAGAGTCTTCAAGAGGCGTGGCCCATGGCTCAGCGCTGGAGTAATGCCCTCAACAAGGCCTACCAGAGACAAAAGACGAAGGCAACATCCTCCTCCTCCTCTGCCGTTATCGACCCAGGTCTACGGAATCATAATCCGCCGTCGTCGACGGCAGCTCATCTCTCGACTTCTAACTTGGCCGTAAACAGTCTCTCATCAGAGTCTCACCTTGTCCCGCTGTCCTTTGCCGTATTTGGCGGTCCTCTTGCGAGTGCCGTTCGGCCTGGACCCGGACCAGGGCCGTCCATGCAGGTGCCCAATGAAAACAATGACGGGACCACGGATCTCGTGCTGGATGAGATGAATCCGAACGGGCCTGATGGGGGGTGGGACGACACGTTTCTCGATCCCTCGTGGACCACCAACCTCGACTCTGAATGGGGTCTCTACCTTTGGCCCGGCGGCGACGTGTGGAATGACAATGGATACTGACTCCCTACTACCTACCACTCATCCATCGACCTTGAGAACACCGTACTGGGGTGCTTGCCCGGCCACACCGACTTCCTCGACGTACTCGTCCCAATGCTGCAAGAGCTCCTGAAGCTTGTCGGGGTGTCGAGCACTGAGATCTTCCGTCTCGCCCAGGTCTTTGGACAAGTCGTAGAGTTGCCACGTTCCCGGGCCGAACGGCGGCTGAATGCGGACAATCTTCCACGAACCCTTCCGGAGGGCTTGTTGATTGAACAGCTCCCACCCGGTCACGGTCTCGTTGTCATGGATGTGACCGCCGCAACCCTCGGGGTCGGTCAGGTACAGCAGCCACGAGCATCCACGCATCGGCGCCACCGTGCGACCACGGTACGTTTTCGCCCCCGGGTGTTGGGCCCCCGCCAGGTCCAAGATGGTGGGCATGATGTCCATGACGGTCGCGAATGAATGATCTACCCTACCGCCGCCGCCGCCGGGGCCAGGACCGCGGGTCGGGGTGATGAGCGGAGGATAGCGCAGGATCAGGGGCACCCGAATGCCTCCCTCGCTGGAGAAACTCTTGTAGAGCCGTGCCGGGGCGGTGCCCGCGGACGCCCAGCGCGGCCCATACCAGGTGTAACTGTTTCGCTCGCCGATGTTGTCGAGGGAATTGTCGTAGTATTTGGCGATGTGGTCGAAGATGTTCTCCGTGATGATCGGGTACGCCTCCATGAGCAAGCCCTCGGCCCCGTTGTCGGACATGAACAGCACAAACGTGTCATCCAGCTCCCCGGTTGATCGCAGGTAGTCCAGCACCCGCCCGATCTGGGCGTCCATGTTCTGCACCATGGCCGCGTACACTTCCATCGTGCGCGCCGAGTACGCGCGCTCCTCGGCCGACAACGAGTCCCATTCACGACAGAGCACGCGGTCCAGCGGCGGCGTGACCACGTCGTGCGGCCGCACGTTCCGGGGGATCAGTCCGAGGTCCTTCAGCTTGGCAAGCCGTTCCTGGCGGAGCACGTCGGGCCCTTGGTCGTAGCGGCCGCGGTAGTCGAGGCGGTCCTGGAGCGGTGCTTGGAGAGGCCAGTGCGGCGCGGCGAAGGCCAGGTACGCGAAGAAGGGCTGCTGCTGCTTTTGCTGCTCGGTGTGGTCGGCCAGATACTCCAACAACTTCGTCGCGTAGGCCTCAGAGGAGTAGAAATCCGGACCCAGGTCGACCGGGGCGATGTACGCATCATCCTCGACGTAGAAGACCGAGGCATTCTTGAGAATCGGCGGGTGGGGGAGTCGGTCGTCGGTTTCATATTGAGGTTCCCATCCGTAGTGGTTGGCCGCGCCCTGGAGGGAGAGAGAGTTTAGTCAAGGTATCTTTCTCGACATATAAATATATATATATATCACACATTAGGCTGGTGGCTCCGTCCGACTCGACTCAACTTACAGGAAGCAATGCAAACGAGCGATCAAACCCTCGCCGGCATGGATACCGGTCTGGAGTCAATCCGAGATGCCATTTGCCCGACATGATGGTGAAATACCCGGCGTCGTGGAGCAGTTCGGGCAGCGCGACGACCTTGTCGTTCAGATACCCTTCATAGCCCGGTTTACCTCTCTGGAACTCGCGCATCTCCTCTGCCATGGTGCCGATGCCGGCGATATCTTAAATGAAGAGCGGCTGGGGTCAGGGTGTTGGTCTCGAGCCAGCATCTGAGACTCGGGGATGATGTACTCACGATGGTCTGTCCCGCTCAACAGCATAGAGCGCGTGGGAGAACATGCTGCCGCTGAATGGAAGTCGGTAAGACGAAGGCCATCGCGGGCAAGGCCGTCGAGGTTCGGGGTGTGTATCTCGCTCCCAAAGGAGCCCAGGTCGGAGAAGCCCAGATCGTCGGCGACGATGATCAAAAAATTCGGCCTTTTCCTAGACATATTCTGTTTGTTGACCTTTGAATGAGCATCAGCCATTACTCGGGAGGATAAAGGACAAGGGGAGTGTCTTTCACACTGCAAGCAAAAGGTCTTGGGTACCTATCTATCTGGTTGTCAGTACAAAAGAAAAAGGCTCCGTCAGCTTATCACCTTTGCATCTCTACCATCAGGGGACCAACAAGGGCTGGAAATCTAGCCGGTGTACAGCTCGCAAAAGCCCCCAAGGCGATGGAGACAATCCAAGCTCTCGGTTCCGTTAGTGTAGAACATTCCACGCTCTGATAGGAGTAGCAAACCCTAAACTTCAAACACTGTCGATGCCTGCCGCCTCGGTTACCAGCCCTTGCCGGTATCGCTAATACATTGCGGAGGTCAAGTCAGAATCCGGCAGGCAATGAAGCCCTAGGATTTCCCTCTATCCACCACCCCCCCAAGACACCATGGCTGGAAAAGATAACGGCTCGTGATAAGGCTTGAGAACTTGTTTCCACCACCCCCGATGGTTTCTATGCTGGCGCCATTCACGATGGAATAAGCCATATCCTATAGGCCGGCGAGTGTGGGAGAGAGACAACAGATATCATGGGAGACAAGGATTAGATTAAGAGCGGGACAGAACGATTGATGGAGGACGCCCAAGTCACCGTGGTAAGCCTCGATCTTTGACTGAAGGTAGACAAGACACGCGACATAACTCTCTTGTCCGCGTCGAGATCAAACATACCATACATACCCCTGAAGAGCCATTGTCTAAAGGTTGAGAGAGAGGCCTGTACAATCCATAACCCCCGTCCCGCTGCTACAGTACCATCCTCCGCGCCATCCGACACGATGGCATCAACCGCTTTGGACATTTCCGAGAAGTCTCTTGAAGCCATTGCCATTCGGGAAAAGGGCCTCTCCTCTCAAGAGAGTGATGGTCCCGACCAGACGACCGTGCCAGACTGGAGCGAGGAAGAAGAGAAACGTCTGGTCTGGAAGTAAAACGAGCCCTGCCTCTCTCGATCATGTTCGACAGCTGACATGACCATGCAGGATCGATCTCATCATTATGCCTCTTCTACTGCTCTCCTTCATCGTCTTGCAGCTGGACAGGGCCAACATGTACGTGAAAGAGGGAGAGGGAGGATAAACCACTTGATCAAAGTTTGCTAACGGTCCTTGCGCAGTGGGAATGCTTTGACCGACTTTTTCTTCCGCGATGTGGGCATCACGCAGGCTCAATTCAACGTCGGCCAGCAGCTTTTGTCTCTGGGTATTGTCTTGCTCGAAGTCAGTTTGCCTTATCGTTGCCGGCGAGGACACAGTCGTCTCTAACCCCGAGATCATCATTAGGTCCCCAGCAATTACATCCTGTACCGGATCGGACCCTCTCTGTGGCTCAGTGGGCAGATCGTCGGCTGGTAATTCTCCCCTTCCGTCCCACAGCCAGTTATCTCAGTCCTTCACACGTCTGGGGACACAACTCACAACGGGCATATTCTAGGGGACTCGTAGCCACCTTCCAGGCCTTCCAGAACAGCCTCGGAAGTTTCCTCGCGACACGGCTCCTTCTTGGGTAAGACAACACAGCATTCTCGTCCAGTGTTCTTCAGGCTGACCCGGAATCAGAATGGCCGAGTCGGGATTCATCCCAGCAGCACTCTACGTGATCACGAGATGGTACAAACGAGACGAGACCAGCAAGCGAATGGCCATTATGTTTATCGGGAGTCCCGTCGGATCTGGGTCCAGCGGTCTGATTGCCTACGGAATGTAAGTCTCAAGATCAATCTCCCCCCTCGTTCTCCCAGAGAGGGTGGCGGGCTTACTGCTTTCGTTTCACCAGATTACAAATGAGAGGCACGGCTGGGCTGGCAGGATGGCAGTGGCTGTTCATCGTGAGTACATATCCCTTCCGGTTCATGACCTTTCTTGGGTCCTCGGGGGGAAAAAGTGAGGCAGGATCTGATATGGAGTATTATCTCACCCACAGCTCGAGGGTCTCGTCACGATAATGGTCGGCGTCCTTTTCTTCTGCTTCTTTCCCATTAGCACATCGGAGCCGGGCACTCGAGGTCGGATTCGATATTTCAGCGACCGGGAACGCCATATTTTGACCCAAAGAGTGTTGCTGGACGACCCGACAAAGCTCCAAGCCCGGAGAAACATCTCGGTTGACGAGTTCAAGAGCACGGTCAGTAGTACATTTCATTCCATTTCCGTATCCCGTGTCACACGGTCCAGGGACTGACTCCGGCGGGTTTTTTCCTGGGGGTTAGTTTACGAACTGGAGATTGCTCCCCCACGTCCTTATCATCATTGCAGGCATGGCGCCCGTAACGACCATGAACTCGTACTCACCGTCTCTGGTCGCCTCGCTCGGATATGAAAGACTGCAGTCCAACGCCATGGTTTCCATTGGTTCCTGGGTCTCGATCGTGGTGAATGTCGGTGCAGGATACCTCGCGTGAGTCGTGACTTCCATCAAACTCAACCGATATGGTCTGGCTGACGTGAAGCTTTCTCCAGAGATAAATTTGGCCGACGAGGTCCTGTCGTCTCCATGCTTTTGCTCTCGTTGTGGGTCTTTGATGTAAGTTCTATCGGCATATCGAACCGGCTCCTCCTTTTCAATCATCACCAAGATGATTGATGGCGTATCTTAGCTCTGCAATCGCCTGATGATCCACGACGAGGACAAAAGGAAGCGCTTCGGAGTTTTGACCTTGGCGCTTTCATGTGCGACATCTTTCCGTAAGTCTGGCATTCATCCTGTTGCTGTTTATCGTCGCCGTCGTCGACCAGACGAATGCTGACGATGTCTCACACACTTTCAAAGACGCCGTCAACATCTCTTGGGCAGCCTTGAACTCCCGGTCCGCGGGCGAACGGTCCATCACGCTGGCTGTTCTAATCATGGCCGCAAACGTTGCAGCCATTATTGGCAGCCAGCTATTCCAGGCTGCCGATAAGCCATTGTATTCCAACGGATGGACCGCTATTGTCGTGCTGCTGTCCGTCGGTCTCCTGGTCTCCATCTACGCCAACGTACAATACTGGGTGCTGAACCGCCGGCTGAAGAAAGAAGGTCGACTCAGCCCGACAACTTGTTATTTTCCGTAAGGTCTGGGTCCAGGACAGCGTCGTCTTATCATCCATGTTGTTGTTTCCAACTGGCACGGCACGAATCTGTATATGTTGTAAATAGTAGCGAGGACTGCTTCAACCCAGACCTCGTGAGGAAATAGAAACAGGACGGGCCTCAACGATTCAACATCACCAAGGACCCGTTCATAACTTTGTCAGAATGAGGATCTGCTAGAGACAAGACCTGTGGTATTGCCTCGCATTCCAAGACTGGGATTGATGGCTTGGAGGAACGACGCAAGCACAACACATATGGGATGGTCATCGCGTAGACCTTGAAGCATATTCCAGACATGTCTCCACAGTCCATCCCCTCTTTCGAGAAGTTGTCTTCTCATCGGAGGCGTTCGCCGTGTTTAGTGACCACGAAGTAGCATCCTTCATGGCGAACTTATAAACAAAGACTGCATCGCTCTTCACCGTCGCATCGGTACGCTCCAGGATGGCACTAACCCTTCGATGATCTAGGATCTTTACGCGTAATAGCTTTTCGGAAGTGCTTCGCTGCCAGTGCCTTAGGTAGATGTCAACCGGGTATCATAAAATGAGCCCCACTTCATGGTTGGGCTAGGATTCCTAACCGAATGGCCTTGCCTCCGTCGAACCGGAAGGCTTGCAACCCGGATCCAGCCAGACAATGAGTTAGGGGCGTAACAGGATGTCAGCAGGAAGGATACCCCAGGCAGAAAGGAGAATGAAACGAACGCATGGTCGATTCAAAGCGGAAATGGAGAGTCGGAAAGGTGAAAAGATGGATGTCAAGCCTCGCAAGCATGGGTAATTACCCGTTGAAGAAAAAGTGAATGGCGGTAAAACGCGGGAGTAGTACCTCGTACTCACACTACACATGTACATAGGACGGCGAGGACGGACGACAGCGGCTGGGTGGGGTTGTTTTAGGGAGTTCAACCAGAAACCCCACCACAGAATTTATTTGCCATTATATAATTTTTACACTTGAAAATGTCCAACAATCATCTGAGAACTGCCGGGGTAGCTCAGTGAGTCTTGTTCAACCCTTCCGAGGTCTGCCAGTTCTAACAACCTACAGATCGGTAGAGCGTGTGGCTCTTAACAAAGTCCAACCTCAAGGTTGCGGGTTCGAGTCAGTTTCAACTGCTCTTGGGAATTTGACCTCTTCGACTAACTAGTATTCAAGGTCCCGCCTGTGAGTGTTACCCTTTCAGTAGCATGGTTACACGTGATTCTAACATGAAGAAGTCGGCTCAAATCCGTTGCAAAACATCTTTTTTGACCTCTTACATATTTCTTCTCCTTTTTTTAGTAGGGTGCGAATTATGCAAGTGAATCAATCACTCAATTTCCCCCCGGTATGTAAAAGCCCATAGCCACCGAACGCAGAGTCAATCACAACTCCCGGCCGCTTGAAGGTCAGTCCGAACGTACACAGTACTGCTGAGTATTACTATGAGGGGCCATGAGCCAAAGCGTTTCAGTAGTCTTGTCGAATCATGGTCGCATACCATTATTTTCACACAAGGCTCCCGTAGCTAAAAGGGTCAGCGCCTCGAGCAATTAGCTAAAGAGATTGGATTAATGCCTTGGAGCAGACGCAGGCAACCAGCAGTCAGTCGTGCAAGCTGGTGTCCAACTTGATTCGTGACGCATCTTACTTTATGTGGAGGATCAGTGGTGGACGCAAAGGGGTGCATATCCTACAGATGACGGCAAGTCTCCCACAAAAATATATAGTCATCTCTATTTCACGGTGGTGATTTTTGTAGCCTCGTCTGCGCCCGTGCATGCCATGGAGGTCAGTATCAGCGGCCTTTCAGGGCATGTAAATTGGTAGCGGAGATCTCCCATTCGTCCCTTCTAGGACAGCCATGCGCGGACTTGAGCCGTGGCGGGGCTTGAAAATCCCGGGGGCTCGGCTGACTGTAACGCGTGACGCCCTCAGACACCAACGTCGTCTTACCAAATTCCACCACCTCATGGTTTGCAGAGGGTCCTTCGTTTTCAGGCCTCGTCTTCTTACCTTCTCTTTCAACACCTTGCCGCTCCGAAGAACAATGGCGACCTCGTCCGCACAGGTTAACCCTTCCGTAGGGATCCTGAGCATTGGGGATATGGGCATGGGCATCGCCCGGCTCCTCCGCCATCACGACCATACAGTCTACACGGTCGCTGCGGGCAGAAGGCAAGTCTACACACCAGATAGTCGTTCAGAAGATATTGAACTCTTTGCTGAGCTCTCTCCAAGCCAGCATACCCTCGACCGCATCAAGTCGTCGCAGATCACTGCTCTCGAGTCAGACGAACAATTAGTGGCTGAATCGGACATCATTCTTAGCATCGTGCCACCCCGAGACGCCATCGCAACAGCTCGAAGAGTCCTTGAAGCATGCCGCTCGCAAACAGCGATCAAAAGGCGTAGTGAGAGAAAAGGTACTGCAGCAACCTCGCAGGCCCCCAGTCTAACTTACGTCGATCTAAACGCCATCTCACCTCGAAGCGCAAAGTCCATCGGCACAATGTTTTCCACCCCGATGTCTCCGGCTTCACCCCGAAGGCTGTCCATTTCGCGCACATTTTCCTTCCACAGGAAGGAGTCGGAACCCGAGTTAGACCCTATATCAATCAACTTCCTCGACGGCGGTATCATCGGAGGGCCCCCATCGACCAAGCACGATCAAACGTGGAAGAAGCCCTCCGTTGTCATTTCAGGTCCAAAGTACGACGAACTGCTCACCCCCTCCTTCATCGAACTTCTGAACATAAAATTGCTCGGCCCGAAGATCGGCCAAGCCTCGGCATTGAAATCCTGTTTCGCGTCTCTCACGAAGGGCATGACTGCCTTGTCCATTCTGTCATTCACCACCGCACATACCTGCGGCGTGCTCAAGGAGCTCCAAGAGCATCTCTCCGAGTTCAGCCCGAAGACGCGGGACCTGGCTGAAGCCGGGCTCGTGAGCATGCCACCCAAAGCATACCGCTGGGTGGAGGAAATGCGGCAGATCAACGAGACGTTCTCTGAAGAAGGCGGCTTTAGCGCCGCCGTACTCTCCTCCAACACGAATGGGCATAATGGTCACCACAATCAAGCTCCGAGCGCCGTAGGCAACAACGGCAGGAATATGGCCGGCATTTTCGAAGGTGTCGCCGAGATATACAAGTTGATTGCCGACGACACGATATTAGGCGAGGAGAGAGTGGAGAAACGGAAACGTGGCACCAATCCAGAGGATGTGGCTGAGTGTGTAAAGGAAGGGATTGCGAAGAAGAAGAAGAAACTGGCCGACGAGGGAAGGGATCTGGAGGCGGCGTGGAGGGGGAGCTGGGGCGCCTGACGGACTGTGGTCTTCCATTTGCAGGCGAAGTTGTGCTGATAAGGCGAAGCCAATTTCGACGATGAGATGACTGATTTCACGATGCTTTTGCTACTACGAAGGACTGCTATTGTTTGTAGGGGCAGGTGCTGGCCTCATTCCCCGGGCCGTCGGTCATGCAGGCATACGCAAACATATTGCATTTTGAGAGGGCGAACACCAACAGATACCAGGCATAGACGACGGATGATAAGCAAAGCGCAGAATAACAGATGCCATCGAGTGGCGCCTATGAGAAGTATCCCACTACGGCCGCCACATCCATATCCGCTTTGTCCCATGTGGGTGCCGTGTGCGGTCAACCTTGCTGACACCAGATCTGGCACTAATTACCTTACTGTATCATTCTTCTTACTTCAGCTCAATACCGAGTATAATACAATAATGTCCCGTATTGACTTATCCTAAAACACTATTTCAAGATAAATTCATAATATGACCCCTAGGAAAGGCCCAAAAATAGCCCAGGTCAAGTTATAGCGACTACCAGATAAAGTAATACGAGATACGGAGTATCAAGTCATGTATTTATGACAGTTCGAGTTCGGAGAAATGCCTGCGGAGTGTGAAATAATACGAAGCTGCTGTCAGCGTCGTGGATAAGTGACTGCCAGCTAACTGCCGAGACCAGTAATTTCTTGAGTGTAGAAAGTGGCTGTACCTATGCTTTACCGTAATTGCCATCAGAGATACCAATACCTCACCGTATCGGGTTCGGAGGCATTTGGAGACAAAGTCACTGGAGGATGAGACTGCGGTCATCACTACACCTATTCAACAAACCGTCAACTTCTTCTCTCCCTCTCCGCGAACATATTCCCTCTAATCTACGCGATCCAAGAACCTCATCTGCATCCGCCACGCCCCTAGAACTCATTTATCGAGATGATCTAATGCAGGCACTCCACTCGATATGCACTTCGTCTCTGCCTTACTCCGCACACTGCAGCACGACGCAAGATGTCGCTGAATCCTCTCGAAAGCAGTCACCCTGTTGGGCCGGACCACGAGACGACGCTCAGGCGCTCCGAGACAAATGAGGAGGAACAAAACTACTGTCGAATATGCCGGGGCGAAGGCACCGACGCTCAGCCGCTCTACTACCCGTGCAAATGCTCTGGCAGCATCAAGTTCGTCCACCAAGAATGCCTGATGGAGTGGCTGTCACATTCCCAGAAGAAGTACTGTGAACTGTGCAAGACCTCGTTTCGATTCACCAAACTCTACAACCGTTCCATGCCCGCGAGGTTACCATTCCCCCTCTTTATCCGCAAACTCGCCCGTCATGGGATTAGAGAACTTGCGCGTTGGACACGTTACTTGCTGGTGGGCATCATCTGGACTTGTTTCTTGCCTTGGTGCATCCGACAAGTCTGGCGGGGGTTTCTTTGGCTTGCGGATGGTAGCGCCCCGAGCCATCCCAGCCTGGAAATGGCCGCCGGGGTGACATCGAACACAACTGCTGCAGGCTCAGCGGCTCGAGCGTCACAAACATTGCTCGCCAACTTCACTGTCCCGGACTACCTTGAGCGCATACCATTAGTGCTCCCTCCCATGCTCTTATCAATGGGAGACATCGCGCGAGTCGTCATGGGCCAGGGCTTGATTGGTAGGATCGTCGGCTTTTTCCTGTCCATGTTCATCCCCCGGTTACGACAAGCTCCTGGAACTGCTGATGACCAAGACTTTGCTGCTGAAACGGCTGAGATGCCCTCGAGGTCTCCCTCGTTGCTCTCGGACGTTGAATTTGTATCCGCTTGGTCAGGTTCGCGTATGGTCAACAATGCTACCGTTGACGTTATCGAAGGGCAGCTGATTTGCGTACTGCTGGTCACCGCCTTTATCCTTGTATTCCTCATTCGGGAATGGGTCATTAATCAGCAACCAATCTTGAACATGCCGGACCCTGATGCTCTCGACAATCCTCAAGAACGGCAAGCCGAGAACGAGAGGGCCCGCATTGGCCGTCTTCGACCACGGAATCGCCGCCAGGGCGGGGAGGCAAATGTTGCGGATGAAGGGGGTGTCGTGGACCCCGCAGCACGGCCAATAGCTGTTCCTAGACGGCGTCGAGCGCTGACGGACGATAACATACTGAACGATACCGGCAATGGAATCGAAAGGCCAGCTCCACCGATCCGGTCACAGAGTTTGTTGGCGAGCCCCGAGGATACAGGAGATGCCTATCTCGAAGAGGCTGTCGGTGAGAGCAGCGCAACTGCTGATGATACTGAGAGTCGGCCAGTCCGAAGGCACAGTATTAGCACCCATATTACACCGGAAGGTTCGTCTCTCACGACATTAGGACCTCAGACGATTAACACGGGCTCTTCAGATAGCTCCCCCATCGAGGCGCGAGGAGCCCTCCCGTTGCAATTCACATTTGGAGGCACTGGACCTGTCCAATTGCAACCGGATTTGCAACAACTAATGGACGAAAATGTAACAGACTCAGCAGAGCCTCTGGGAAGGAGAGTCTCGTTCGTCCCAAACCCTGATACCATTGATGAGACGGCACATCCATCAGAACAGCTTGATGACCGTGAACATGCGACCGACTCAGATGGGCAAGTCATCCCCACGCCCGATTCCTCAAACGAAACAGATTTTTTGCACCCCGCTGGAGAGTTCCTTGACAATGACCTTCGGGAAGCACTTTTCAACGAGGCACCTGAGATAGAGGCTGAAGAAGTCGCTGTTCCAATCGATGAAGAGCTTGTCCCCGATGACTCGTGGATCGGAAGAATCGCAAAGTGGCTCTGGCATACGGACGTTGAAGTCGACACGCAGGGGCCTACGGGAGCTCGTGATAACCCGCATGCTGAGACGCAAGACGAGGAACGTATCGTGGAGGACGTCAACGCAGAGGCACCTTTTGTGCCTGTCCACAATCGGGAAGCTCCTCAGATCCCACAACTTGCCGCCGCAATCGAGGCACCACCTGCAGAGGCCCGAGAGCCGAATATGTTCATGGGTGTCGATCTCAACGACGCCGGAGATGATGCAGAGGATCTTGACGGGGTGCTCGAACTCCTGGGCATGGAAGGGCCCATCTTCGGCATGATCCAGAACGTACTCTTCTCCTTCCTGCTCATCATCATCACACTGACGATGAGTTTCTGGTTCCCATATATGTGGGGAAAGATTGCTCTTCTGTTTCTGTCGCAGCCGACTCTCATGCTTGTGCGGGCACCATTGTTCGTTCTGTCGCGCTCAGCAGATATTGTTGTCGACGTCATCTTCTTCGTCGCTGGGCTCACCGGTTTCCTCTTCAGCCAGCCGATGAAGCTCATGAAAGCAGCGCTATCTGGACTATCACCATCGCTTGGCCGAATTCTCGACACTGCAACAATAGAAGGATTTACCCTCGACCTTAGTCAGAAAAGCGGTACACGACTCGAGAAGACTTTGGCCGCGGCCGTTCTTGGCCTCAGACCAGATGTGCCAAACTTTTCGATGCAATCGCACCACGCGCTTATATCCCTGAAAAGCCATCTACACGATGCACTACACGGCACGGTGTTCGTGGTAGTTCAGGTTCAAAAGACTCTGACCTCTGGCCGCCCGATTTCCAGCACCATTCTGGTTTCCCCTCAACAGGCACAGAAGTCTGCTCTTGAAGTCTTGAAGAAGCTACCACAAGTCAAAGAGGTCGCATCGAACTTCATGAACCTTCTGTTCGCTGATCTTTCCGCTGAACCTACACTGAGTGTCGACGAGCTCGATCCTTCCCTAGCTGAGTGGAATAATCAAGACCGGATTCTTGCAATCATCCTTGGCTATGCTTTGTTCGCTGTCGCAGGGATCGTATTCCTCGAGGTTGCCCACTTGGTCCTTGGGCTGAAGGACAATGAGAAAGTCGAGGGCTACTTCGCAGATTCCCTTCGGCAAGCAGGTGGCGTGATGAAAGTGATTGTCATCATCGGGATCGAGATGCTGGTCTTCCCGCTCTACTGCGGACTGCTACTGGACCTGGCACTTCTTCCTCTGTTCGCCAACGCTACCGTGGCCAGCCGCATCGCCTTTATGACGCAGACGCCGCTGACGGGCGTGTTCATTCACTGGTTCATTGGTACCTGTTACATGTTTCATTTCGCCCTTTTCGTATCGATCTGCCGGAAGATCATGCGAAAAGGAGTTCTGTACTTTATTCGCGATCCCGACGATCCGACGTTTCATCCTGTCCGCGACGTTCTTGAGCGACCTGTGCCTGCACAATTGGGAAAGATCGCGTTTTCGGCGTTGGTCTACGGTGGTCTGGTCACGCTGTGCTTGGGTGGCGTCGTGTGGTCGATAGACTGGGTTGGCGGCGTTCTACCCATAAGATGGTCTACACCAGAACCCAGGCTGGCGTTTCCCGTCGACATAGTCTTCTACAACTTCTTACTTCCTTTCATCCTTCGAAAGGCCGAGCCGTCCAAGAAGATCTCGGCAATGTATAGATGGTGGTTTCGAGGATGCGCTCGGTCGCTGCGACTGACGCATTTTCTGTTTGGAGAGGAGCGCAAGGAGGAACAGTACACCCATCCGAGCGGATTCCCGTGGAGGTTGTTCAGCAAAGACGGAACAACGGACCCACAACGAGACGGCATCTACGTTCGAGCCCCGGCATCTGACTCGGTGCGTATCGCCAAAGGGCGCAATGTCTTCCTCGAAGTCACTGAGCAGAATGAGAGGGTGGATGGCCGCCCGGATGCAGATTTTGGGATGCATGGCAAGAAAGATCCGCAGTTCACAAAGGTCTATCTCCCACCGAACTTCAGAAGCCGGATCACGACATTCATTGCCCTGCTGTGGCTTTTCGCAGCGGCGACAGGCGTGTCCTTTACCATCGGGCCTCTGCTAGTCGGCAGAAAAGTGACTCAGCTGTTGTCCCAATCGGACCGCCCTCCTAACGATCTCTACGCATTCACCGTCGGCGTTCACCTGTTTGCGGCGGCTGGATATGCCATTGCTTACGCTAAGCCAGCCAGAGACTACCTCCGCGCTAAAGTGAACTCGTCGGGAAAGCAGATCCTGGGATCGATCCTGCACGGTCTTGGACTGGCGTACCTCAGCATCTTCACCACTATCGTGCTGCCTTTCGGTATGGCCTTGGTGACGGAACTGTACATTCACATGCCGGTCTTTGACATGCTAGAGCTCGTCAACCAAGAGAAGGCCAACGATGCGTCTACGTCAACATCGGCTGCGGCGTCGACTGACAACAAACGCCTGCCCGGTGCTACGATCTTTATTCTCCAGTCCTGGACAATCGGCCTGCTTTACCTGAAGCTCCTGTTCCGCGTGCTGACTCACGCCATTAGACCCACCTCCCGCCCTGCCAGGGCTCTTCGGGCAATCACCCGCAACGGCATCATCCAGGCAGACATCCCTCTGGCGTCCCGGGCATTCGTCCTCCCCGCCAGCACTCTGTGCCTTGTACTCCTCCTTTTCCCTTTGACCTATATGAAATTCATCATCACGGTCTTCCGTGTACACGACACAGAGAAACAGATGCGGATGTATCGGTTCGCGTACCCACTGTTCTTGTGGATGATAGTCAGCTATGTGGGTGCAATGTTCATGAGAACGAAGGTGGAAAAATGGAGGGTCATGATCAGAGATGAGGTGTATCTGCTAGGGGAGCGGTTACATAACTTCCAAGAACCGAAACCAAAGGTTAGGGAGGTCAATGCCTCCAGCAGCAAAGGGAAGGAGAAGGTCTTATGATGAGACATCTTGAGTCGCCCCGGTGGGGGATTGTAAGCATTTGCATAGCGTAGGAATTGGGACATTGATATGCTTAGAGCCGACGTGCTGTCAGGCATTCAGCAATCTCCTCAGTGCTTTTAGATCAAGGACGGTTCTTATTTTCAATGACGGGTGGCGTCAGATCAAGCGTTCGCTCCAATAGAATCAATTGCCTTGTACAGTATTTTCGTCTCTACAATACGAGTATTAGCCTCAGCTTCGATGAGCTTTGCATTTATGTTTTTGGTGGAGATTCCTGAGAGTTGCCGCCGTCCTTAGAAATTTCACCCGTGGAATCTTTTTTTGAGAAGGTCATTCGGAGAAACCCAGGCTGGAATATATAATACAAAGATACAAAGATGATCGTATCCTTGTGAGGAGCAAGTGTCGGTGTCGGTGTCGGTGTCGGTATCGGTATCGGACTAGGTCAGAATAGAATAGAATAGAACATATCATATCATATCATATCATATGCTACTCCATATCTATTCTCAGCAGGTTGAGTACAAGCAGTGCATCACATTTCAATCAATGTCATCTGCATTGGCGATCTCTTTGATTTTTTTTATCTCTCCTTTCGATACCGTTCGGGATGCGGGATAGATAGAGTAGGATACCCCCGGACATCTGACAAGTAAGACGGAAGTGAACCGAACCGCAGTAGACCATCCCAACTGACTGCCACCACTGTTTCATCCACTGACAATGCCTCTGTCCGTCTGTCCCTAGAGTTTCTTCTCGGCCGCCAACTTGGCGAACCTGGCCTTGGTCCTCTCGGCCACGGCCTTTTCATTCCAGATATACGTCACGCTGGGTTCCTCGACGACCTTGTCAGCCCAGGCCTTGAATTTGGGCGCCCGGTCCGCGAGCAACGAGTGCAGCTTCGGGCTCAGCACGGCGTACTCGGGCTTGCTGAGCGCGAGGAGCCGAAGCACGAACGGGCCGGTTAGAGCCTAAGTACACAAATCAGATCAAAGGGTCTACAAATATACCATCGTCGTCCAGCTTGGGCTAGGGTGGTGGTGTGGCGGGAACACGAATACACACCTCGGCCAGAGTCAGCCGGTCACTGCCTCCGAAAAAAGGCCCCTTGGTCGCATCCCACGTGAAAAGCGGCTCCAGTTCCTTGACCACGGCCGCGACCAGTGCTTCCGCGGCTTCGTCCTTTTCGGCGTCGGACTGGGCGCGCTGGCCGGCGAAGATGTGCGGCAGGGCCTTGGTGATGAATGTGTCGGCGAAGAAATTCACACGGGCGCGGTACAGGGCGTTGGCCTCCCCCGTGGACGGAGGGAGTAGAGGGGATGGATGTGCGTCGGCGAGGAATTGCGCCACGACGGCCGACTCGGTGATGATCTCGCCGTTGTACTTGATGCTGGGGACGAGGCCGCGCTAGATCCGAGGACGAGGAGGAGGTGTCAGTGGAGCAGACAGATAGACCGACAGACATGCATCTAGACGGACAGGAGTATCGTGGCGTTCGCGAAGCAACGCATATCATGCATGTACTTGTGCACGCAATGCCCTGCCTGGCAAGACTGTCGGACATACCGGGTTCACCTTGAGATACCACGGATCACGCGGTCGATCCAAGTCGATGATCTCCTCCTTGTAAGGGAGGCCTAGCTCCTTAATGGCGATATGGGCGCGATGAGCCCACGGGCAGCCATGGTTCGTGTATAGGATGATTTCTGGACTACTGGCGGTGCCGTTCGTGGCGGCCATGGCGGAGGGCGGTAGGTACTGTAAGTAGGATAGTAGTTACACTGTGCGAGATGGTGAAAGGTATGCGATGGGTGAGGACAACGTTGGACGGGGGTGTGTGACGCTCCGGGAGATCCTACGGCACATGTTAATTTATTATGTGAGGCGAGCAGGATCACGACCTTGAGTGGTCGCTATATTCTCCAAATATTGCGATATGTCGATTTGTCATCCTGCCAATCATCGCCGTCCTTTCTGGCCCTAATTGGGAGGGGGGAAGGCACGACACGCACGAGTATCGAGATGGGTGGAGGTGGGATACAGCACTCGCTTATGTCCGCAGGCGACGAGGCGGATTGCGTGCCGTTCTGACAGACTCTTGGACTCGTCCATAACGTGCTCTGAGACGACTACACCATGCTTGGACCCAATATTTAGGATACTATCCGTTGGCGTTTAGGCCTATTGGCACATATCATGAACAAGCGGGGAATTGGTTGGTCTCGTCTTGAAAACGCCCGATCACTGTGTCTTCACCCGTTCTCGCCTAGCCAGATACTGTAAGTTACGAGGTACCTTTTCTTCAACCTCGATATGATCTCGCGTGTGCTTTCATGGTGACCTGGGCACTCATAACTAAACCGCCCCTCCCCTTACTTGCACTCCGTCCCGTTCCTGTGCTCCTGGCTGCCATTGGATGCTCGGGCCATGCCTTGAGGTTGTCTCTCTGCGCGGACGCCGTCACTTTACACGGCCCTCCATGAGAGTGCAGGTCTAGGACCCAAGGCTCGAAACTGCGACCCTTTGCGAAAACAGCGGACGCAGTCTCCCGCACCCTGCGCCATTCGGGCTGTGACAGACGAAAAAATCTTACGCCACCTGTTGGCGGTGTGCAATGGGAGAAGGACGCCTGGGTTTCAGATTAATTGGTGAATTGAGGCATGTGAAAGCTGAAGAGAGCTGTCTTTGCTTCGCCGCTATGGAGTAGAGAAGAGCTAATTCGAGAGGTATGAGAATTGATGCCAGCTACACATGTTTTCGGTCGGCCGACTTGAATTCCTTGACGTAAATCTGCGGCCCGTGATGGTCACCCCTCAAGGACGTTCATCCATCCATACGACAAGTCCAACCTGCGGAGGGATCATTCTCCATCGGACTAGGTCTCAAAAGACGAACGTCCACGATCCATGATACTGTGGTTAGCCGCAGCATCGCTGGCAGCGGCGTACTTCTGAACCACCTCAGCAGCCGAAACGGGCTCCTCTCTGCTGGTCTGAGCGGGGAGAGACGGCGCCGCAGTTCTCAGATGGTCAGAGCCGGGCTGGTCGCTGTAGTGGGCTCCAGGACCCAGTTGGCTTGCGGTTTCCGTGGTGCTGCTGGAGATCAATCTGGCCTTGTTCGCCAATGTTCTGGCCTGACCGGTAACACTGTCTGGGATGTATTGCTTCGCAGTATCACTCGCGCTGTTGGAGAGTTGGGATACCTTGTTCGCGGCTCCGTTCGTAATTGAGGAATTACCGTCGGTGTTCCGGCTTGAATGCTCCCCGTTGGGACTAGGGACAGAGTTGTTGGCATGGTTCGTTGCGGCGGCCGAGCCTGAACTCTGGGCGTTGGAAGCATTGTTGCCAGAGTTAGCGTTGTTCTGGCGCAGGTTTCTGCCCGCGTCGGCGGCTGATCCGGAGATGTTGGAGGCGGTCTCTCGAGCTTGGGTGTATTGGTCGGCACCGGTTTGCTTCACGGTTTGTGCGAGGTTCTGAGCACGTCCGGATACATCATTCGCAGTCTGTTGAACAGTCTCTTTGCCACTCTGAACAAGGTCTTGTGTACGAGCACCGGCATTCTGCGCAGTCTGTTTTCCGCTCTCAGCGAGGTCTTGAACATGGCCCTGCGCGTCTTCAGCGGCCTGTTGTGCTCTGGAAGACAGCTCCCCGGCCTTCGCTTTGCCATTCTGGGCTAGTTCTTTGCCTTTGTCTGTTGCAGCGTTGGCGAGTTCTTGACCACGCTCCCTTACCTCACGAGCCGCTGCTCGACCTCGCGGTGATGCAACAAGGGGCCCGATGAAGACCGAGGTGAGGCCGATTACAGCCAGCCAAAACGGAGTCACAACTTGAATGAGAGCATAGAGAGCGGTGAGACCAATGAAAGCCTGAGACCTCGTCAGTTTCTTTATTCACTTGGAGCGGCAACCCGCCCGAAAGCGCGGCAGGGAGGCTTAAGGCAACTCACAGCGATGGCCTTGTGAAGATCCTGACCGAAGAAAATTCTTTGAGCTTGTACCACCGCAAACTGGACCAGGTCGTGGATATCTTTCAGCGTATCGTTGAGGATTGTCTCAGGCACCGTCTTGTACTCTTCAGGTCGCAGACGCTTGGAGATGGAGTTGGGGCCAAACTGGCGGCTGACGAACTCGGAGACGGATACGACTGACAACGTATGTCAGTCTGTTGTGTTAAGGACACTTTTTGGATAAGTACTGCATACCTCCAAGGGCGGTGATTGCCGCTTTCAGAGCAGTTTGGGTGAGAGGGAGGTAGTGCGCGCCGAACAAGACGGCCAGAGCACCGATGTAGGTGACCGCAGTACCGGTTGGATCTTCCCACTGAATTCCAAGTCAGCAATTGATGGGGGTAGTGCATAGGTTCAGGGGGAACTGACACTGATGTACCTATAAAGGCTACCTTTGTTGTCTACAGTAACGAGTCAGCACAGTGGGCATCAAGTCCGTCTCAAAGCCTGGTGTACCTATGATATCCTTCAGAGGCCCATGATGTTCGGGTTCCTCGTACTCTTCCGGATGAGTCTTTCTGTGCAGTAACTCTTGGATTGCTTGAGCGACTGGGGGTCTGTTAGCTTTGCTAAGCGCAGTGTTTTGTTCCAGGAGACCTACTCTCTGTGGTGTTCTGATTTTGGTATTGGCCACTGGCCCCCGAGACGGGCAGAACGACATACGCTGGCCCACTCATATTTGTGGGGTATTGCTAGGTAGGTGGATGTCGTATGGGTCGTGGAGTTGGGATGTTAGTAGCGAGACGATTTGATCGTCGGAATCTAAGATGAAGAACAACTGCGCCACAAGCCGCAAGTGAACGGTTATATATTGCAATCGCGGGCTGAGCACATGTTAAAGTGAAACTCATTGCATCGTTTGCCGCCAGGGACGAAATTCCGTTTCGTGACGTCGCCAGGCTGTAATCCAAGTGAATTTCGGGAACTCACCCCGCAGCAGCAAATGCCAGGCTGGTGTGCTCTCCTTGTAGGACAGAAAGGCGCCCCAGGTGGTTCTCAACATTCTGAAAACTTGGTCTTGGTCAACAAGGTTCCACTCCACAGCGAGTCTCAGCAGAGTTGAGCGAGCACGGGCAACACAAATAGACAGGGCGTGATGTCAGAAGGGAAACCCGTCCAGACACATCGAGTTCGCGGTGGATATCATAGCAGAAAGTGCGTAATGACTCTGATTGTTGCAGCCTCGCCATGGAGCTGTTCGAAAGCACTCCAGAAGTGAGATAATGACCTGGCACGAGGACACTAGTTAATCAAACCTGTAATAACGCGCCTCAGGCCAAGAGGCGTCTGCCCAATACGAGTAACGCTGCGAATTCGGAGAATATCAGCACAGATCTCCGCTTCACTTTACAAAGGCCTTGGGGTCGTGTCTGGAGCCGGTAGCATGGGTTTCTATGACCAAAAGGAATCTACCACAGACAATCTTACGAGGCCACGAATGATGGATTCTACCTGGATCACATCACGAACGAGGTCGGCAGACTGAATATCGACGCAAACTCCTCCACCTCGATTTTCAAGGGATGGGATCGGCTTTGCACCGCTCGGACAACGGTTCGACAACAGGAGGCAAGGGGCAAAGCAAATAATCAAAATATCTAGAGGCCGGACCAAAGAATTCATGGAAAGGGCGAATTGTCTACAACCTCGAGACTACTCGGGTGAACTCAGACCTGGAAAGCCCCCGACGAACCAACACCAACTCTCACAGTGCTATGGCTTTCTCCCTCCAAGCTTGCAATCTACCCGGGGACAGCACTCTATCGGGATTGAATGGCCCGAGGAAGACGGCTGCCCTGCAGACATGCTTCTACTCCTAAGTATCATCGAGGACTCGAGGGAAATCATTGGAAAGATGCCTGACGACGTCTTAACTGATATACTGTACGAGCAACTTCGTCCGAGTTTGGTCGCTCAGTGGATGGCGCCCTTGATCCACAGCCGAATCATACTACCGGCCCTATTCATCGAGGTCGCCTACGAAGTGTTCGGCGCGTGGATACAGTAGGAGGTTGAGCTTTGACACTCCGTCTCCCTCCACCTTGAGTCTCTAAATACAATCGAGCGCAGTGCCGAGTCCCCTTTTAGCTGTAGAGAACCGTGACCAAGCGTCCTGCACCAAACAAAGGGCTCTTTGAGACTCGCAAATTCCTTCAATTCCTGTCTTCTCATATCATTTCAGTCGTTTTCGGAGGCATTCAACGTCGGGGGTCTCCGGGGGGGGGGGGGGAGGCTGAGTTAACTGTTTGCGAAGGCAGTGCTGACGCATTTGCACCTGTGCCGACCGAGCTCTCTCTGTTCGAATCCGACAAGATATTTCGAATGGGCGAGGCCGGCTGGGCAATACTCGTACTCCTACTAGGTCCAGCTTCGATCTCAAAGCCGTCGTCGATGTCGTACTCGTTCATGTCGTACAGCAAGCCTGCCCTACCGGAAGCTTCCTCAAGGTCGTTTCTCCGAGAGTTTCCGTTGTGCTCCGGTAGACTAGGGCGAGCACTGGTCCCAGGTTGGGCATCATAAGTTGCGCTGGTACCGTAGATATTGGGATGTAGCGTACGCAAGCCGGTGCCAGTGTCGGAATCCTCGTCGAAATCTATCAGGCCCGAAAGGCGAGACAAGGAATGGTATCGCCCGTTCCTAGCGCTATGTTATGGTGGCGGCGATCGTTGGCCAGGCCACCCAGTCGCATTAACGTCCCATTGAAATGGCAATCGCGGTAATGTCAATTCAGGAATTGATGTTGCAATCGGAGGATTGAGGTTAAGAGGAGCCCGACTCAAAATGGCGTCCTGGACGGAGGCATTATTTGTAGTCGTGTGCGCGTATCGACTGGGCACCTCGGGTTCTGCAGCAGGGCTCAGCGAGACGATTCCACGGTCAGCAGGCCGCCTGGCTGAAGCACTTCTCGGGCGTTTAAGATGGCGAGGGCCCGAGGACGCTCCTAACAACCGACTCCCGATGTCGCGCTGCTTGGATCCGACTTGATTGGCTTGGATCCCATCTCGTGCGACTTTCGTACCACAGTAGCTTGTATTGGAAGCACGTAAGAAGATCTTGTACTGCTGTCCGGCATTGACAGAGAAGAGGTCTCGGATCTCTTGCCCTAAGGCTATTGGCTTGTTGGACAAGTAGGACCTAGCACTGGTAACGCGCATCATAAGTAACGTCTTGGGATCAGGCCTTCCGAGGGTTCTGCAAAGTTGACCATGGGGTTGCACTTTCACCACCTCAGGTGTTACCGCAGTGTTCAACCACAGCCGAGTTCCAAGGACGGTATAGGCGGCTCCGCCGTTGCAGGTAGCAGTGCTATGATCGGGCGTGTGGCACTCAATGCAGATGTCACCGATAATAGCGTAAGCGGCCATCAAGTGTGAATCTCGAAGCAGACTCGACCAGTCGTTGAGGTGATTCTCGATAGTTATTGAAAACTCCTGTCGATTGTAGAGGAATGCGGCGGCAAGTCCGTCCTCCCTTCTACCAGTCTTGTCGAGGATTTCAAGTACCCAGCAAACGAGTGCTGCCATATCGGGTCTGTTCGCCTGGTATACCACCCATACGTTGAAGACAGCTTCTGGGTCGTTGCTTTCCAATGCCGCCAGGAATGCGCCACCCCATGAGAGGTTTGACCATCCCGGGAAATGGAGTTCAAGCAATGCCCGGACAGTTGACATCAGAAGCAGATCCTTGATTCGTACTCGCTGTGCATTTCCTGTGCAATGGCTGATTTCCACTCCAAGGTATTGATTCAAGATCCCGGGATTTGCCGTCTGCGGCGCTGTCTTCCATCTGGCTAGAATGAGCTGCTTGAGGGTGGTCTGTGGCCGTTTCTTCTGTGTGCCTGATATAGAGACACCAAACATCTTACTAAATGAGAAGCTACCACTCCTGGAGTCAAGATCCGGTTCCCAGACGGAGCGTTCACCACCAAGGACGCCCATTTCATGGCGGTGGTCTGTTTCAAATTGGTCAAGCGTATACTTACAAAGGGGGTTGTCCCTGAAACGTGTTCCAATCAAAAGCAGGTCGTTCATCTCAAGATAGAGTGGTTTCGACAGGGACAAAAGAGGGTTCGCACGTCGCAGCTGAAACTGTGGCCAAGGATACCAGTGGCATCTGACTGGCTTTCCTTTCTGAGTGGTGGCCTCATCGACGCGGCAGATAACCCCCTTCGAAACGTTGTGTTGCCGGATCGACCCCGGTGGACCTTTGTCGGCTAACATTGACCATACCGGGCCCCAGATATCTGCAAACTCCTCGATATGGGTGAGGATGGACAGTCCTGGATTGGTATACTTTTTCGGAGCAGCGACCGGGAGTCGACCGACGCTGCACCTGAATACCCAAACTTGCTCCTTGTCGAGGAATCCCCTTAGACAGGCTAGTGACCGTGTTCGGCACTCGAAGTGCAGCGAATCGCTATCGCCATTCCCAATACCAGGGGTCGAGACTTGTTTGCCGAGATGTTCGAGATCGAAACGAGTCGCATGTGAGCCAACATATGACACAAGGCCGAGGTCCGCCAGCAACGACAACGTCCGGCAAAGAGCCAAGATTGCGGTGGTAGGCCTTGACGGATCGGAAATATGGAGGCGTAAGATCTCGAGCAGTCGAGAACAGGGTTCTTCAACCCATCGAAGGAGATGCCCGTGGATCACGTCGGGGTGGATAAGACCACGGCGTATTTGATCCGTGGCTGCCTCTATTCCAGTCTTGACATTGTCCAAGGTATCACGGGGGATTTTCACTATTTCGGCGACGTCCCCGTTAGATTGCTCAAGCAGAATACTATAGTAAGACGTGCAGAAATTAGCTTCCCTGAGAGTGTCGAAGCTTGCCAATACTCGGCAGAAGATGAGATAACTTGTCCACAGCGAATGCAGTGTCTGTTGGGAAGATTGCCAGTGCCCTCCGCGGTCGTCCGATAACAGACGAGGGTCGCCAGCAGCGTTATTTTGAAAGGCCTCCCACATCCACTTCGGAACTAGGGACAGCCCATTGTGGCGCCGAGTCAGTGAGGTAGTCTTATCATCGAAGGCAGTATCGTACAACCCTTGGCAGTGGAAGTACTCGGACGTTTGAACCACGTCCTGCTCAAGGCAAGAGAGCTCGGTGTAGTGCGCCTGCGGGTCTACGATGCAGATATCATCGTCAAAACCGCCTTCTGCTGCTTCGGCCTTCCATGCTTGAATACTAGCCCTTGCTGCAGCCCGGTCTGACTCCACGGGGATAGCGGGGTTGAAAGCCGATTGCCGCCGCCGGAAATCCAGTGTCGCTCCTCTGTGGATAGCATATTCTGAGAGAGTTCGCCCTTCGCCGAGCTGTTTTCCTCCGTATGTGAGGTGCTGCAGGGCAGGGGGCACACCGAGCAATTCCTCTAGTCGAGATTTGATATGGTCAATGGTATCAGAGCTCTGAACTTCGAGTTCTTGCAGTTTTCCAGTCCCTGAGGCAATGTTAGCACACCAGACTCCACGAATAAATGTGCGGGTCTGTACTCACCACTTTTCACGAATATCAACATAATGCTTTGTAGCGTCCGGGAGGAGAGCACAGGGAGAAGATAGCTTCGCGTGGGACTGGCATCTCGGGGCACGCTTGCTTATTCATGTTGGAAAGAAAGAGGCTATGCCTATCGCGCCGCCGGATCGTGTAAAAGGGCTGCGAGGCTGGCAAGGCGAAGCACTTCGTGCCACGTCACATTATCAATCTGAAACCCGGCATGATGGAGGCTGAGGCAACGAGGCGCACAGGAGGCCCCGATAACCTGAACGGTGTTGCAGTAACTTAGGTTCGCCGAGGCGTCGCCGGGCCATACGTGTTTGGGTCACGCCTGCAACACCACCAACCCCGTATAGTCAGGACGTAAGAAGTAGGCGGGCAGTAGGTAGATGTGGCACTCGTGGAGACTGTACAATTGCATTGTACAGAGTAATTAAGTGTGCCGGTCTCACACTCCGTACTGTGTACTACGCACAGAAGCCATGACGTCATCGCGTCGCTATGGTGTCGGCCGCTTTTGGCCGTATCCTGGCTCACCTGATTCGAAGATGAAGCCTTCGTGCGATGTCAATGTCAGGAGTGAAGAAATATGACCATCACTACCTTTGCGGTCGGTGCTGCTGTCACTCCGACCGTGGTAAAGACATATATATCTCATGTATGCGAGCTCTCCGGACGCGTGAGGCTGGGCTAATCCAACATCCAGTACGCGAATCGAAGGGAACGCCGTGAAAAGCCCACCGCCCACATCTCTTACGATGAAGGCTTGCATCTGATTCGAACCTTCCTCAAATACGCTTCCCATCATACAGTCGAGGATCTCCAGTCCTTCACGGGACAGTGGGTGCCCAGCCCCTCGTGGGTCAGGACCGAGAATGTCACTGTCCCGGACGACTACCTCTCGAAGGCCGCCCGTACCATCATCAACCAATTAGGCCCGGCCGGTGTGGAATCGATCGGTGGCACAAAATGGTGGCAGTGGCGGCCCCGAGGAGGTGAGCTAAAGGCGGAATGGATCGAAATGCGCGCACACTACAATGAACTGAAGAGGCAGGGCTCAAGGAGTAGGAGAATCATGCTGTACATCCATGGGGGAGGATATTTCTTCGGGAGCGTGGATGAACACCGCTACCAGATGCAAAGACATGCTCGGAAACTCAGAGCGCGAGTGTTTGCTCCGAGGTATAGATTGGCACCACAGTTTCCGTTCCCTTCTGGCTTGCAAGACTGTCTTGCTGCCTATCTCTATCTCCTGGACATGCACGACGCAACTGAGATCATTCTGGCCGGAGACTCAGCTGGCGGGGGTATGATCGTGTCAATACTGTGCATGCTCAGGGATCAAGCGCTTCCATTGCCTGCCGGCGCGATCCTAATATCGCCTTGGGTCGACCTTTCGCATTCCTTCCCAAGCTTGACCGGTACTGCTGAGCTCGACTACATCCCCCCTTACGGTTTTATGCAAAAACCATCAGCTGCCTGGCCGCCTCCGAATGACGAAGAAATCGCGACGATCAGTAGGCTTGCCAAGGGCGACGATGGCTCACCTAAAATCGCACAAGACGGCCATAAACCAACGACTGTCCCAGTTCAGGGTGGTGGCGATGTCAAGCCCGGGCCACAACTTCCTCTCTCCATTGAGCTGGATGGAAAGCGGGTCGTGCTGAAAGATCAGATCCAGATGTATACGACCAACCAGCTATTGGCTCATCCACTGGTATCACCCGTCCTACAACCATCGCTCGGCGGCCTCCCCCCGATCCTGATTTTGACGGGAGGTGCGGAGATCTTACGAGATGAACAGATCTACCTCGCTCACAAGATGGCAAACCCCTCGAAATATCCCCTGGGCGCCGCCTACAGATCGAGATACGATCCAGGCGACAAAATATTGAACAAGTACAAACCCACACCAGTTCAGTTACAGGTATGGGACGATCTGTGCCACGTTGCACCGACTCTATCATTCACCCGTCCGGCCAAGTTCATGTATCGTTCCATTGCCCAGTTTGGGGCGTGGGTGCTGGCAAAAGCGCAAAAGCGTGCGATTGAAATCGTGGACGACGACAACATATCGATCATTTCATCCCAGACAGACACCAGTTCTGCGATCGAGGTAGACGTCGCTTCCTCGGCAGATAGCATCTCGGGGGCCAAGATAGATGCAAGTAAACCGACCGGGAGCGTTGGCCGGGCTGGCGATCCGATACCGCCGTTTGAGAATAACATGATTCGGCAAAGGATTGATTGCCATGGACGGATATATCCCCTGGCCGAAGCGCATGATCTACCCGCGCTGCAGTTGCACCCCGATGATGTCGGGGTGGTCAAGCCTGGCCCAGTGAGGAAATGGCTTGAGGCTAAGGCTTTTTGGGACGCGAAATATGCACACACGAGGAGGCGAGTCCAAAAGGAACGAGTTAAAGCTCTGTCCAGTGGGAAAATCATGGGATTCGAGGCCGGCGAGCGTCCACCTCCTAGTGCGCTCGCTGGACGACGGACGGATAAGGACATGGTGGCTAAGAAGAAGAGAAAGAGCTACCTCCTCGCGATGTGGAGCGGGTGGGCAAGCAAGCACGACGAGTCAACGTTGAAGAGGGAAGAAGAGGCTGTAGAAGCCAGGCAATTGGTTGATGAGCCTCCGAGCCCTGCACCAGAGCAAGAAGGAAACACAGCGACAGCGCCACAACCCGTCGGGACTGATGGACAAATGGAAGCCAACCCAGCTGGAGTGACGGCTACGAAACGAGGTCCAAGCCGACAACGAAGTTCGAGCACGAAACGGACGGCGAGCGAATCACGGACTCGTGGGAGAAAACGAACCATTTCAGTGACCGACCGAGGGCAAACAGAAGGCCGCTTCGTGCCCCCGATAATACCGCCGCAACACCTGATGCCGTCAACCGAGTCGCCAGAAGCCATGACGAGTCAAACGGGAGCTGATGACGAGCGAGCCACGTCACCAAATGCATCCCTACTTTCGGCCGGTTTTATACCCAAGTTCAAGACAGCGTCTCATCTCCGCGATGACAGCGGTGGCGGCCCACACGCGCCTGTTCTCTCTGATGCTGCGAGCACGATGACGGGACGCAGTGGCATGGTTGCTGATGACGCGAGCACGAGGGCCGTCTTCGCTGCTCCGGGCGTCATGAAGAGCGCCGACGTCCGGGAAGCCGAACACGGTAAGAGTTCGAGTCCAACCACCGAAAGACGACCACAGAGCCCGCTTGCGAATATCGCCAGGAGGGCCAGCTCAGACGGCGAGGAAGATGATGACGGTGTCGTAAGCATCGCTCCCAGCGCCGTCTCCCGTCCGCTTGCTGGCTTAGGGAGTGACTCGCCTCGGAGTCAGCGTAGTCTCGACCGCTTGCAAAGTCATCAGCTCGACGAGGGTATGGGCAGAATGGCGCCTCTTAGAAGCCAGAGTTCGACTGCTATTGTCCGAGCAGAGGGTGTCGTTGGTGTTGTCGACGGCAACACCGACGGCACAGAAGGCCAGATTGCGGACCAGGAGGAGAACAGTAACGTCACTCCGGGAGAGACAACGGGAATCACAGAGAAGACAGGCGAGGAAGAACCGGACCAGAACGCCGCGAGTCTACCAGAAAAGAGTGAAACTGAGAGGCCGAAGCTGTACGAGCGTACCAAGACGGAGTTCCAGACTGCGTTAGAGAAGATTTCCTAGTACCGCCTGGAACAAACCGGCGCTCATGGAGCCTGGGATGAGACTCGGTGCACATGCTCACGCCAGTTCTTCATTCCTCAAAACAAGGCTGATCTGATTCTGCCAAATCGGTACTGGTATATAAGGTTCACTGTTGCTTCTATAGCGGGGGGACGAAGGGATTGTAGCGAGCGACGACGATTCCTGAGGAGGAGGCCAAGCACGTGGTGCAGCTTCCTTGGAGACCTGCAACACACACTTACGCACTCTGCTATACATCCGCTTCTTGTTTGGAGTACTACAGACAAGACGGTGACAATGGAAGATGCCCGTCGACGACTGTCACCAGTGGCGTCGGTTAGCCCCTTGGCTGGCCCAAAACAGCGTATCGCCTGTGCAACAGCAATGCCCCTTTTCACACCACTGTCCGCGGGGTTTAAGCAAAGACGATGCTTGCTTTCTGTATTCGCCTCTGGCTGACAGCTTGCCTGGCGATAGAAGCTCGAGCCCTTTTGCTCCACTGCATCACAGACTCGAGTCCGACTTTCGCTGACCACGTACGGGCTAGAGCCCACGATGGACCGGCTTCATCTAACTACAACTTCGTCTCATGCACCCGCCATACCGCCAGAACCTCGACTACGCTACCGGCCACTCCAACATCCTAATGAAATCCGCCTCCTCAAGATCAAACCGGTGCTCGACGCATCTGGAACAGAGAGCCTCCCGTCCGTCGAGCTGTTTCACGTTGACCTGAAGCAGAAGCTACGGTACTCAGCCCTGTCTTACGTGTGTGGCACGGAAGTCGATCAGGAACCTCTCGTTACCAACATAGGGAAGACGCGCATCACGAAGAATCTTGCCTGTGCTCTCCGGCAACTACAGGCCACCCATGCCCCTGGACAGTCTTTCTGGATCGATGCATTGTGCATTCATCAGAACAGCCATGTGGAGAAGAGTCATCAAATCACGCTTATGAAGGACATCTTCCCTACAGCCGATGAAGTTGTTATCTGGCTCGGTCCTGACGAGCAGAGACAAGGAGACGACATTTTCAACAGCGTCGAGCGCCTATACGACTTGATGCTAAGCACGATAGACCAAAAGCGTGAGCTCGACGATACTCAGTGCTGGCTACCACCCGAGGATGCGATGCGGAAGCTCAAGTCTCTGGCACCACTGTTCCTTAATCCATATTGGTCACGCAGCTGGACGATCCAAGAAACAGGCATCGCAACCCGATCGTCCGTACTCTGGGGCACGTCGTCGTCCGATTTCCGCAAGATTTGCCCTACAGCCATGATGTTCCTGAAGTACTTCAAGACTCAAGCCGAGAGTGTTGGCGTGCGCCGCGAACTCGAGCTCATTACGAACCTGTACACGATGTACCTTCCTAGCCCTGGCCTCCGCAGACTGCACTACGTCCTCCACGAGGCGCGACCGCATCGGGCCACTGATCCCAGAGACAAAGTCTACGCATTCATATCTCATCCGGCGGCGCTAGATGCGATGGACGATTTCCCGCATCAGCGACGAGACGGCGCGAAGCCCGCCGCGGACCAGGGTCGAACTCTCAACGACAACCTCGCCAGGATTCTCGCGCCCGAAGAACCGTCGAGTCAGAGTTCCAGCCAAAGCCACTGGGCACGACTGGTGACCACCGACTTGAACCACGAGCTGAGGCCTCCGTCGCCGGACGCATTTTCCGCCCGTCGGCTGCTCCACGCAACATCAGATCGTCTGGAGGGCCTTCGCCGCTATGTCGAAGGTAGGTCCTTTGTCCAGCCCGACTACAGCCAGTCCCTTGTCGCCGTGTACCAGGACGTGGCGGTGAAGATGATCGAGGGCACCAACTCGCTCGAAATTCTGTCCTTCGTTCAACATCACTGCCCGCTGCCGACCGTGGGCCCTGACTTTCCTTCCTGGATCCCGCGATGGGATACGCATTGGCCAGTGCCCATCCTCGGCCGCGACACTTGCGACCATTTTGCCGCAGCGAACCGCAAGCCAATCATCTCCCCATCCAGAGAGCACGGAGTGCTGATTGTCCGGGGGCTGTTCTTCGACAGGGTGCAACTCCACACAATCACACTCACGCGGCAAGACTTTCTCGACCCGTCGCGCACGAGCCCCGTGTTCTCCATGGCGTCCCACTGCCGGGTCGACCAGGATCCGCTCGCCGACTACCCGCGGATTCTCAACCCTATCATGGCGAACCCTGACCGATCCCAAGCGTACTGCAAGACATGGGTGGCTGGTGACTCGGACACGGCCTGGACCTTCCACAAGGACAACGCCGACTTCCTTGCCTACCAGCTAGAGTTTGTCTATCGACGGATGAAGCAGGACAAGGCCACCGTGCAGGACTGGCGGATGTGCGCGTCGCTCATCGCCCGGGGCGCCACGTCCGGGAACGCAACCCGCTATGCCGAGCGGGCGGCCCGGGCGTGTGACGGACGGCGGTTCTTCATCACCAAAGCGGGCTTCTTCGGCGTGGGACCCAGCATCATGGAACAGAACGACAGTGTCGCTGTCGTGCTAGGTCTCGATGTGCCCGTCATCCTGCGCGAGAAGGAGAAAGTCGGCCACGCGTCCGATGGCTGGGCCGTCATCGGCGAGTGCTACGTCGAGGGCATCATGTGTGGCGAGACGATCCGTGCGTGGGGCGGACCGGACAGCGACGATCTGAAGGATATTAAACTACGATGAATGAGCGGCTGCCGGATAGAATGTTAGTATCAGCCAGATGGCCGAACAAAATTCCTGACAAAACCGGATCATTACTCTAGGAAGGCCTCTCAACTCGACAGCCAGAGGTTTTTGTTTTCCTCCGAGGCATCAACTTCGACTGGTGAAAGAAACGTGCTCTGAGTGCTACAACACGGAACCGGACCCGGGATCTAGTGATAGTCAACGATAAGGACGAGATGAGGAGCACCAAACTCAGCGCTGATATGCGGACACAAAAACAAAACCCTTCTCCGCGCGTCACTCCGTTAGTGCAGACAGAGCACCACCCTACACCGAAGGGAATGGACTCCGGGACTCGTTGTTTTGTGATGAATGACTGACATGACATACCTCTACCTTCTCTCACCCTCCTTCTTCAACTTAGCATCAGTCAGTCGTAGGGTCGGTCTCTCGTACTAGCCTTGAAATACTGCGCAGGCGAGGGTAGGCCCGGATGGAGAGAGACAGAGAGAGAGAGAGAGTGAGAGAGAGGTGTGTGTGTGTGTGTGTGTGTGGCGTGTAAGAAATCCAACAGACGAACAAACAAAACGGACTACATGCCAAACGACCGGGCCCCCAAGTTCGTAGCCTTTCCAAAATATAGTAATTACTTACTATAAGCCGGCAACGTTTTGGGCCAACGCAACGAATAAAGGCCGTAGACCAGACCTCCCTGCTCGTTACAAACAAAATTAACTCGAACAAAGCAAAAGCTGGAATCCAGAAGAGAATCAGTCGCGTAGCCTGTCAGTCGATTTGAGCCGCCAGAACACCAGTTATTCATACTCCGCTATATTTTCCACCTCCTGTACCGGACCTCCGTAGCAACAGCTGGCTTTATCCGTTGTATACGAGATACTCCATGGACATCGCATACGCCAAGTAGTCTTCGGCAGGTACAACTCCAGACTAAAGTGCAAGATCTTTCCCATTTAACTCCGCCGCAGACCCAGTGCTAAGCCTTTCTCTAACCATTCTCTCCGCGCGACACAGTGACCAATCTACCGCCCATTGCTGACCGCAGTAGCCAGCCTCTTACTCATAAAGTCAAAGAATGCGAACTGACTTGGTGTGGAACCATACTCGTACACAAATCGACTGGCCAGGTAACTTCCAAAGATGGACTTGAGATAGTTGTCCGGCACCCGTTGCAGAATCTTGTCCAAACCAATCTTGTGCTGGAGTGTCTGAGGCAAAGCTTCCCTGAACACCTGCAGCCTCAACGTCTTGTTGTCCCACAATTCCTTGAAGTTCTGGAGGTCTTCGTCGAGCTTGGTGATGGCAAGTGACAATTGGTCAGAGAGCGTTGAGCGAGGGATGCCGGTGGCCTCGTTCTCACGCCAGATGGCTTCAAATTCGAGGCGAGCGTTGCGTTTGATAGTCTCTTGCACCTCTTTGACGTAGGTCTTGTAAAACTCGGGCACAGTGCCGTCGGTCCCAACGCACATGTTCTCGATGAAGCCCTTGTCGTCAAAGGACAAGCTTGCCAGGACCTCTAGTGAAGACGACGTAACACCACCCTTGTTTGCGGATGCGTCTTTATATATGATGCAGCCAGCTTTTTCGAGCCGGAGCTTGGCATCTTGCGTGATGAAGAGATTGGCGCCCTCGACGATATAGGGGATCTTGCATTTGCCATCTGAGATCAGTTTGGCGGTTGTTGAGAGATCGATCGACTCAGGGCGACCACCGCATGGGACAAACAGGTCGTAGTGCGACCCATCGCGCAGATGGAATGTGTTTCGGAACGTCATACCGTTGTTGACTTTCTCACCAGACGGCAACGTGACGTTCGTCTCGTCGACCAGAACACGATATCCTTGTGGCGACAGTTTGGAAATATCGTACTCGGCAATCATCACTCGTTTCTTCGCAAGACGCACCAATTCTTCGTGGTCCAGTCCGGCAGGGTCCACCAAAACCCCAGACCCATCGACGATGGCAGTGTACTTCTCATTGCTGAGGAGTATTTCGTTCGAACCCAAGTCTCCGTCCGGGCCGCCGGTTTGCAATTTTCTGATCTTGCTCGGGTCTAGGTTCAACTTGCGGTAGATGCCCAAAACATACTCGCGTACTGACAGTGTAGTCATCCCATAAGCATCATGAGGAATTCCACCAAGCTTCGGGCTCTTGCCGGTGAAGAAAGACTTCCACCAGGGTGCACCTCTGATGCGGGCATGTTCTGTAGCCCAGTCGACAAGATCCGCCGTGTTCTCGTCCGGACCCATGAAGAGAATCTCTTCTTGTCCATGTAGATCGACGATGGGGTCTTTGATGCCAGGGCTCGTTGGAGGCAAAAGGAGGTCCATGATGCTGTCGATGTACTTCTCGAATGCGACGCGCGCCTTATCCTGGTGATGGTAATCTAAGAGGATCACACCTTTAGATCCACCTTCCGGAATGTCCTTGTTCTTCCTCTGTTGGGTATTGGCAAGATTGTAATTCTCGTCGAATTGAGTCCGGGCATTGATGGCGTAGAGTTCCTTGTTACGGGACTTAACGATACGAATTCCACCACGTGCAATATCGCGGAACCGGAGATGGAAACCTCTGAACTCAGAGCCAATGACCAGGAACATGCCGTACAGTGGCTGAGGGTATTCGTGCTCCGGCAGAAAGTCGGCGCTGGGCTTGAGTCGGAAACTGAGGGCAACCTTCGTCGGGGTATAGAAGTTGGTCTTCAAGACTGCCCTGTTGAAGGTCAAGAAGTACTGCATGACCATTTCGTCATGCTGATTCTGAGTGGTCCTCGAGATCAGCTCTGAGAGCGTCGCATCATCTATGACATTTTGCACATCCAGTCGAAGGTAGCTCAGCGTCGGGATGAAGTCATCCTGTTCGCCCCTTGTCTGCACGTAGTGGGCGTTGGCAAACGAAAGGTACAGGTTGCGGATGAGGTCTGGGTACTTGTTAATGATCTCGAGGATGTACTCCGAGGTGAATGTCTCTGTGCGCAGGCGCTTCTTGATCTTTGAGAGCAGTTCGGCATTGGCGTTTGTATCGCCTTTCAGTGCTGCCACCAAAGAAGTATACTCTGAGCCCAGACGGTTCAGGAACTGCTGGACAAATACATGCACGCAATGAGCGTAGATACTCTCTTGCAAGCTCAAGTTGCCGCTGGCGAATTGTCCCTGCAGCTTGTTCTGCGGAATGCAGAAGAGCAAGGAGACTTCTTTGATGATCTGGTGGATTGCGGCCTCGATGGGAGGAAACCTCGACTTGGCAATGTCGCCGCTGGCAGGCTTCAGATACAGGGAGATGACCGTGATACCGTTGGAGAATTGCTCGACATATTTCCTGGAGCTCGTAACCCCATAGTAGTGGTACAAATCCGACAATGCACTGAAGACACCCATGGCGGAACCTTGGCGGTAGGCGATGACAAGTCGTTTTTCCCGTGTACCTTCCATGTCGAACATCTCAATGACAGGACCAGTCCTTGACACGGCATAAGTGATGATCTCTTGGTAGATTTCTTTCGTCTTCTGGGTTGCCTTCTGCAGGAATCGCTTCTCGCCAATAACCTCAATATCTGTCTCATCTGGCCCGGCATCGGGCTTGTTGAACTGACACTGGTAGATGAAATAGCATCGCAGGGATTGATCCGGATTGTCGGGCAAAGCATTGTTGGATCTAAAGGACTCGACCCGGTAGCTCCTTGCCGGTGTAGAGCCGTCAATGTATTTTTCGTCGATTCTCTGCTCGTATCTCGGGCCGTCAATGACGCTGACTCCAGGCGTGCTTGTGTCTATGTAGACTGCGTGGTCGGATGCTTCTTTTGCCAGTCTGATCTCCAACTTCTTGTCATCTCGTGCGTAAGCGGCTAACTTTGCGGCGTACAAAGAGAGGATGTTGCTGGCAACGGCTTCGACGGTCTCGGTGGAAAAGTACATGTCATCGATGCCCAGGGAGTTGTAGAACCATTCCGTTTCGGACGCAATGAAATCACCGGGCAAGAAGCCCTTGTCTTCGATCAGGTCCATAACTATGCTGGAGTCAGCCCCTGCTCCTGTCTCAGTGAACGGCGTACATACCCTCTTCCATCTGCGCCTTCTTGCCCTCGAATTTGGGCGCCACATATCCTGAACTATGATCTGACAGAATGCGGTGGAGCGACTGGTTCGACTGCGAGGCACCCGGGACTCCTAATAAAGTTGGCTGTGGTGAAGGCTGTCTTCCTGGCGTTCTGATGACATGGTCCAGGATCTTGTGTTTGGCCGGGTTCAGCGGCTGGTCACCGTTGGCTGAGAGATGATCCATGTTGTGGCCGGGAAAGGAGTGTGACACTTCGAAAATTGGAAAGTGATGTGAAAACTGAGAGGAGAGGGAGTGAGAGAATATCAATGGAATGTAAGATCAATATAATGGAGGGGGCAGCTCTCGAGTTCAAATGCTGTATACGGGTGTTCAGCTAATGGTGCTGTTTCCGATTGCGATCAAATTTGAGGTCAGCTGCAAATCAGGCGCGGAATTTGACCTGATGACAGGAACAAAGGAGAATGTTGCTCTTAATCCAGCCCAATGACGCCGAATTGGTGAACACGCACTCCGGACGGTCAGACCCTTTGGGATCGCCAATGCGGGAGAATCGATAAGAGAACAGATACCGAAAGTCTCACAGCAGCTGAAACACTCTTGTTGGGGCCGAATCTCGCGATAAGTTTCTCCTTCTCGAGTACCCTGCGGCCAGCGTGGCATCTTCTTATACACCAGTCTACTGAGACAAATCGCGCAAAAGTTTTCTTGCGCCATAGCATGCATCACATGGCGGGAAAAGGTGAGAGAATTCAGGAACTTGTTACGAGACAACATCGTCACTTTCCCCCGCAATTGGATAGCCGCCCGGTTCCTGGATGGAGCCTCGCTGGCACAACTTGACCGGATCGATGCTAGCAGTCCCCAGGAACGGGCGCAGCCCTATCAGCTGCCCGCCTCACCGTGCTTGTGTTCGTTCTGCGCCGCTTAGCATCGGGGCGAATGGATTTTGCCGCCTCCAACAGCCACTGAGATCTGGCAATTGTGAAAAGAAGCCAGGAAGAAATCCCAGTGAATCTGCGGAGTAACACGAGATAATGCCACTGCCGATATTGGTTAGCGCCTGAAATGATACCCGTACACTGCTCATCATGTCCTATGCATCGCCATTCCCCCAAGCCTCCGATCATGTCATTCATATCCAAGCATACACGATTCCGTAATCCCCTTGTCCTATAGTCCCTTTCACGCGAAGACGCCAAAAAATGCAACCCTGATGCACCGTCCGGCCTCATACCCGTGGCCTATGCTCAATGGCTTCTTCCTCTGCACCAGCCGTCAAGCTGCCACTTGCACCATGCTGGCTGGTCGAATCCACCTCTCCGTCCTTGTCCGGGTCATAGGATATGATTCTTTCCAGTTGTGCGGAGCCTTTCGGGCTCTGGGACGTATCTCTGGCCTTACAGACCTCGTCTTCATCGATAGATCGGCCATGTCCCGTACCGTCCCCTGACAGCAAAGCACCGTGCTCCTCACTTCCGTCACCCTCAGTGTGCTCCTCGCTGTCGAGTTGCGGACTGATCTTCTCCTTGATAAATGTGTCGATGATGTAGTACTGAAGCGCGTTCATGATCAGAGGGAATATGAACATGACGAATGCAATTTGTACTGCTTCATTGCCCTCCGTCCAGCCCAGCGCCCAATCTCCGACTCTTCCTAGCCAAGGGCAAAGTTGGAAAATGATGAAGACACATATTTTCATGCCGATCAAGCCCAGGAAATAGAGCAGGCACTGCTTGGCCCACCAGCCAGCCTTTGGTGGTGTGCCATAGCGGCCAGATTCTATCGATTCGGGGGGGTTTGCCAGAGGCGTGTAACTTGCGCCAATGGTCAAAATCTTCAACATGCCAATCAAGATCGGTATACCGAGAGTGGTGTCAATGGCCAAGTTGAGCAGATAGAAAGAACATGGATTCGGCTGGTATGCGTCGGTTGTTTCTGCTCCGAGTGTAGTCGCTGCTGCATTGACAACACTCTCGCCGATCTGTCCAGAGGAGAACATGGACATGAGGAGGTTCAGCAAATGCAAAAGGACCGACCCGACAACCTGTTTAGAAACGTCGAACGACCACACCTTCAAGGGTCGCTGTGGCCTTTCTCTCCATCTCTTAAAGACCAAAGACAACAGAGCTAGAGCGCCCAGCGCTGCTTGAACCAATATGGCAAAAGAGCCTAGCAACTTGCATTCGCCGTTGTTCTCGTCGTCCGACATGGCAGCGGTGGGAATAGGAGTCGATGTCTGTGACACTGCCGCCGTAACTATACTGACGATGAGGGAGGTGGCTGTCACTGTGAGGCTCGGAAATGCCGAGGAGGTTTGGAGTGCTGAAACGATATCATGATCGAGGTGCGCTACTGGCGACGGAGGTATTTCAGGAGGGTGCATGTGCGCAATGAGTAAGGCCACTCTAATGTAGACCCATAGGGTAGATCTGGGCACAATACGTGTCAGCCTGCTGGCATGAAGCGTGGTTTGGAAAGGTTGCAGGTCTCTTGACTGAGGCGCAGATCCTTTGAAGGCGGCGTTGCCTCCAAGAGGCGGCGGGGGTTGCAGCCGCTGCCAAGCCACATCGTCATCATATTCGCTGTGATTGTAGATGATTCAAAGCAGCTTCGTCACGCGCAGTATCTGAGCTCTCGGTCACAAATGAGATGCGGAAGGGTTTGAGAACATGTTGGTGTACTGCCTGACCTCCTCTGTGCACTGCGAGTAATAAGACATTCTCCCACAGAAATCTCGACAAATGCCGTGGTCAGCTCACTCCACTGTGAGATCGATCTTGCACGAACAATGAACCTTCCCCGTCAAGTGATCTGGTCCTTTGGTACCGGCGGCTGATATACGATCTTCCAACGTCGCCATGCGTCCGAAGTTCCATTACTGCCTCTCTAGTCGACTACCGTCGCTTTGGACCCATTGCATCTTTAGAGAGCCGAACCATGTGTCGACAACCCGTGAGAGTCAATGCGAAGAGAGACAAACACAGGCTGCTTGCTGGGTGTGGTCTTCGCTTACATGGTTGCTGGTGCGGCGTAATCATCCCAAGTAGACCTCATCGACGCGCACTGAGTACGATTTGGAAGGAAAGCTGCTTCATACATTCGCCATCGCTGGTGTTTCAGTCCTTATACAGTGACTACTGTAAGCCCGCCTAGGGAAGGCGCATCACCCGCCATCATTTAGCACAGCGCGTGGTGCAGACCTTCGTTCGGTGCAAAGCGAGGGAACCACTGCTAATTTCGCATCAGTGAGGTCTGAGACCGAAAGTCAAAGTCTGCACGAAGAACAGGTTCCCGCATCTGTCTTACTGATGCTATATCCAGTCGTTGGTACAGATATGTAGTAGACATCGCCATCCCACGTCTAGGCGGAGAGGGTATCAGGGACCAAAGCGCAATTTCTCCCGTTTCCCAACGCCGGCGGCCATTCCGCAAGTGCCTGAATCTCAAATGGGTATCATGATGCAGTTTCATCAAAGGACGTGACTCAAGGTCAACACGGGCATAATCGACATCACCTCTTCGCATCATTCCCCTCATTTACAAATCGCCATCTCCCTCGTCGTCTTCAGGATCGGTATGGGGTAGGAGCCCGATCTTGTCTCCACTGCCCAACCAATTCTTGATCACGCATGGAGAAGAGTCCGACCCTTGGCAGATCTTCTTTCTTCCCAACCGCTTGAACTTGGGTCCCAGGGGCCCATTGACATAATGGTATTGACCTGCGAATCGGTACTGACGTTTATCCCCTAGAGGGTAAAACTTATCGCCCCAATGTCCGGCGAAATCAAACCACCCAACGGGTGCATGAGGCGTCCGGTTTGATGATCGTAGCGTGTCATTCTTGAAGTCATATGTATACGCATGGGAGTTCAATGCTGGGTCCCATAGGGGGCCACGATCGGTCATGTCGTGAAGGATACCCCAGGGCAGGACATATGGATGCGTTCCGGGCAAGGCATACATGGCGTGAGTTCCATAGGCCGAATATATCACCGGCCGCTTCCCGAGTTTCTCGACAGCATCGTAGCTGTAGGCCGAGCCAAAGTTGTGCTCACTGAAGAAGACGGCTTTTGGCTCACCATTCTGGAAACGAATGGCCGTGTGCTCCCAGTCGCCAACGTGGTTGCCGAAGCGGACGTTGAGCACGACGTTCCCCAAATTGAAGCTGTAAAAGAAGAACCAAAAGGCGTCGACGATGCCATGGCCCTTGTTCACGGTGACAAGAACTGCAGGCGCATCGCTTCGACCGCCTCGAAGCCTGCCCGGAGGCGTGTGATCTTTTGCAGAAGGGGTTGACCGCTTCAACTCATGGTGTGGATGGCGTGCAGACGTGCTCTTCTTTGGTTGGCCCGAAGCTGTCATTTGAAAATCGTCATTTTGTTCGAAGCCGTCAAGGTCCGGTGCGAACCATTCTTTCACATCGGTGAATGCATCCTTCACACTCTGGAGATACGTCCTTCCTGGTTTGTGGACCCAACCATCGTTGTCGTTAAACGGGTCATCTGGATTTGTTGGTCCCCTGGGTATGTTTTTCTCTCCCTCCAACCATTCCGGCCGTCCCTCCACATTGTCGTTGCTGGTCAGATACACCCAGCGGCCATGCTGCCACTGGTTTAGTTCGTCGAGATTCTGCAGCGTTGGATGTTGCTGTTCAGACTGCACGGGGGTGTAATTCAAGGTGGGTGTGATGTGGTATAAGTGTTCCGCAATATCGCATGGCCAGAACTGTTCCTGGGAATAGAGGTGAACGAGAGGGGCATACTCCATAACGTAGTCCGGAATCTCCCTCAACACACGTTCGTCGGCGGTCCAGTCCTCGGGTCTATCATTACCCTCTGTCCAAGCATTTTGCCAGTCCCAGGAAGAGCTTTGATCCAAGAGGTTGTGTTTGAGGCTCGTCTTAGGACGACGACCAAACCTGTCCTTCTCCGATATTAGGTGCATGTGAAGCCCGCCGCAGACTCCAAGCCAGCGACAGCACTTCCTGTCGAGCCAATACCGGGAGGTGGCAATCCAGCTCTTCTCTTCCCGATCTTCATCTTGCCAGATGAATGCTTCTGGATGTGTTGCCTTCAAAATGCTATTTGTACACATGTAAAATATGATGGTCGACAGCACACCAATGGTGGCCTTTGTCTTGACCTGGCCCATCTGCTCTGCTCCCTCCAGGGCCGTGCCGCTCACCGAATCATGTGGGGTAATGCTTCCTGCAAAACCCTCTGTGGTGGACGCGACGACGGTGAGCGGAGAGGGATCAGAGTCGGGCTGTAAATCGAACGGCGCCTGCGCGGTGGGGAGAACGTGGTCGTGCGCTGGACTGGCCAGAGTCGCAGAAGAGAGAGTGGGAAGCATAGAGGGCTCGGCCGAGTGTGTATATAAAAATGGTTGGGTAAGCGGTGGTTGGCTGCCATGATGGAATCCACAGGCTAAGGCCACTGTACATCAGAGCGAACGCCGAAAGGATTAGCCAAATCATCACGAGGGAGGCAAGATGACAACAAACGAAGGGATGTGATTTGACAAGAGCATCAAGTACCATGCGGATGTTACGGTCAGGGCGGCAGCCCGGATGGACAAGGCTCGGAATGGCAGCGCAGTGACTGCATTGAGGAAACATGGCTTATGTGAGGGGACGGCCATGCATAGCAGCGGGAGACATTGACTAGGAGGCATAAAACGCAGGGCAAAGCTTCGACGGGTCCGCCGTAAGCTTCCAAGAGGCTCAATCCCACGGGCTGGGAGAATGAATAACGATGCGACATTCCGCCGACATCCGTTCAGAATGTGTAATACATGGGCACAAACAGGCAATGAGGAGACCGACGTACTCTTTCGACTCGGGTTTCCGGCACCTGATTGGCTGTGTGCCACCAGAAGCTGACCGATTGTCCGAACTCCGGTTATCCTGTCTTTGTGTTGGCTATCTTATCTGGGTCTTGGTGATGAGGGGAGCGGCTGGCGAGTCGTACCACTGTTGCTGAAATGATGGCTGAAGTTTGACGCACACGCGAGGCTTTTACATGTGCTGAAACAACGGGTCAGTGATGACTAGAGAGATGGAAGGATGAGAGTTGGAACTGTGAGGATGGGAATGATGGCATTGATTTTGGTGTGTCCAGCTTTGCGAGTCTTGCCCCTCGTGACTTTGACGAAACTGACGCCTCGATTCGTTAACTTGGGGCAAGTTTGGCCTGGATCAAGGCGGTAGGAGCCCGGGCGCTAGGCTGCTTCAGACGAGACCCCGTCACTTTGGATTCACCGGGGCGTGACTGGAAGGTTGAACTTGGCGGCCGCACTCGGGTCTCATGAGAGTGCCAGCGAACCAATCCGCCGGCCGTGGTTCGGCACCTTCCCAGGCGGCTGATCTTTACTTGTTTTACGAAGTATCGCTTGCAGACGTGGCTGTTTCACTCCAGCTGTCAACCGGACGCCAGTGATGTGATTCCTTGTCCAGGCCGACTTTCGATCCGTGGTGCCGCCAATGAAGCCCGCCAGCCCTTACACGTTGAAGCGACCAGTATACTGTGTAGTAGGGTCTCAGACAGCTGCAAGGTGTGCCGTTATCGATAGTCAAGCAAGGGTTGCCATCGCGGGCAGCACCTGGAAATGAAGTCACAACCAGGGTTGTCATTTGAAAATCTGGTCCCGACACGTGACTCACCAGGTTCCTCGTCGTTGCTCATCAAACGTAGGTATATTCTTGTCGAGCTCTCATTGACGACGAGCAAGGAAACTACCCCCTCGCCAACATGGAGCAGCCAGACGTTGACGGCGAGGACGAGTATGAGTACGAGTACGATGAGAATGAGACAGAGGTAGGGATTGCACTGAACCGCTGCGTGTTCATTGCCTCGCCTGATTAATATCTCCTTACATGTGTGGGACAGACATTCTACGTGGACATTGATCTCTCATCTCTCAATCCCGGAATTAGACCAAATGACGGCGCCACCAGCATGCCCAAGACTGTGACTCCCGCAAAAAGAAAGATTGATGGCATTTCCACTCACGCGTCCAACCCAGACGAACCCAGTCCGGAACATGCAGGTCATCCTACGGAAGAAGCCCGTGTCACACCGACGCAGGAACCGCAAGATACGCCAGCCCGCATTGCAGAAAGTGACCAGGACGGATTCCACCCCTTCGAGTCACGGGTGCAGATTCTCGAGCTGGACTCGGTCAATCCCATTGTCTCCTACCAAGGTGAAGTGTTCAGCTGCATCTGGAGTGACATGGTGGGCACAAACATGTTCTTCACTCACCCTGAGACGACTGATGCCACTGAAGCTTTGCGATCAGCAGATGACTACAACCTAATTGGCATGTCACGAATCAAACTTCTTGGCCATCGAGCCAAAATAACCAAAAGACTAGCTGAGTCTAAAGAGACAGATGGTAACGAGGAGGACGGGCAGCAGCGGGACAGCAATAACTCCTCGAATAGTCAGAACACCGACGATCGGATCAGAGAGAAGCAAGCTTCATTCTTGGAGAGGATCATGGAAATCAAAGGACGGCGTAGTGGGACGGCTGTCGTTCAGGCTCCCATAAATCAAGAGATGCCATCAGCCGACCAGGAAAATTTGCACGAGCCCCATGGAGTACAGGCCTTGGAAGAGGACGCAGACACTCTCGTGAGACCGCAAGAAGTCCATTCTCAATCTGATCAAAACAGCCCAGAGTCGACGGGGACTCCTCACAGGGCCGACAAGCCTCATGTAGAGGCTAATGAGAATATGTGACATGATTAAACCAATGATAACACGCAATATTTTGTTGCCCTTGCTAGAGCTCCTGAGCTCATGAGCGAATTAAGGAGTATAAACGACAACCCAGAAGGTAAACCCACCAACAACAAGACCCCTCTATTGCAATGCAGCTATCAGTGACATATTGAAATCCGAAACGCCATGCTGGAAGTCGAGGTTTAGCGGCTAGCGGCTTTGTTTGTCGCGAGTCCAGTGAACCGGCGATGGTGGTGGTGGAGGAGGGTGGTGCTCGGGGTATTGTCGTCGATCAGAGGATGATGCGAATTTGGGCCGTGGAGACGCTTCGAACGCCTTGTGCATATCTCGGGTTGAGGTCTCCGAGGCGAGCACCGTCGAGCGATAGGAGATGCGTTGCATGATTTCGGTTGGAGACGAAGTGCTCGGATAAACGTAGACTTCAACGTTCTTTGACTGTAGGGAGAATCAGTATCAAACCTGTCAACCGAACGTTAGGGTGATGATCTACTCACAGAGAGGGCGGGGCCTTTTCAGTTGCTGACAATGATCGGCAGATGCTGCAGGTACAAGTGCAAGGACAAAGACAAGGCTGCAGATGCGTGGTGTTGAAACAGAATTCTTGTCAATGAGTAGGATCGGCTGGTGAATGGAGGCTACTTATGGTTCTGGGCAAGAGCAATCGTGGAAAAAGGAGATTCTCAAGGAGTTGGAAGAGCTGGCGTTTCGAGGGAGCCTGGGTATCAAATACCCCTTCGCCAACAGAGTGGGAGTCCTGGCAAATGTCGTTCAAAAAATCTAGCGGTCAAGGCGACGTGGGATTCGTCTTTCAAACGAATCCGGCGGGACTGGCCCTTGCCAAACCCCCAACACGCCAGACGTTTCCCCGGAGCGCCACGAGGCACGGCGCGGCTGGGAGAGCAAATGGGACTGTTCCCAGTCTAGCCCGTTTGCATCGAAGCCACTTGGGCATCGTCGAACCCATTCCTGCTTTCTTGTACTCTGGGGCCTTAACTTTTTCGCTGGCATTTGACTCGTGTGTAATTTGGGCCTGAGACATGCTTGAGTGGTATGCGTTGGTGGAATTTGTGAGCCGATTGATCGCCCTGCCTGTGCAGCGTGAGTGGGCAATCGAGGACTGAGCGAAGGTTGACGTGCACCCGATCGATTGAAAGGATCGAGAATGTCTCCCCCATATTTCGCTAGGAGGGCGGGTTGTCATCCCCCATTGCGACCAAGCTATCAAAGCTCTACCCCCAACAGCTTCGTAACCTGATAGCTAGTAGCAACACCATGGTTTCGGTACTCGCAACGCTATTGGAGCTCAATCCGTATGGGTAGATCCATCCCACGCCCATATTATCCGAAAAGTCGAGGTTACGGAAGCCCGTCCGGCATTTCAGGTTTTCGATTGCTCCCACACCCCTGTCCCGGGACACGGGAAGGTAGATGGAGCGGGCTTTGGGCGCCGCCGTTGGTTACGCGGAATGCACCCGGAACCAGAGTTACGGGGCACCCGCACATCGCCTCCACAATGGTCCATGCCAAAGCGGACGGCACGGAGACGGGGATTGCGGTTTGAGCCAGACAAGCCACGGACACCTAGTTGGCTGTTCTTTCAAGCGAGCTGCGACACTCCCACGGGACACTGTCAACTTTGTTTGCAGAGGATTCCCTGCATCGTGAGAATGAGGAGTGCATGAATTGCTGCCCAACTTACCTCGTATGGGCGAAGCTGAACTCGGACGGAAATAATCGAAGCCGCCTGAACACGTTGGCCATGGAGAGGCGATGCAATCACAAGGGGGAGGTCGTTCGCAAGCGAATGAGCCCCTGCGTTGATGATGTACGGGACTGCATCCCCTGGCCTCGAGTCTGGGGCACCGCTACTGTATCACCTCGACGCTCGCCGCGATTTACCCTGTACGAGTATGACTGTGACGGGTGCAAAGTGACGACGCTGTACTCGGACGAGTAATCTGTTATACCGTCTGTGCGACGTGTCTACCTTCTTCCCGGATGGTTGCCCCAGGAATGTACATAGCACACAGCCTAGTCTCGGTCTATCATTTCCTGCTTTTGGAAGCCATTAGGAACTTTATTCGGGCTGGAATTTTGTGTAGCGGCACTGGTGAGGCGAGTTTTTAAGAGCCTCAGGATCGAGGCTGCAAGTTCTTCGCCAGTCGCACAGATACTTTACCGTAGTTACTGCAGCGGAGGACCTGAGCCAACTGGCAGTTACGCTCCATACGCCCATCTCCGGAGATGATCGACCATGCAGCAAAGCTTCGCTGAGCACAAGCGGTGCGCATCCGCAAAAGTGAGAAGGAAAAAATTAAGAAGTCAGCGGTAAGTGACCCGGCACACCAAGATCACAGCAACATATGTGACTCGTCTCTGTCGAGTGAATCCTCCATTTCACCTTAAACATTCGGTTCAGTCTACGTTGACAGCGAAGTCAGGGATATTTTTCGTCTCGCGAATCACTTTTTCTTCGTTTGACAGACCAGCCATTCGTAATATTCAGGATGGACGGGCATGTCATCGGTGTGCTGGGTGGTGGTCAACTCGGTCGCATGCAGGTGGAAGCAGCCAACAGACTCAATATCCAAGTCGCCGTCCTTGACAGCGAAAATGCACCGGCCAAACAGATCAATCTTGCGGCATCTGACAAGCATGTCACCGGTTCTTTCGCCAAGGCCTCCGATGTCAAGGAGCTGGCTGCTAAATGCGATGTGATCACATACGAGATCGAGCATGTCGACACCAAGGTTCTGGAGGAGCTGGAGGAACAAAGACCACATGTGGATGACACCACGTGGTCGAGAATCCAACCCAGTTGGCGGACAGTCCGGACGATCCAAGACAAATTCCTCCAGAAGCAGCATTATGCAAAGCACGGCATCCCCACGGCTAAGTGCATCGCAGTGGGCACCTCGCATCCCCAAGGTCTGAAGGACATCGCAGATCAACTGGGCTATCCCTTGATGCTAAAGTCTCGGACCGAAGCGTACGATGGAAGAGGCAACTATCCGATCCAGTCAGTGAAAGACATTGAGCCCGCCCTTGCAGCTCTTAAAGACCGGCCTTTGTACGCTGAGAAGTGGGCCAACTTCAAGATGGAGTTGGCGGTCGTGGTGGTGAAAACTGCACAAGACGATGACCTCGGGAGCTGGGAGAAGAATACCCTCGCGTACCCAACGGTCGAAACAATCCATGAAGACAGTATATGCAAGTTGGTCTATGCACCCGCCCGAGATGTCTCGAAACAGATCGCGAAAGCAGCACAAGATCTCGCTCGACAAGCCGTTTCCACTTTCCTTGGTACCGGTGTCTTTGGAGTCGAGTTGTTCCTCCTCGGCGACGACAGCCTACTCATCAATGAGATCGCGCCACGACCACATAACTCTGGCCACTACACCATCGAAGCATGTCATATGTCACAGTACGAGGCGCAAATCCGCGCCATTCTTCCGGGCCTGGCATCAAGGATACCCGCCGGAGCGACAGACTTGACGGTCAAGGCGGCCATCATGTTGAATATACTTGGCGGACCGCAACCGGACTCCCATCTACTAGTCGCTCAAGCCGCGCTTGATGTCCCAGGGGCGAAAATTCACCTCTATGGCAAAGGTGATGGTCGCCCCGGACGGAAAATGGGCCATATCACAATCACGGGCTCGAGCATCTCCGAGTGCGAAATTAAGATGCACCCTCTAATCCAGTGGGTTGATGCCGTGCGCGTGCACCGCAACGACAAATCTTCTTCCTCAGCCGCCTCCATTAGCGCAACGCAGGCAGAGCTTCTCAAGAAGAATCCCGCACCACCTCCGCGGGCACTCATCGCAGTGTGCATGGGGTCTGATACCGACCTCGCCACGCTGCGTCCAGGCCTCACACTGCTCGATACCATGGGCATTCCCTACGAAGTCCACATTACCTCCGCGCACCGCACGCCGCAGTACATGCTTGACTTCGGCAAGACGGCCGCCGCACGAGGCCTCAAAGCCATCATCGCGGCAGCCGGCGGCGCAGCACACCTTCCAGGAATGATGGCATCGGAAACGCCCGTGCCTGTAATCGGCGTCCCTGTGAAAGCCAGTTCAATGGACGGCCTGGACAGTTTGATGAGTATCGTGCAGATGCCGCGCGGCATTCCAGTCGCAACTGTGGGGATCGGGAATAGTGTCAACGCAGCGATTCTGGCGGCCAGGATTGTGGGGAGTAGTGAGGAGAAGGCTAGGGATTGGGTGGCGGAGCATCTGAAGAAGATGGAGGAAGAGAATCTAGAGAAGGAGCAGCGGCTGCAGAGCGAAGGGTGGAAGGTTTACAAGAAGGTAGATGATGGGAGGCACGTGTAAACGGCATGCGAGTCTGGTCGACCTTGCAACGAAGGACAGGTTGGAACGCTGCGATATTCTTGCCTAGGCGTATTGCAGGAGAAGCAATGCCATTGCGATATCTGAATAAGAACATCATCATCATCATCATCCTCCACGTCCAGAATTCTCCGGTCAAGCTTTCAGTCATTCCCTCTCTGACTATAATGACACAACGCCATGGCTATTTCAACTCATGAATCTCTGGCTCCTCCCTCCGACGCTAGGCCGCCCCATCGCGACTGGCGCTCCAGCGTGGCTGGTCGAGACCTTTCATGTGTGAAGCCTTTTGCAGGAACGTATGGTGACTGCTAGCATGACCCTGCGAAGTCGTTGCTTTGCTGGCCGCAGCCTAGCAAGTGTGTGTGTCTGATTCTCTTCGGACGGCACCGTGATCGGCAGTATCGCTCAGTCAATACCATGTTCCTCTTTTATCTTTTCCAGGTTGGCCTGTCTCGTTGCGATATCCTCCTTCACCTCCATCTTCATCTTCTCCGGCTGATGATACAGCACGACCAAGTACCGGTTTCTAAAATTGAACCCGTTCAGTTTGTCGCAGGCTTGCTTCGCATCTAGGACATCTTCGTAGACAACATAAGCTGTGCCCTTTGTCGTACTCGAGGTTCCGGCGCGGATTTGACGTATCGGCCCAAACTTGCCAAAGAGATCGAATAGGGCGGGGCTGTCGACGTCGTAGGCGAGGTTCTTGACGAAGAGGATGCGGTTGGCCTCCGGGGCAAGTTTGTTGGATCGAGACATGGTGGCGGCCGAGGGGAGGATATGGCAGCGGGTGTGGGAGGCTTTTAGAGACCGAGATGTGTCGTTGTAGACGGTCGGTGGTGATTGAGAAGTGACTGCGGTGAAATTGTAAAGCGTGGTTAGCGTCCTCGTCAACTTCCTCGAGCAACTCCGAACCGCAACCCTCACCTTGCACCACCCCCGTTCCACCACTCCACGACCTCCATTCCTCTCTTCATTGCGTCTGGCCTGTTGCCGGAGATCATTCCAGCTTCCCCATCAATGTAGTCAACGTCTTTCGCCCAGTTCCGCCTGCTGCTTGCCGCTCGACTTTGCAAACCCCGCCTCCGCAACAAGTTCCCACGTCGCGCAACGTTCCCCCATCGACGGCGACGACGGCGATGCCTACCTCGACTATCTGGCGGCGGAGCCTAGACCCGACGGCGCTACGCGGCGCGAGCCCAGTGCGCCCGTTGGATGAACACATTGAGCGCCTATCCCCTGATCCCACATTCGAGTCCCCCGTCTACGATACTGCTATCCCCTTGAGCGCTTCTCCCGAGAATGGCTACTCCTTAAGAGGCCTGGGCCTCTCCGATATTGGAGGGCTTGCGGACAGCGAGACCGCAGAGCAGCCCGATCACCTATATTATGACCAGGATGGCTCCGCTCATATTGCGGGCAGGATAAGAGGTGGCGCAGGGAGACACAATGGCCGCTTCAGAGTCGCCTCTCATGAGTACGCATCCAAGGCACCGGGGAAGGGCCATACGCGCTCCGGCTCGACTATCGACGACCTTGCTACCGCTGCTATTGCAACGAGCCCTGCTTTGGTCCACGCAAGTCCCCTCTTCGTTCCCAAATCCCACGCCCTCGCAGCTACTCGCGCTGCGACTACCCATGCCACCCGCCGCTATAGTCACAACGACTATTCAAATGGCCCCCCAGCCAAACGAGTCAAGTCGGAGCGAATACCCACGCTCGAATGGTCACCGCGCCCAAACAGACCGAGGACCAGTGGCGGCTACAGCAGCGCGTCCACCGCCGAGATGAACGAAGACGCTCTTTTGCTGCTCAGTCTCAAGAATGAGCTCAATTTCAAGAAGGTTGCAATCACTCCGAAGCTTGACGCACTTCCTGAACACCAACAGTCGACCTCCCCGACCTCCCCTCAGGCCGCCACGGTACCGTGGACGACGTACACAAATCCAACCGCACAAAGACAACCCAGTCCCACGAACGGCCACTCATTGTTTGAGACCCGAGACAATCTTGGAGATGTGTCTATGACCGATGTTGATGACTCGATACACACGAAAGCTCCCTCCCCTCTACGAGACTTAGCTCTGGCAGCAACCAAAGACATCGAACCCAACGTCGCAGTTGACGCTCGCCCACCGTTCGTCGAAGAACCGCTTGAGCCTGGAACTGGCTTGGTAGAACCACCGCCGAAGAAACGTCGTCGAGTCGAGGTGGAGACGCAGGCGGAGGCGTGCGCGAAATGTGGGCGCATGCAACTCGACATTGTGGATGACGAGGAGAACGCCTCGACGTTCTGGATCAGTTGCAATTACTGCAAGCGCTGGTTTCATGCACAATGCGTCGGCCTAACGAAAAGCGAGGCAAGGAGCGTCGACAAGTACAGCTGCAAAGACTGCGAGCCCGTGCATGGCCGGACTACACACGTCCGAAAGTCTGCCCGACCGAGGACAGCCATTGATTATGCCGGTCTCAACCAAGGCCTTGTCAAATCCTCCGAAGAGACATACACCCATCACTACATCCAGCGGATAAAAGAAGGAAAGCTGAATATACAGCCGGATGACTTTGCCCGCATCAGACCGGAGTTGGTCACCAAGGAGTTCATGGAGAGCTTCGAAGGATTCAGGCGACCTTTCGTGGTGCCAGCCGCATGGAATCCTCGATTCGGTATGAAACCTGCGTCTGAACCTTCTGAATCCGATTCAGATGCCCCACCGACAGATTCCACGCCCGGCACCCTGATAAACAGCGCAGGAGAAGTGGTGGGTCTCGACGACGCAGCGCCCCTAGTATTGGAAGAAGAGGAAGTCATCAACTGTGAGCAAGACTTGCTGGATATGGTGATTCCACGCCACTTGACAGTGCGTAGGGTGGCCGAGATGTATGGGCCCGAAGAAACTGTTCCCGTCATTGATGTCAAGTCTCAAGAGACGAAGGGTCATTGGACACTACAACGATGGGCGGACTACTATGAGCAGCCGGGCGAGAAACCCATCCACAACGTCATCAGCCTCGAGGTTTCTCACAGCCCTCTGGGCAAACTGATTCGACGCCCGCGAGTAGTTCGAGATCTCGACCTGGACGACGACGTCTGGGACCATGATGCTGAAACCCGAACCAAAAAGAGACCAGTCACGTTTTACTGCTTGATGTCAACTGCTGACAGCTACACCGACTTCCATATCGACTTCGGCGGCTCTTCTGTTTACTACCACATCCTCAAGGGCACCAAGACCTTCTTCTTCATTCCGCCGGAGGATAGATATCTCAAAAAGTACGAAGAGTGGTGCAATTCGGACTCGCAGAACGAGACATGGTTAGGTGATCTATGCGGAGGCAACTGCACGAGAGTCGATCTCCACGAAGGGGATACAGCTTTCATTCCTGCGGGGTGGATTCACTCTGTTTGGACACCGGAAGACAGCCTGGTCATTGGCGGTAACTTTCTGACTCGCCAGGACTATGGAATGCAGCTCAGGATTGTCAACATCGAGAAGGCGACTCACGTCGCTCCCAAATTTCGCTATCCTTTCTTTCAGAAAGTTATGTGGTATACCCTGATCAAATATCTCAAGGAAGATCCAGTACCTGAAGAAGTACTCGACGATTTCCGCGACAACGCAGACTATATCTTCCTGCGACCTGACCCGATCTGGCAAGAAGTGGGAGATCTTGAGAACACCGCAGAGCCAGGCGACGCTTTCTATAACGCGAGATACTATCCCAAGCCTGAAGTGGAGGGACTGCCAGCACTCCGAGATTACCTATACCGCACCGCACGGATCGATGCAGGTCTGCCGGTTCCAGACATCACCAAGAAGCAGATCGACGCGGTGAAAGCTTCTATACCCAAGGGACAGGGTGATTCAATGACGCTAATCAAGCTCTTTGCTATATGGTGTGCATGGAAAATTGGCAATACACCGGCGCCTGAATGGGCCGTCTATTCGGAGGACGTCGCGGAATTAGACAAGCTTGAAAAGATCAGGAAGCCTGAGGCGATTCGTGTACCTGGAGAGAGGATGTCTTCACGAAACGCCGCCAAAGCCCAGGCACAGGCAGAGGCTGAGGCTCGGGCGCAGGCCCTCTCGCAGAGTCGACCACTCCCTGAGTCTAAGGCACAGACTCCCCCAGCCAAGCCAAAGGGACACGGGCTGAAAGCAGCTTGTGAGCCTTGCCGGAAGCGGCGGATCAAATGCAAGCACAAGGCTGGCAGCGAAACACCCAGGCGGACGCCGGAGATTCGACCCAGGAGCTTCTCCAACACGGATGTCCATCCACTATCCGGCGCAGGGGCCTTTACCAACGGCACCAACGCTAGACCAGTCTCTCCGGAGGCACGAATATCGGATGCTGCGGGCGTGGAGGCCAGTCAATCCGACCCGCAATCATCGTCCAAGAAGAGTCGGAGCAAAGCGTGTGAAGACTGCAGGAAGAGCAAGGTAGGTTACCTGAGAGATATAGCTCAAGCTGATACTGACATCTCCAAGCGTCGGTGTGTGCATGATCAGTACGGGCGCATCGATCCTGCAAAAGTCGCAGAGCCTTCAAAGCCACGAGGGTCGTCCAATGCGAAGCGCGCCCGTTTGAGCGACGGAAGCAGACAAAGTGGAAACTTAGATGATCTCATCGATCCTGCTTTGACGAACGGCGACCTGGGTCGGATGACCAACGATGCTAGTGATGAAGATTTCCACACTCCAGGGCCCTTCAAGGACGAGCGTCAGGAAGATCACGACGGCCAAGTTGACGAAGAGATAGCAATGATGGACGTTGTTGACTCGGAAACAGTCATGATTGACCCTGCGTTGGAGGACGCGGCAGCCATCAAGAGCGAGGAGGATCCGAGTGCGATAGTGGTGAGCCCAGTGACTGCGATTCCAGAGGATCACATCTCGACACCCTCTACCATCCGGAACGGGTCCATGGTCAATGGAGACTTTTCGGGACCCTTCGGTTGGACCCCTGGATCAAGGCAGTCGTCGCGACAACCCAAGCAAATTGAGCGATACACGCCAGAGGATAAGAGGTCGCCGAGCAAACCCTTCCCCAAATCGCACCCGGATCGACGAGCTTCGAGCGCAGCAAGTGCACACACGGTTGTGACAAGCATCAAAAGCGAACGATCATCCAGCAATACGTCTGGCACGACGCATCAGATGGCGGGCATCCTCGCGAGCAGACGTAGTGTGTCTCACGAAGCGTCCGCCCGCCCTGTGAGTCAAGGGAGCATCGGCGGAGAAAGCGACGCAGATGCCGATGAGCGGTTGGCGAGGGAACTGCAGGCGGCGGAGAATGGACTGCGGCGTCGAACCAGCATGAGAGCTTAGAAGGGCCTCGGCTGATGAATCGGCCTGAGGAGCGATGATGACATGATGGGAAGAGGGCGTTAGGTTGGGAAGCAGATCTTGCGATGATATTGGGCGGAGTGAACAGTCTCTACATGACCGACGGTGCCGGCGTGAAGCGGCGGTCAGGGTAAGAGAATGGTTCTCTCGAATTTCTGTCTCGACAATACCCTCAGGGTAGGACAGGTGTAGCAGCGTTCTATAGCGAGCTTGGAATGTACAGTCTTCTACAATCTCGGTTCATGCGCCTCGCTTGGGGCGACGGATGTACAAGCCAGAAAGTGTGGGGTAAGCACGACGACATACATCATCGCTCCCTTGCTCACCGACGCCTCTCATTGCCTCCTCGACGACATCTGCTCGAGCGAGTTCCTCTTGTTTACCATCCTGCTGTTTCCCAGACGAGATGATCTGTACGAGATTGGTGTCGTGACCATGTCCAACTTCCCATACAACAGTCAACTTGTACGTATTTAGGATTCGACAGATTGCCCCCCTTCAGCATGGAGAGGAGCTGGACGACTGACCATCCTTCGCAGGACGCGTTCGAACTCTTCCACCTCGTGCAAGAAGAAGATGCGCTTCCTTCTCCCACCTCGCGACGGTCCCACGCCCTGGAAGCGCTCGGCCACGCTCTCTCGGGCTCCCTGGGGTCCGCAATCTCCAATGCAGCGCTCTACCCTGTCGACCTAGTCATCACGCGGCTTCAGATCCAACGCCAACTCCGCCGAGACCAGGCCACGCCGAGTCAGGAAGAGTACAAGGGCTTCGTCGATGGGATACGGAAGATCTACCACAACGAGGGCGGCATATCGGGATTGTACACGGGGATATTGCAAGACACGGGCAAGACCATCGCGGACGCGTTCTTTTTCTTCTTGATCTACAGTTTTCTGCGGGATCGGAGGATCGCGAGGCACGCGAGGCTCAATGCAGGGAAGAAAGCGGGTTTGCCGGCGTTGGAAGAGCTGGGCGTGGGGTTTGTGGCGGGCAGTTTGACCAAGTTGGCGACGACGCCGATTGCGAATATAGTCACACGGAAGCAGGCTGCCGCGTTGATCAGCACGCACAGTCAGGCGACGGATGGGCAGAGCACGTCTTTGCAGACGCCGTCGGCGCGGCAGATCGCCCAAGACATCCTCGACGAGAAAGGACCGCTCGGATTCTGGTCCGGGTACTCGGCCAGTCTGGTTTTGACGTTGAACCCATCCATCACGTTCTTCCTCTTCGAAACACTCAAGAAGATTCTCGTCCGCCGTGACCGACGGCAGAACCCGCCGCCGACCCTCACGTTCCTCCTTTCCGCCGTCAGCAAGGCATGCGCATCGAGCATCACGTACCCGTTCAGCCTGGCGAAAACGCGCCTGCAAGCGGGCGGTGCGTCGTCCGCGCACGAAGAGCGCGACGAGAAGGAGGTGGTCGGGCGAGATTTTGGGCACAAAGGGACCCGAAAAGCCGCTCGCGCAACCATCTTCAGCACCGTCCTGACCATTGTGCAGACCGAGGGTCCCCTCGCACTGTACGAGGGCTTGCACGTCGAGGTCCTGAGGGCATTCTTCTCCCACGGCATCACCATGCTGGTCAAGCAATTCATCCAGCGGCTGCTCGTGCGGGCGTATTACCTGCTGTCCATCATCTTGGGGCGATACAAGCGCCGCCGCAATGCCGCGGCAAAACGGCTGTCGGAGAAAGCCAAAGCCAGCGTCGAGTACTACAACCTGGCAATGGCGCGGGCAAGTCAGAAGATCGAGGAGGCCGGCTCGACCGTGCGGCGAAAGGCGAACGAGACGGCCGAGTTTGTGGGTGAGTACGTCGAGGAGGACGAGGAGCTGGGCGAGGGGTGGAAGGAGTTGTACGGGGCGGTCGGGTTGAGTAGGTGGTTTGACAAGATCAGTGACGAGCGGTAGTAAGAAAGGGAAAAAAATCGAGTTACTGTAAACCTGCTCTCGTTCTGTTGCCTTTCTTCGTTCTTTTCTACCGGAACGCCACCTTCTGACCGCCTCTCTTCTCCATCTTGCTCTGTCTCTTGCTTGTGCTCGGCATTGCTTCCGCGCCATCCCCGTCCCCTGCTCCTCCCGCAAGCCCGCCCATCATACTCTTCACGCCCCTCGCCGCCCCGACGACGCTGTAGACCGCATACCCCGGCACGACCAGGTACGCCCACCACGCCCGGTTTCCCAAGACGATGACTGCCAACAGATTGATCCACGTCCAGTACAGCACGTCCCACATGAACTCCGTGAGGCCCTTGGCGTCGAGATCCTCCCCGGGCCGCTTCAAGTCCCCGTTGGGGTGGTACGTCGGCCGGGCCAGCACGTCCAAGTAGATTTCGACGAGGATGGCAGGGAGGCAGAGCAGTGCGTACAGCCATAGGGAGAGCGAGCGGCGGAGCGTGAACGAGAGGGCCAGGAAGAGGCCGTGCAGCGAGATGGATATCAGGTGCGTTTGGCGCAGCCGCGCTGCGTTGCGCACTGCTAGGGTTTTGGCCGCTTTCTATGGAAGGGAACACGGGGACTGTGCGTTAGCAATTGTCTCGGAATATGGGGGGAAGGGTCTAGAGGGAGGACGACGCACTTGAGCCATGCCGTGCCGGGAGAATAAAATATGCGAGTCGTGTGCTCCCGAATGTAATTAATTACAAGTCCTGCTTGTAAGCTGTACTCGTACGGGTAAACGAAAAAGCTGGCAGCCTCGTCCCCGCCTTCGCCCACGACGCTGCACAGCCACAGCCACAGCCTTGCCAGCCTCGAGCCAGGAGGAGAGGTGGCGCTCGCCCTCTTTGGGGATAGCGTGATGCTGCCCTAGACTGCCGGTCAAACGGGTACGGAGGACACCTGAATTTCTACACATCGAGGCCGACCAGCTCGATTCTGCTTGAGACTATGCGGGTGAGACAATGCAGGGATCTCGGCTTGCTACTGTACCTCAGGCAGGTTTATGAAGGGCAGTCGCCTCGCTCGTTGGCCAGCTGCGATCCTCTTTGTGGTCCTTGATGCTGTCGCCCTCCGTCTCTCCGTTTTCGCTTGAATGCTCAAATAAATCGGCACTTGAAACCGACTTGACCCCATACAGAGATCGAGCTGCTGTGAAGATTCTGCAATTCTGTTTCACCGACCAAGGAGACCGTAATCGCCGACGACCAACTGACGTTTTCTCCTCCTTCGGCTTGCCATTCCATCGGTCTTCTACCTGCTGTAGCAAGTCACACGGTCACGGTAATGGCGACTTGACAGTGGCGACGGATCTTCACTCGAGACATTCACTTTGGTTTTTTTCCCGAGGGGAATCTGCAATCACCTTCAGCGAGGACAGTCTGCCCTCGACCAAAATCTTCCCCTTGGATGACTGTGGAAACTGTATGGTGGATGGTACGCGTTGATGGGTACGCTCGTTGGATTGTCTGTCCTTTGAATCATCATTCAGCGCAAAATGTTGAGCCTTCTGAATTTCCACAGATGCAAATGCTACTAGGGCTCTCCTCCAGTATTTTCGAAGATCGGACATCGGTGATACTGATGATCCATTGAGTTACAGTCGTCACTGAGCGAGGAGATCAAAGCCCTCGGTGAAGATACGGAATATCTGTTCTTCTCAGACCACCATCTCGAAGTCGACCAACCCGTACAGTTCCACGATCAATACATATCCACCAATTCGTCCATCAGACGGACGATTATGTCTGCTGCAAGGACATCCGCAGGTTCTCTTCCGGACTTCAAGCTCGAATTCTGTCTCCGAAATTGCACTATAAGGGAGAGCACTCGAGGTGGTTTCCGGGGAACATATCAAGCAGTGAACAACTTCTCGCTCGCAGCCTTAACAAGGGTCAACGATTGGTCCATAAAGCCCAAGAGCCTTGTCCGATTCAAGACTCAAATTTCTCCCTATTTCCTGCAAGTCCGCCATTCGAAGAACTGCTGGTGGCTGACCTGAACCGTGGAATAGCGTACAGATTGCTTCATTCGCGTCAGCAGGGTTTGCCTGCTTATTTGGTTGAGAAGCTTTCTCGGTCGGAATCTTTGCCTCTTGGTCGCTGCGTGCATCTCGCCACCAAGCCTGCACTTTCTCCTCGAGTACATTTTTCCGCCAACTGTGCTTCTGGCGTCCCACAGTAAATGCCCGGACAGGAGTCGTGCCGCTGTATATCATGCGGCTCCATTCGTGGACATGCTTGAAGACTTGTTCACCAAACCCCAAGCCGGTCATAAGGATGGATGCTTCAAATCGGAGAAATGCATCCTGATCGAATACGGTGGCGATTCCTTTCTTCGATTCGTCGCACCTGTCCTTGTCACTGGCTCTGTCGCGCATGAAGCAGTGGAAGGAACACAGAGTGGTGTATCTGACCAGCAGCAATGCAGATTCCCCCAAACAGAATGCAATTGCTCGGTGTAGAAACGTTTCGGCGGCACGGTTACCCTTGGTGGTCCGTAGCAGACGGTTCGCATACAATATCCTTGTGATGATGGCTGCACCGCTGAAGATGCACAGGTAACGTCCTTTGCTGCCCGTACCCCATCGGACAGTGGCACATTCGGCGAAGCGATTCAGTGCGCCATCGACTTCTACCATATACCCAACCGCTTCAGCGTCAATACGAGGGCTATGGAATAGTGAAAACAGCAGCGGAGTCTGTTGCTTCGCGACGTCCGTGACCGAATTTGAGGCTACATCTCTCAGACGATGAGATGTCAGGTTGATACTGAGCCAATTCTTCTTAGAAAATGGGATGAAACAAATAATGTGAGTCAAGATCTCCTCCGGAAATGCTTCTAACCTTGAGCAGGAGGCTATCGCAGCGCCACTGACAACTGTCGCCATCAGCTCCGAAGAAAATCAGACTAAGTCTCTGCCAATGGCCAGACGTAAAGTCAGCGGCATACTTTATCAAGATAGTTACGAGCACCATTATCGCAAGAATCGCCCTGATCATAGTGAGCGACACAGCATTATGTGGGGCATGTAGCTCCTCACCAGTCCGGGCAACCTGCAACTTCTTCCCCCTTGGAGTGGATGCTGCCTTATACAGGCTTGAAGGCAGCGGACAGATGTGCAGGATCGGGCCAAAGTGGTGGGGCATCGAACTCGGCCTCTACAACGCAACCAAGGACGCATTGCGCCATTCTGCGTACCAGAACTGGGAGTGGTATTCTACTTATAGAGTCTGCCCGGTCAAGCAGGCCGTTTTTTTATTCTCGCTCACCCAGGCAATGCGATGCCACGACTGAGATTCCCGGCCTCCAGAATCTTCTACGTACTGACCCTGGGTGGTGCGGGAACAGTCGGCGCTTTCCAATGGTGGACACATGATTGTCGATTCGTCCCCTACGATCTGTCTAACGACTCTCTCTTCTCAAGCACGTTCTACCGCCGTTTCAATCCGAACCGGAATCCCACGTTCCATGATCTCTGTGTTCGGAAGATCCCCCTGAGCAAGTTGGATCCGAGCCTTCTGAGGGACTATGAAGAAGGGGGCACCAAGTTGATTGAAGCGTACTGTGCCGCCATCTGGGCCAGTCGTGGTACGTCTGTGGTGTTTTCCATGGTGCTCAACCTTTTCTCCTGGCGTCAAGCATAATTAATTACTTACTCTTACTAACCCATATCATCTCCTCAGCCTACACGATCCAACGCAGATTCTTGCAACAGAGATACAGCTCGCCCACGACGTCCCACCAGCTATGGCGACGTGCCGAGCTTCTTCACTCACACTACGAACCCGGCACCGAGATCACCAACCATTTCGTCGTGCTGTCCAAGACCCCGGCCTCGATTCTTCTCCGCTGCGGCGACTCGCCCCTGAACACACCCCACGGCCCGCGACACATCGACGGCCTGTTCGAGATGAGCGTGACGACGTCCCGAGATGACGGCGTCGCCGAGTTTCGCATGAAAAGTCTCTTCTATCATGGCGCGGGCAAGGCGTCGTCGAGCCCTATCAAGCCGTTCTCCTTCGAGGGTTGGGCACACAAGCGCTACGTCAAGTTGTTGCTCGAGGAAGCCGTCCGGGGGTGTACACTGCGGTCTTGGAGCCGCGCTCGCTATCCTTCCCTGGCGTCGCGCGCGGAGGATAATGCCGGCGCTGAAGGTACCCAGATCTAGGTTACAATGAATTGTACGGAGCACAGCCAGAAGGGAAATTTAACCACTTTGATCAAGGTCAAGGTTGTGGGACGGACTGTGAATGTCAGTGTTAGTGTCAGTGTCAATATACGGATCACTTTTTTCATCTTCTTCATCTTCGAATCATCTATTCGTATCGCCTATTATTCCCGTCCATGGATGGACCCCGGTCACTTACGGAGTACAGTGTGCACAAGTCGAGTTGATCGACCCATCCTGGGAGGGTTACCGATACAGGAATTACCAAGAACGGCCCAACCCACACGACACCCGCACCCACACCCCACATACTATACTGTACCGAGTATGAGTACATCATTCATTACTTTTTTTTGTTCAGAGGTACGGCCCTGATTGGTGGACCGATGGGACATGCACACTCCCGTGCGCAATATACTTGTATACGAGTATGGGTATATGCTTCTCCAGTGGTTCATTCGCCCTCGAGTCGGAATATACGAGGATGGTATTTTGGTTCCACATTATTTCATTCACGCTCGAGTCGGAATATACGAGAATGGCGATTTGGTCCTACCTCGCCTCATTTACGCTCGAGTCGGACCTGAAAAAGTCGGCAATCGCCTTGAGCGCCTCGCAATAGTCCGACCCCTCCCATTTCGCCACCTCGTCGAGTAAATGAGCATACGTCAGGATGACCTTCCTTGCCGCCTGTTCGCCGCCGCCAGCAGCGTCCACGGCGCCGAAAGACACGGGACCTCCATTCCGGATGAAGCGTTTCGCGGCAGAACAGTGTCCGACTTGAGGCGCCGTCGCCGTCGCCATCGCTATTGCTGCGCCGAAGCCTTCCGTCCCGATCTCGGCCCAGTCGATCTTCTGCAACAATTCCAATTTCGGTTTCGGTTGCGCCGAGGACGAGATGACCGCCTGGTCCTGGTTTTGGTCCCGGTCCCGGTCCGAGGAGAGTGGCGATGGTGTCGCTTTGAATACGTAAAAGGCCAGCACGAGCGCGGCCGTGAAGATCAGATGCTCGTGCAGAAGCAAGGCCGGCTCGGAAAGTCGAGACTGTGAGAGGATCCAGAAGATTTGCGACGCGTGCAATGCCGCCCTTCGCGCCGCTGGCGATGTGGCCCACGCGGAGATATTGGAGAGAGCGCTCTGCGCGGAGGTGGCGCCCTTGCAGCCCAGCGCGAGTTCGAACTGGTCCATATCCACCGTCGTGGACATGCAGAGACTGTTCCAGAGGAGCAGGACGTGCTGGTGCTGGTGCTGGTGCTGCTGGTCTTGTTGATCGAAGTAGTCCCTGTGGCTGCTGGGGATCGCGGCCAATAGGGGAGCAATGTTCTTTGCATGGTCATCCAGCGCGTATCGCTCGACCGGTGCACACGGCTGCGTCTCACCACTGTTGTCGAGCTGGCCTGGATACAGTCTATGACGGGCTACGGAATGCTGGATAGAGATGGCAGCTAGCAATGCTTGGAGGCCCATGCTGCCGAGCATGCCTGACGACGTCGACGACGACAGCATCGACATCCTCTGCAGTGTCATCCGCGGCATTGCGATGATCGGCGCGTTGGCTTCCACCTCGTGCGCAAACGTCGCCGCGTCGGGAGCCTCAAACAAGGACGATTTGCAGGGAGAAATGATCTCGAGCTTGTCCAGCTCGAGCACTCCCGCCGTGCCCCAGAGGCTGGCGTATGTGGCGTCGATGATGAGGAGACATGTGATCATCCTGTCGGGCCTCAGGTCAGCTCTGTGAACGGCCCTCAAAAAGACTACACCGACCTCTTGACGGATTCTACTCGCGCCCACGGCTTCCACAGGCGTTGCAGGTCCGAGGCTGGACCCATCAGATCGAGGTTGAGCTCTTTGCCATCACAGGCCGCAAATAATCCATGCTTTTCTGAAACCTAAGGTAAAGTCAGATGCAAGGGACACTTTGAACGTGGATGCTCTAGACGCACATGTAGAGTCTCAATGCAGAGCATGTGAGCTTCGTTTTCATCGAGTCGTCGCTTCAGGCCTGGTTAAGAAGATTTGGAAAACCATATGGTCAAAATGGCCGTTACTTACTGAGATGCAAAGAGCAAGATTGAGGACAAGCAATGAGGCAGCGACGGCCGTAATGAGCTCGTAAGGTGGACGCTTGCCGAGGGCTTGGGATGTGAGCTCCAGTCGGCAAGAATGTACAAGTTTCTTCAAGACCACCGGTCAGCGGGGAGACGTATGAGGAATCACAAAGAGCACTTCGACTTACTGTCCACTCGTTGCGGACAAAGTCTCTGGACCCTCTGGGATCCAGTGACGACAGTCCAATCAGACACATGGGGAAAAGCACCGCGCTTGGTGCTGTCCTTGCATCGAAGGTCGCCTGGTGGACAAACGGCATGGACGGATGAAAGCGTTGGAAATACAGGTCGAGACTCATGTCCAACATCTCAACCGAAGGGAAATGAGCTTCGTCTGTCGTCGACGTCGAACTCTGGGGAGTGTTGTTGCTGGTCCCGTCGACTGGTGTGGCGTAGAGCGACTCCTCTTTGCCAAAGATTTGATGGCTGTCTTGCAGGAGCCTCTCCCTGCAGTTGACATCCATATTCCACCTGGAGCCAGTTGGGGTGCTCCGCCCGGGACTTTGGCTGGGAGATTCTGTGCTACCATGACACAGGATGTTGTCCGCCGGATGTTGGAGAGCGGTCTGCCAGAGTCTGCGTATGAGCCGAATGGGCCGAACCAGTTTTGTTGGCCATGCCTTCTGAACGCGACTGAGCCTGTCTGCGGATAGGCCGTTGTTAGACAGTCGATCCTGGCACGACATGTTCTCTTCACTGGGAGTAGGAAGGGACGCCACGATGCCATCCAACTTCGGCAGGTTGATGATGGTAGACTCGAGCCAGAGCAAGTCCGGGGCATTGTAAGTCTGCGTGAAATCAATGTCTTCCGGACCAAAGCCCGTCAGTTCCGTGTCCATCACGCCGCTCATGTCCATCTCCTCCGGATAAGGAGAGGTATTAGGGATTATAAAATACTGCTGGCCGGGAGTAGGGTCCATAGGGTTGGCTTCGGGGTGGATGTAGCCGGAGGTCTCGTCGTTCTGCACCGGCATGCCATGGTGATTCTCTGATAACCGGCACGGTTCAATGGTATCATGGTCGAGTGCCAACGCTCCCGCAGGATGAATGAAATGGCCGTTGTCTTTGAACTGAACGTTCGACACATCGGCGCTCACAGCCGTGGCTGGTTCTTGGCTTCTTCCTCGATTGTCTTTTCCAACAGCCGGGCCCAGGATTGGAGATTTCCAGGTCAGTGAAATATCACCTGGTCTGTTCTCGAGCCGTACGTTGGAACGCATTGAAGGAGTTGGAGGAGCCATTGTCGATCGTGGACCGCCATCCGTCGAGGGAATGACGCGGACACCTTCGACCCTGGCTGTTGACTGCTCTATGAGCCTTCCTGACGTGAAGTTCATCCCATTGACTGCTGAGGACCGACATTGGGTTTGAGCTGGTGTAAGGGCCGGATCAGGCGACTCTGAGGCTCGACGATGTTCCTGAGCATGTGAGGAAGGGACCACGGGTTCGATTAGCATGCCCTCTGGACCATTTTCGGCGATCGGATGGTGATTTCGGATATGCCTGGCCAATACATCGCTGTCATGTCACAATCAGCATTGGGGCCTTGACTCATACATGCGCAGTGCATACCTTCGAGCATATCTCCGGCCACAGGATGCACACTTGAATGGCTTCTCGCCCGTGTCTATTATGAGGCACTGGTCAGCGAGGAAGCTGGTAGACGATACGTCCGGGAGATCTAAGCTTACGCCACCTTTGATGTCGCCGCAAGTGCTCCAGCTTTGAGAAAGTCCGCTCACAATACGCGCATCTCTTCCATGTGGTTTGCAAAGTGTCTGTCATTTTCACTGATCTCGTCTAGCGGCCAGGTGACAACGTCTTCTTTTGCTGGTGCGCAGCATGTAGTGAATGTCCCAAGCACTTCGCGCAAATCAATTGCAGCCATCTTTGTGTGCAGTGACTTTGCCAATGTCCGCACTCATGCTGTAGGAAAACCAGCGCCGGGGCCTGGATCCTGCACACTGCACCCGAGAAGTACTCGTGAGGGCACCTAAAGGGGGCACCGGGGGCAGCCGAGTGGCCGACCGCGATCGGCTCCACGCCTGGGAAGCCCGGAGCTGTGGGGGTTTCACGCCTGGAAAGTCCGGGGCGGTGGGGTTCCCCTCCATCCTCGCCGAACCACGTCAACCAAGTTCCCGCCATCCTTCACTCAGCCACCATGTTCAGGATTTCCAACACCTGATCCTTCTCTGTGATCGGAAAGGCGTTTGTCTTGATCCACAAGTCATGCAGGCTGTTTACCGCGAGCAGATCGAACTTGTCTCTGCCCACGTTGACGGCACTGAGGGACCGGGGCATGTCAAGTTCTCGGATCACAATGTCGAGGATGTCGCCCAGATCCAAGGATTTCGCATCCCGACCTCTGGCGTTGACCGCGGCTTGGACAGGTGCTAGGCTCAACAACAGGTCTCGGACCATAGCTTGCCGGGCATTGTTGGCTCCTTTGGCGGCGTTGAACTTGCAGACTGCAGGCAGTAGGATACAGCTGGTCTCGCCGTGTCCCACCCCCAAAGGCCCCAATTGGTGTCCGATTGCATGGCTTGCACCCAATGGCGTCCCTGTAGAAACAGCTTGCATTGCCCGAACCACCCCGAGCTGGCAGAGGTACCGGCCCTCGGTGTCATCGGGATTGGCTTTTGATCTTAGCAGTCCACGAACCAGCATTTCCAGTCCCCGGCACGCTGCAGCAGCCCCTTCGGGTGTACTCTGCAGGCTGCACACTGTCTCGACGCAGTGGTCAATCGATCTGACTCCCGTGCTCAACCATACCCATTGGGGGGTGGTTTTGACCAGCTCGGGGTCAAGAATAACCAGTTCGGGATCGACGCCAGGCTCAAACGTCCTTTTCGCTCGTGTGGTCAAGGTCTCCGTTGCGCCTGCGATGGCTTGGTATTCTCCTCCGGAGAGAGAAGTCGGGATGCAAATCAATGGGATCGTTGGTTTTATGATGTGCCCGCGACGAGCCGCGTTGTATGAGTGGCCACCCCATAAGGTGCCTATGGCCTCCTCATCCCACGCCGAGTTGGCAATGGCAAACCGGACCATTTTGGCGGCATCCGTGATACTACCTGCCCCCAAGGTGACGAAGCAGTCGACATTAAGTTCTCTCGCATCGTCGATGACTTCCACAACTTCGGAAATGGGTGTATGCGGGCTTATGCCGACGCGGTAGCCGGCCACGCGGCCGCCCAAGGCTCGTTTCAATCTTTCTAGGCAGTCTGTTTGCTTCGATAAAGACCGGGACGCCAAAATAAAGACCCGAGTAGCCTGAAAAGTATGTTCGACGTGCTTAGCGCATGCTTCTTCAAAGGGCAGCCCCGAACTGATCTTCGGAGTGGGTTTATTGTCAAAGGCAGGTCGGCACTGCTCTTCTCCTGGAATGAAGCTCATTTCGCCTTTATGAATGTTCTAAGTCAAGGATGAAGCAGCAATATCAGGCCCGGATTCTAAAATGGGGGATTGGAAGAATAATTCGGCGAAAGGAACCAATTGACAAGGTAGGGTTCCCTCTTTTTGGCCGGTCAACTGGTGTCCGGAATTGTGGAATGATGGGGCATCGAAGCGATGCCTCGACAACCCACTTACCTCCCTAAAGGGGCAACCACTCGTGTTACTCTATCTGCATTTCTACTCGTACATCGTTACGTCCCCACATCTGATTGCTGTTGCTCCCAGTATGGCACGAGGACGCCTCGGTGCCGTCCCTCGGTCATGCTGGGATCGTCTTCTTAGCACAGCCTTGTGAAGTTCTCAACAGGCTCTACAGAATGGCGTCGCCTGCAAGACTTCTCGGAAGGCTCGCCACCAAATCACCAAATGATATCGTGCTGCTTTCTACTGTACGAAGTCCGATCACAAGGGCTTTCAAAGGCGGTTTCAAGGATGCCTGGCCAGAAGATATTCTCATGCCGGTACGACAATCCCACTGCTTTACGACAGACCCTAACTGACACAGAGATAGGTGATGAGAGCGGCGGTGACACGCGCTGGCATTCAACCTGGCGACGTCCAGGATGTGCTCATCGGCAATGTCCTGGCGGAGCTTGGATTTGCGAAGACTGGTCGAATGGCTTTGAATCACGCAGGCTTTCCGGTGACTACCACGTTTCACACTGTCAACAGACAATGCTCGAGCAGCTTGCAGGCCATTACCCATATCTCGCACGCGATTCTAGCCGGACAAATCGACGTCGGGCTTGCAGGAGGTGTTGAAAGTATGACACGAAACTATGGAAGTCGAGGTGTTCCAGTGGATGTGTCTCCGTCACTTAAAAATTCCGATGTCAAAAGCGCGAGAGACTGCCTGATGCCTATGGGGATTACCTCGGAGAATGTGGCTACCAGATGCGATGTATCCCGAAGAGACCAGGACGAATTCGCCCTCTTGAGCCATACACGAGCGCTAGAAGCCCAGCAATCGGGCAAGTTCTCCTCGGAGATCATTCCCGTTGAATGGACCAGAACCGACGATGTGACAGGCGCACAAACGACGCTCAGGGTTGAACGAGATGATACCATCAGACCGGGCGTCACCCTCGAGAAACTCGCAAAGCTCAAACCCGCCTTCTCGGATGACGGCAGAAGCACAGCTGGAAACTCGTAGGTCCATCGATCGCGGCCATCTCGAATTTTTTTCAGCTTACACACCGCAGGTCACAGATATCGGACGGAGCCTCCTCGTGTATCCTTGCACGTCGATCTTGGGCAGAACACCGTGGTATCAAACCGATAGGGCGCTTCCTCGGCACGACGGTCGCTGGCTGCGAACCGGATGAAATGGGCCTTGGTCCCATCTATGCAATTCCGGCGCTTTACAAGTTCACCGGAATCGCCCAGAAAGACGTCGATATTTTCGAGATTAACGAGGCATTTGCTAGCCAGACTCTCGCTTGTCTTCGGGCGCTGGGCATCGGTGTGGAAAAGGTAAACCCCAGGGGCGGTGCAATTGCCTTGGGCCATCCAACTGGGGCGACGGGCGTACGGCAGACCGCGACATTATTTGCCCAGCTAGAACAAGAGGACAAGGAGTTTGGCATTGTGAGCATGTGCGCCAGGTAAGAGAGAATGTGCAGAGTACGAAACCGGGTTCGATCGCTGACTGTTATCCTCCAGCACTGGCCATGGAGTGGCGGCACTGTTTCAGAGGGAATAGAATCGCGGTATTCCTGCTCGAAAGGATGATAACAGCATCATATTGATCAGGCAGGAAGAGGCAGGGAAGTCGAAACGCCATACATGAGAGAAGTGCTATTAGCGTCGGTAATCCCAAAAAACTTGGGTCTTGCATATTTGTCAAGCTTCTCGAGCGATATAGAGCATTCTTCATAGAGCTGCCTCGCCTTGTATCCATTCTGCAAGACCCATTTACAACCCGGGTACCAACACCCTCTCCTCCGCCGGCACGAAACTCTTGTCCGGGTTCGGTGGTGCCGTGGGTGTGCCGAACACCAACTGACCTTTCAACCTCCAACCCGCGGGGACCTTCCACTCTTCGACGATCTTCTGGTCGATCCAAGGATTGAAGTGCTGGAGATTACATCCCAACCCCTCCAGCTCCAACGCCGTCCATAAATTGAACGTATTCATCGCGTTCGTATGTTCCGACCACTGCGGGAAATAGCTACTGTAGCGCGCGAACTTCTGCTGCAGCTGATGCGTCGCGTTCTGATCTTCGTAAAGGAGAATCTTCCCCCATCAGTCAGTACATAATGATTGCCCTCGCTTTATACTCCACCCAGTAGCTTTCGAAAACCATTGGCAATCACGGCTCGGGGAAAAGGTGAAGGGGAGCTCTCACCGTTCCGTATGCATCCCTTCGTTGATCCAACTTCTTCTCATCCGCGGGCCAGTCACTGGTCGCGTCGACTGCTTTGACGCAATCCTTGGCTATCTCCCAGAGTTTCCTGTGGTCGTTGCCGAACAGGACGACGAACCGCGTCGACTGCGAATTGAGCGAACTCGGCGTGTGAAGGATCACTTCCTTGGCGATCCGGATGATTTCGACGTCCGGGATGGGCGATTTCGCCTCGAGGGCGTAGTAGGTCCGACGCGACTTGATGGCGGCGAGGAATTGGTCGGCCATGTTAATTACTTGTATGGTTGATTGATTCGTCCCGTGCGTTGGAGACCCGTGTATGTATTCAGTCGAACGACTCGTGTCCTACTTGATTATTCCACAGTATGCAGATTCAACAATACATGTAAAAAAGAGCACGGACTCCCATCCCCCACATGGAGAGGCCGTTTGGGGTAACCTGTTCCTGGGCGTTACCAATCTCGGAGATGGATATGTCAAGGATGGGCAATTCCATGTTTATGGTCCTGAGTGCTATTACCTTGGGACAGTGGGATTTCCGCATCAGGTGGCAAGACACTTTCTCCGGGAAAGATTTGGTATGCAGTTATCAGTGCTGTTTGGTACTAATATGAACGAGTAGTATTTGCATGTCATGAACAGCCAGTGTTTGCATGGCTCTCTATAGAGGACACAGTCATCACTTGCACGCTCGGCTTTGGTCTGCGTATATTTCCCAAATGCTCGACTTTTGCTGAAAGACCAGATCAACAAGCCGTGCAAAAGCGTATTGAATACAGCCATCCCAACTCTTGCAGCCCGGAACAGAATATATCAACATCAACAGCTAATGACTTGACGTCCGATGCATCATAATTGGCTCTTCAATTCCCGGGCTCCTTGGACTTCCGCCAAAATGAAATCATGCTCGAGCAACCAGAACCCTTCTGTTTCGTTGCCGTCCTCGACACGGACAAATGTCTTCGTATTGTACATTTTGGCTTCTTCCTTATCTTCGACCCACTCAATGTCTTTGACCAAGCTGCTTTTCGTGCCGAATACTGGATCTCGGAATATTCTAGGGCTCGTCCGGTCGTACAGTGCCGTGTTGAGTCTTTCATACGAAGGGTGACTGATTAGAAAGTGCTGTTTGTTTTGTTAATTAGCGCTGTGAAAATTAATAGATAGGTGAAAAAAGCAGATACACTCACCACATGAGCTGGTCGGTAGGCCTGTCGATTCAACAGATCCAGAACAATTCCAACAGGGCCGTCGAAAGGCACTGGGTAGTCAACCGGGCGGACGCCATTGATGAAGAACCGTCCCTCGCTATCGGTGTAGAATTTCCCACGACAATCCGGCCCCCCTGTTTCGGGGTCCTGCATGTCGTACTTTCCATTGCCGTTGGTTTCCCAGATATCTAGCAGTGCGCCGCTGATGGGCTCTCCGTCCCTGTTCTTAACGGTTCCGCGGATGAGCATAGATTGGCCGGCACCGACAGACGAGATACTGTCTCCGTGATTGAACTCGAGCGATTCATTATGGAACGGTCCCAGAACAGACGACTCGGTGCAGCCGGGTAATTGCCGACTGTTGATTTGGTCCACCAAGGCAGATATCCCGAGCACGTCTGACAGGAGGATAAACTCCTGTCTCTCGGGATGGCAGGCTTGTCCGACCTGGGAACGGTCAGCCTTAGAATGAACGGATCCGTCCGTTGGACATCCCCACCTGTGTCAAGAACTCCCACGCGGCTTCCCATTCATGCCGTTGAATAGCTGTCTCGCGAATAAAGTCGTGCGAATGCCGAATCAGTCTGCTGAAGATGAACTTGACTCTTTCGTTGTCGATGTTGGAGGAGACTTTGATGACGTGGGCGGTAAGATCATCCACGTCGAGGTCTCCAAAACTCACGGGATTCGACCCTGTAATATCGTTGACACTGGGCGACATCTTAGCAGTTCAAAAGGAATGTTGTGCTTCTGAAGGTGATGATGACAAGACTGTAAATCGTTCAAGCATATACTTCGAGCTATCATTGGCCCCACATACTGTAGTTCTATGCGCAGCGGCTTGGTCACATCCAGGTCGTAATAGGGTGTCCTGAAATGTGCAAAGCTATCACGAGAGGCATTGCGAACGGCGGGCATTTCACCCCAGCTGTACCACAGTCATGCTAGAGAATGATTGGTGAAGAGATAGAATGGATATTTATTCCGGGCTGGTGTCATGACTGTGGAACACCCGATCAATGAAGGACTTCGCGAATTGAATTGATTGTAAAGACTTGCAGGAGAGGAAGACGACGAAATGAAGACGCATTGTGGCGGGCGTCTTTGCACGCAGCAGGGAGCCAGTGACCCGCTAACTTAGTTGGGGAAGTCCGACAGTTACCAGATCAGGACTAGTAACCCCACAGCCTCGGCGCGTCAAGGGCGCGTCCTTCCATCGGCTGCGCTTCAGGCGAGTCTTTTGGAGCAGAGAGACCCTACCAGTTAGTCTGGCAGCGGAATCTTGACGGTTGGGCTTCATTATCTTGGATCCCGAGACAGGACACACATCTTCACCGTATCTGTAGGTCCTTGGATTATTACCTATCCAGGACCACTGTAACGTTCGTTCCAAGACTCTACCTCATCGTGTCCCCCTTTCCGACGCGAAGCTGGAGAAGCATCGTGATACAGTCGTGCGAGCCACTTTGACATTGATCTTGCTCCATGTTTCTGATCCTGCAGAAACAGTACGAAATTCCGGGGTGCCTTGGCTTACCTGGCTGGGTGATGCCCCACATGCCCCAGGTTTCGTATGAGGATGACGATACTCCATACTCGTACGCTCTTGTTAGACCGCGACTAGTTGCTGTGTCGATAATATGAGAATCATCTCTCGCGACCACTCACATCTGGTAGACTATCAAAGCCTCAGTTATTTCGAAAAGTGCCAACAATTCTAGAGTTAATTGCCTTGAATAGATCCTGTCAACTCACGTCATCATGCCAAAGTTGGTCCTCGTCACGGGTGCCACCGGGAACCAAGGTGAGATGGGTGTCTGCGCAATGGTATGAACGACTGCTGATCGTTCACAGGTGGTTCAGTTGCAAAGCTGCTCTTGCAATATCCAGAACAATATACAGTGAGATGCCTCACGCGCAACAACGGGTCGAAAGCCGCGCGCGCGCTTGCAGAGTCAGGTGCCGAAGTCGTACAAGGCAACCTCTCGGACCCGTCAACCCTTCCTGCGGCGGTCAAAGGATGCTGGGGAGTGTTTGCGGTCACTAACTTCTACGATGCTGTATAGCCCTGTTAGCCATTCCCACTCGGAAGCGCCTCAAACTCACTCTTGACAGGCCATCATCGACGATCCAATGAGCGAGGAACAGCAGGGCCGCAATCTTGCAAAGGCCGCGCACGATGCTGGCACGGTAGAATGTTTCATCTGGAGTACCATGCCCAGCTCCCACGCGTTGTCCGGCGGCAAGTTTTTCACCCGACTTTATGAAGGTAAGGGAACCAAACCACACACCGTTCCAGCCCAGTCGAGGTCTAACTGATCTCGGTGCTCTAGGCAAGCATCTCGTTGATGGCTACATTCGCGAACTCGGTCTACACGGGACTTTTCTGTACACGGGCAACTTCTACGAGAATATGGTGCTGCGAGGACATATGTCATACAATAAAGAGACCGACACCATCATTTTCAAGCAGCCAATCATCGCGCCGGACGCTCAGCGTAGGTCATCCGACAGAACACAATCCCCCCAGACGCAGACTGACATGTTGCACAGTTACGATGCTGTATGTTGAGAAAGACCTCTCGGCGATCGTCAAGGCGATTTTCGATCAGTGGGACGAAAGGAAAGCCGAGTTGGACGGCGCCTACCTACAGGCCAGCAATGCAAGAGTCACGCCAAACGACATTGTGGCAGCGGCCAAAAAGGGTAAGTATTCTGGTGCCATCTCCCAAAGAATCGTCAGGCGGCTAATTTCATAACATTGCAGTGTCCGGCAAGAACGTTGAATACGTGGTGCTGCCGACTACAGGTGTGCCGGAAAGGGATATCATGTTCCGATTCTACAACGACGTCGGGATGCATCCAGGCGTGTCGCTACCAGATCCGCAAGTGGTGAAGCTGGGCGTCAAGTTCCACGACGCCGAAGACTACATACGGGAGAGGCTTTTGCCCCATCTTGGGCTTGTACCGGTCAAGTAGCGATAGATTTTCTCGTTGATTAAAAGGAGAAGATATGACTGTGGATTGTCTTGTTCAATAGGTGAGGAGAAGATGATGATGCTGTAATTAATTATTTGATGCCAGTGTCTGGACGTGCATGGTGCTCTCGAATCTCTGTGTAATGTGTTGCGCATTGTGTAGGGCTGCACTCAATAAATGAACGTCAAGACTATGTGAGGTACCGTTGAGATTCAAGTCAAGGTAACAGACGAAGCAGTGAGCCTGCTACCACTCTGACCTCATTTGGTTAAGGAATTACCTCGTACTGGGCTACGGACTGTTCCGCGTCAAGCGGGCCGGATCAATGATTTCCCCCACCCGGTGCTACGTACTCCGCACTCCGCACGGAGTACCGAGTATTCCAGATTCAATTCACTATCAATCCCGTATGAACTGAACGCGTCCCACATGTTTTGCGGTCCCCCACTTTGGGGTGATAGCTCACCTAATTTGGCCGTCGCTGGCGGTGTCTCGCCGTAGCAGGCACCTTCGAACAGGAGACACTCTTTCAATTGTTGCTTACAGGCCCATTCCGTCTTTGTTGACTTTGCATGCTGTTCTCAAACGCGTACCAAATTGGCACCGACCAGCATGATTCCGTTCAGACTGCACGTCAAGCTCAGCACTTCCAAGTTCCGACAATTGCGGCAGGGACCGGTGCTGGCGAAATCCCGTAGACAGATGTCGGGAGTGAGTGCCATCGACTCTCGGGTTTTCCGCAATCTTTTTGGGACGGATCAGATCCGCAAGGTAGGTGACTGAAGCACGAGTCAATGATAAAATACGTTCCTATTGTGAAACAACATTGGGCTAATTTGGTCCGGCGCCCAGGTTTTCAGCGACACGGCATATCTCGAAAGATGTGTCGAGGTCGAAGTAGCGCTTGCGAAAGCTCAAGCCAGAGCGAATGTCATTCCACAAGATGCCGCAGACGAGATAGCGAGCAAAGCCCTCGCCTCGTCGCTTGACCTGACCCGTCTCAGTGATGAAACCGAGATTGTAGGCTATCCGATCCTGCCGCTAATTCGACAACTTGCTACCATGTGTGGGGATTACGCCGGCAAGTATCTGCACTGGGGAGCCACGACCCAGGATATCATGGACACGGCGTCGATATTGCAGATCCGATCGGGCTTGTCAATCGTTGAAACCAAACTTGAGGAGGTCATCAAGGCCACGGAGAGTCTCGCTGAGAAGTACAAAGCCACGCCGATGGCAGGCCGAACACACTTGCAGCACGCACTTCCGGTGACGTTCGGTTACAAATGCGCGGTATGGCTTTCAAGCCTGTATCGACACCGCGAGAGGCTCGCACAGCTGCGGTCGCGCGCCTTGATGGTGCAGTATGGTGGCGCGGCCGGTACTCTGGCTTCACTTGGGACCGGAGAAGCAGGATTGGTTGTGAGAAAGGAGCTAGCCAAGGAGCTTGGTCTGGTAGATCCTCCCATCTCGTGGCACGTCGCAAGAGATGGCATCGCCGAGACACTCAATCTGCTGGCGTTGGTCGGTGGGAGCATTGGGAAAATCGCACTCGATCTCATGATAATGTGCTCGAACGAATTCGGAGAAGTCGCCGAACCGTTCGTGCCCCATCGCGGTGCCTCATCGACCATGCCACAGAAGCGCAACCCGATCTCCAGCGAGCTGATGCTGGCGGCCTCCAAAGTCCTGAGATCGAATGCGAGTTTGGGGCTGGACGCCATGATCTCGGACTTTGAGCGCGCTTCTGGGCCCTGGCATCTCGAGTGGGTAGCCGTGCCCGAGAGCTTTACCGTGGCGGTCGGAGCTCTGCACCAGGCGGCATTCGCTCTGTCTGGCCTCGTGGTCGACGATAAGCAAATGTTGGCAAATCTGAATTCGACTGCAGGCCTCATAGTCGGGGAGGCTGTCATGATGGGTCTTGCACCACATGTGGGCCGACAAAAGGCGCATGACGCCGTGTACGAAGCGTGCCAGGAGGCAGTTCAGAACAAGGTTTCTTTGCTTGAGGCTTTGTGCCATAGCAAGGATATTGTGGACGCAATGGGCATGGATGAGCTGACGAAACTGTGCGATCCAGTTAACTACCTAGGATCGTCGACTCGCATGGTCGAGGATGTCCTTGCGCTGAAGAAGTAGCACCACATCACTTAGTCATTCCGCGGTTCTTGCATCTCTGTTATTGTAGACAATGAGACTGTGGTATAGAGAAACCGAAGCTGCTAATAGTAGACAAGATACCATCTGGTCCATATCCGATGGAAGCCAAACTTATGAACTGGAGCTGTTTCATGTCATCTTTCAAATCCTTCGGTGCCTGGACGAGGCAGACCCTCCTCGTTCGGCCGGTTGATGCTGCTTTCTATAACTAGAATGTCTTCAGATCGTCGGCAACAGTAAACGCAGCGGCTGTCTTGCTTCTGATCTCATCCACGGTGGTTCCTTCGGCCCGCTCGATCAACTTGAGGCCATCCAGTCGGACATCGAACACGGCAAGGTCTGTGATGATTCGGGACACGCATCGCTTTCCGGTCAATGGGAAAGTGCAGACTGCGCAGCTGTCAATATCTCCTCCGCTGTACGTAGCGCAGTGTACGGGGCTGGAACTCACCGGGGAGGATCTTGGGGTTTCCTTTCTTGTCCACGTGGTCCTAATAATGATCGGTCTCAGTCTCTGGAATCTGCACATGTTGAAGAAAAGCCAGCCACGTACCATGAGAACGACGACCTTGGTCTCTTGTGGGTTCGCCACTAGATCCATCGCGCCACCGATCCCCTTCACCTTTCCTGGAAGCATGAAGTTTGCCAGATCTGCACCTTTTAGTCCCTTTCCGATTCAGCTTGGTTTTCTGAACGTACCTCCGTTTGCGCTGACCTGGAGTGCTCCAAGCATGGTCAAGTTAATTTTCCCAGCTCTGATCATCCCGAAGCTTTCATGACTCCCAAAGACGGACGCTCCCGGGTTCAGGGTGATGGTTTCTTTGCCTGGATTGATGAGATCAGGGTCCGCTTGCCCAGGATCGGGATATCTGCCCATTCCAAGTATGCCGTTTTCCGATTGAAGCACGACTTCGACGCCTTCAGGAACAAAGTCCGGTGCTAGCAGAGGCATGCCGATGCCGAGATTGACATACATGCCATCCTTTAGCTCCTGAGCCGCTCGCTTCACAATGCGCTCTCTTCGAGCCGATGCCTCAGCCACTGACACGTCAGTATAATCATCGTCGAATGGCTCGCACCATGGACTCACCTTGTTGCAACTTCTCCTCCGGGCTTTTGGCAAACGTGAACTTCTCAATTTCCTTGGGCACCGTCGCTTTTATGACCCTGTCGACATAGATTCCTTGCAGGTGGATGTCCTCTGGGGCAATTTCTCCGGCCTCGACGAGATGGTCCGCCTCGACGATTGTCAGCTTTGCATTTTTGCCCATGACCTCGTTGAAATTGTTCTGCGCCTTTCGAAATCTGCAGTTCCCCATCCGATCCGCCTTGTCAACCCTGATCAATGCGACGTCTCCGAAGATCGATTCTTCCAACAGATACTGCTTACCTCGGAAACTTCGTGTCTCGCGAGGTTTGGACATGACATCGATGGAGCCGTCCCGCTTGTATCTCACTGGGAGCTCTCCTGTCTGCACTGTAACGGAACAAAGAGTAAGCCTCCTTCCCGTCTTGAAGACGAATACCATCATGTTTCTTACCTATACTTCCATATGCAGCTGGTGTGTAAAATGCAGGTACACCGGCTGCTCCGGCTGCGCATCTCTCTGCCATTGTTCCTTGTGGCGTGAGCTCTAAGGAAAGCTCGCCAGACAAATACATGGACTCGAATTTCTTGTTCTCTCCAATATACGAGGCCACCATCTTGCCGATCTGCTTCGTGTCTAGGAGTTGACCTGTGCATATCATCAATACCGCGTTCCAACTTCGATTTCCATACGATCTTGCTGACCAAGTCCTATTCCCGGCATTCCAGCATTATTGGACACCACCGTGAGATCCTTGATTTCCGCGTGGTCGCGAAGGGCGTTGATCAGTGTCATCGGTACGCCCGAGAGTCCAAACCCGCCGACGAGGACTGTGTCACCACTCCTAATGTCAGCAACTGCATCTGAGGGCGAAGCAACGAATTTGTTGATCCGGAGTCGGGCATGGCTGTTGGAAAACGGGCGAGTTTGAGGAGTAAGGACTGGTAATGGTTTTCTCGTGCCTCGATGGCAATGTAGGAGGAGGATCTGTAGTTTCGACATCGTGGCTCAGCAGTGAAATTCGATATTCATTTAGCAACCAGAGGACTTCACCTTCATAAATCAGTCCAAGGCACCGAGGATTTCCTCTTCACTGATCTCACATGCAAGGACATGAGCTTTTGCCAGTCTGTCCCAAGAGTGGACTCTCCCACCTGAATCTTAGGCACCGAGTTAGGTGCTTTCGGGGCCCGGGGGCCCCACCTACAATCCTCCTTAGGCACCTCTGGCGCCTAGAAACCCGCTGGTGCAGGCCGCCTACGGAAGCAACAGCTCGTTAATTTCCAGATTCGACGATGAACCCACATAACGAAACCCTACGTGCAGTTGTCAGAAAGAGCATATTGCACGGTCAGTTCGCATTCACAAAGATGCTTGCCCAGCTACAGGAAGAGAGTGTCTTTGGATGCCGTGCGAGAAGCCTCTCTATTGTCTGTTTGAATCCACCCTGAGCCAGCTGGCATAATTGTCTTCCTTTGGAGAGAAATCTCCAGCATGGTCCCCGTCACCGTTGCTGGAAGACAACTTTCACGATTGACCTCTAGAGCGAGGTCTTCTCCTTCCCGAAGACTGGGGACTTTGTCGTCCGAGAAGAACCTCCCCTTGCAGGGAATCAAGGTCGTAGATCTTACTCGCGTTCTGGCTGGAGTGAGTTGCTGCCGTCATTTGTTGTTGCATTTGCTGACACGTTCGCAGCCCTACTGCACACAAATTCTTGGAGACCTTGGGTGAGTGCATCCGATACGTCCGATTTTCTCCTCCGTACTGATGTCCCAAACGTGCCGATATCACCAAGATCGAACACCCTGTCCGCGGCGACGACACGCGGCAATGGGGCCCTCCTTACGCGCCTTACCTCGATGATAGGAGCGGCCCTGGAGAAAGTGCATATTACCTCTCCGTAAGATCAGTCGGTGGGTGGTAGGTTTGAAAGTTGAGCTGACATGGAATTCAAGGTCAATCGCAATAAGAAGTCTTTGGGAGTGTCATTCCAGCATCCAGAGGGGGCTGAGATCATCCGAGAACTTGCACAAACCGCCGACGTTTTTGTGGAGAACTTCTTGCCCGGGACACTGAAGAAATACGGACTGGATTTTGCGACTCTGCAAAAGACGAATCCACGGCTGATATACGCGAGCATAACGGGCTACGGTCAATACGGCCCATACAGTGACAGGGCTGGATATGATGTGATGGTGGAAGCGTGAGTTTGTTTTGAATTACCTTGGTCTTCTTACGCGGCAAGGGCTCACTCTGTCGACAGAGAGATGGGATTGATGCACATTACCGGTACGAGAGACGGACCACCGGTCAAGGTCGGCTGCGCAGTCACAGATTTGACCACGGGCATGTACGCTTGCAACAGCATTATGGCGGCCCTTCTCGAGCGACACAACTCGAACCAAGGTCAGCATCTGGACGTGTGTCTAAGCGATTGTCAGGTCGCCACGTTATCGAACATGGCCGAATCCGTCCTTATTTCGAAGAAGAGGGACAGTGGCAGATGGGGCACCGCACATCGTATGGCCGTCCCAGTGCCGTTTCTTTCCTTTCTTCTGCTGACTTTGTTTTAGCCTCTGTAGTGCCTTATCGAGCCTTCCAAACGTCTGACGGAGATGTTCTCTTCGGCGGTGGCAATGATCGGCTATTCGGAATCCTATGCACAGGGCTGGGGAAACAGGAATGGGCCAGTGATGAGCGTTTCGCTACCAATGCTGCAAGAGTTGCAAATCGAGGTGTCTTGGAACCGGCCATCGAGGAGATCACGAAGCAGAAGACGACGCAAGAGTGGCTGGACATCTTCGAGGGCACGGGTCTTCCGTACGCCAAAGTCAACGATTTGATGGACACCCTCGATCACAAGCACGGTAAGTGTCCCAAGATTTCCTGCAGAAATTCAAGCTCATCCGTGTTCAATCACAGTTCGGGCCCGAGGTATGGTTGTCTCGATTGACCACCCGAGCTGCGGTGCGATGGACCTGGTCAATACGCCGGTCAAATATTCCCGGTCCAAGCCTTCGATACGATCGCCACCACCCTTACTGGGACAGCATACGGACGAGATTCTCAGTGCTACGCTGGGCTTTGCCCCTTCGAAGATCCGTGGTTTAAGAGCCCTTGGGGCAGTCGGCTGAGGAGGAGACATGGAAAGCCTTGTTCGCAGCAACTTATTCGATTCCTCGACATGCGCTCATCTCCTGGCTTGCCAAGTGCCATTGCATGGCGAAATTTGCAAGGTAGGTCAATACAGTACCAGTCGGGCAAGATACGTGGCAGGAACAGCGGTCCTAAAGCCATGGTCAGTGATAGATTTATGTGGCATGATGGAATCATACAAGACGGAACTCGCGGGACCCTAGACATGTACAAAATAGGTTACCAGGTAATCACGGTGGTTTAACACTCGGTGCCAACGCTCAGACCGACCGCCATCACATCGATGTGGGGCCATATCTAGATACAGCGCAGTAATACCAAGTGACTGCTACCTTCCGCGGGCGATAGAATAAGCCTGTTTGTTCATAGAGAGCAGCAATAGATAGGAAATTAGAAACCCCCCTGTCATGTTTCTATTTCCGCCAGGCCATCTCCCCACATTTGGCTGGCAGTCATCCGAGTAATCACCTCCAGTGTATCGGGTAGGACCTCTAGTCCAGAGGCCCGGCAGACACTCCGTACGTGAGCAGTGATGAAAACTGAACTCCAGACTCCAACCTTGCTCGATTGTTTCCTCTTGGTTTCGAGCGTCATTCCTTGATTGCTTCCTCTCGATATTGAGCGTCATTCCTTGATCCTCGCAAGAGCCATGGCTCAGAAAAGAAACGTCACGTTTGCGCAGGAGTTCGCCGCCGGTAAGTCACTGAGAGGAAGGGCGAAAGCGTGGATTTGCACTAATTAAGTACCGTCTTGTTATTTCAGGGGCTGGAGCAGGTGTTTCTGAGGTATGCTACGATAGTCTCGTCGCGTGGCTGAGAGTGTGCTGACTTGAAGCTGCCGGTTCTCAGATTCTGATCATGTTCGGACCATATCACCGAGGACATATTATTGAAGAATGCCAGCTGACGTGTCGACGTAGGTATCCTCTGGATGTCGTCAAGACGAGGTTGTACGTATTTGACTATCAAAATCAACTATTTCATCTACACACTTTCTGACTCCTGGGAAGACAGCTGCAGCAATCAAAGAGTGCCTCGACAGAGTCCTACCGTGGAGTGGTGGATTGCTTTTCCAAAATCATCAGACATGAAGGGTTGGTATTCGTGTCCCGCTCCGATGTTCAGAGCAAATCGCCGACTACATTCGCAGGTTCGGACGCCTATATCGAGGCATTACCGTTCCCATCCTGATGGAAACACCAAAAAGGTAGGATAGAGACTCGCACGCTCTGTAATGACAAACATGTACAGGAGATGGATGCATGAACGCTGACATTTGTCACCTCCTCTTTTTCAGAGCCGTCAAATTCTCCTCCAACGACATCTTCACCAGACAGTACCTGAGCTTTCTTGGGGCTCAAAAGGTGGACCAGACCGTCGCGATCCTCGCGGGCTCGAGTGCTGGGGCCGTGGAGGCAGTCGTGGTCACCCCGTTCGAGCTCGTCAAGGTCCGATTACAGGACCCTTCCGTCGCGAGCAGATACACATCCGTGACCCGGTGCGTGGCTCAGATCGTGCGGAGCGAGGGACTGTTCGTGCTATACCAAGGCTTCGAGAGCACATTGTGGCGCCACGTGGTGTGGAACGCCGGGTATTTCGGCAGTATCTTCAAAGTCAAGGCCGCGCTACCGACGCCGACGACCGAACTGGAGCAGACCATGACGAATTTCTTCACCGGCGCGATTGGGGGGAGTTTGGGCACCTTGCTCAACACGCCGCTTGACGTGGTCAAGACGAGGATTCAAGCGGCGACGAGAGCAAACGGTGGTGGTGGTGCGGCCGCAAAGTATAACTGGGCGTTTCCGGCTTTGGTCACCGTGGCTCGAGAGGAGGGCATTCGCGGTCTGTACAAGGGCCTCACTGCGAAGCTGCTCCGCTTCTGTCCGGGAGGAGGGATCTTGCTGGCCGCTCACAGCCAGATCCTGAAATTGTTCGAGGCATCCAATAATGGGAAACTGTTGAAGCAGGATTTGTGACCTGTAAGGCAAGGGAGGCGCGGATTCAGACCTCAAGAGGGCCTTACATCAGACATGATGAGATATGGAACGATTTGCTGTCTAGCAATTTCCGCGTCGAAGCGGCCACAAGAAGGACTCTTTCCCGAAGGCTCAGAAACATCCGCCCACAAACCTGCCCTGAGGGTGTTGTTTCATACATGACCGCCTCTGGCACGCATCCGAGCACCGTAGATATGAAGAACAACAATGATGGCCACGGATGCACCGACAATAGCAGCCTGTGTCCCGAAAGAGCCGTCATATCCGACCTTGGCTCCCCATTGCACTTGGAAATATCCGACAGAGAATCCACTAATTGCTCTAGAGAAGTTGAGGAGGGCGTTGACTTCTCCTGCTGCGATGGGGTATGCATCCAGAAGATAGGCGGTCAGGGAGACGGACGCGGCCAGTGTGCCGGCTGTATACATTCCCCAACCGATGATGATTGCGGCATAGTGGAGTGTGTGCTGCAAGGCCTCTCCGAGGATGACCAGGCCGGGCACCATCAAGGCGGCTGCCACATAGTTGGTGACAAGACGAGCTTCGGGATCAAACACTCCTTCGTGCTTTTTGATGTACCGGTTGGCAAGCCAGTCGTTGAAGAAATGACCCCAGATCTCAGCCAGGATTGTGCCGACTGCCGGTGTCAGGCAGATTGCTCCAAGAGCGTTCGGCCCAAAGCCATATCCACCCGCTTCCTTGGGGACCGTAAACAGAATTGAGGTCCCGATATTGATCCCAACCGCCCACATGATATTAATGGCACTAGAAATATTGTTAGCTCGGTGCCTGAAGATTCGAAGGTATATCCTCACAAGTAGATCATGCTCGGAATGATGATAGGTTTGACGAAAACCCGGAAAAGTCGATGGAACGACTCTGGTACGGACAGGAAATATCCTTTCGGGACCTTAACTTGCCAAACACCGACCACGCGCAATAGTCGTTGACCGCGAGCTGGCTGATCTTCGATGGGAATCTCGCGTCTGTACCATGTTTCGTCTGAGAAGAGGATGATGAGAGCCAGATTGATGCAGCAACATGCAAATCCCAACCACAGACAGCCGACGTATTCACCAGTCCCAGCAATAATGAAATTGCCAAAGGGCGGGCCGAGATAAGGAGATGTAAGGAAGATAGCGGCCCAGATCCCAATCTTGCGAGCATGTTGGTGGAAGAAGAACATGTCCTTGATAAAGTTCAGGCCAATGCCCTGGACCGAGGACAGGCAGAAGCCTTGCAGAGCCCTAAGGGCATAATAGGTGTTGAAGTCATCGGTAAGGACGGTACCCAGGGAAAAGAGCGTCCCGGCTAGAGTCGTCCAGAACAAGACTGGAGCACGTCCCCAGAAATACACGAACGGAACCCAAAATAGGCCGCCGATGGCGCTGGAAATTCAGTCTCAGACATGATATCGCTGTGAGGGATTACTTACAGCATAAGAACATTAAGATTATTGTTGTAGTTGACGACCGCGGGTGACATATTCCATTTGACACCCTGCAAGATGATGGGAGGGATACCCAGGGTTGACGTGAAATCACCCAGGCCAGCCGCAATGCCCAGGATTACAAGGATCATATGCTTTTTGAAGGATGGCCAGTTCAAGGGATCATTTGGATCTTCCGACGGCTGCGGAATCAGGACCGTCTGGGAAAATGTCAACTCTATTGAGCTTGCCCTGAAGGGTGAACATTGCTCTTACATGTCCATCTTTGGCTAGTTTCAAGCCCCCAAGGAGAGCACCATCAATGTGACCGGCAGTGACATCGAGCAAGACAGCCTCATTTCCAAGATTTATAGTTGGTCGCTCGAGATGAGTTGCTTCAGGTTCGAGGTTGCTTGAGGACTTCTCGATGTCGACCTGATTGTTAGTCTTGGACGTCATGGCTGCGAGATTTCAGTCAAAGTTGAGGAGCTGGATTCGAAAGCCAGACGATGAGCTTACGCTCCCGGGGTATGGCAAGCCATATTTGTATACCTTGCCCAGATTGGTGTCTGGGAATTGTCTATGTCTTTCTCCAGATGAGGTCGAGTCTCAGGAATCTGTTCTAGCGCCCCCACCTCGTATCGCATATTGGTGTAAAGGGTCTGCTCCAGGCGTTGCCTCCACGGCCCACCGAGAAGCGAGTCTGGGGTTGTGGTAACCTGGCTGGGCTGTTTGTGCGAAGCATCCAGAATGGAAACTAACAACCCGTTTCCATGAGGAGCAGCCAGCCTGTGGATTGGCGAAGCGAGGCTGGATTAATGAGCCTGCCCCTGCGTCAGCGTCCTTTGTGGTCAGAACTACCCAATAGCGAACCGTCGCCGACACGAGAAGAACACCGAATCCACGTATCCCTCCGGTCGGATTGGTCCAATAGCGAACAGTCGCAGTTGTCCACAGGAGGAGTCGATCGGACCCCACGAATCCTCCGATCGGGTCGGAGGGGGTGGGGAAAAGCTGGAGTGTCGATGCATACCCCGTGGGATGTGCCGATCGTTCATTGGATTACTGGGCTACTCGAACAGCCCGTGCAGCATGACTGACGGAAGTAGCAAAGGATCCTTGGTGGATCCAGATGTACACGGGGGCTGCGCATGGGTGAAGTCAAAGAGTACGTGACCTCGTGTGAGAGCCCAGATTTGGTCCATGTAGATGGGAGGCTTGGAATTTAGTCGTCACCCAGTGGTCTTCTTCTGTTACGCAAATCGGAGCAGTCTAAGCGTCAAATGAGGAAGGTTACGATGTCAATAGTGAAGTTGGTGGAAGATGAAATCTAGTCCCCATCAGCTGCGGTTGCATTCTCCGCGTCAATTATACCTGCACATGTACCTCGTACTGACCTCAGATTCTCCCTTGTCAGCCTTTTTGGCAAAGCGCAGCCTCCCAGATGCAGCAAGGCCCTTCGACAAGGTAGCAACCCTAGACTTGGTTGGAGAGTGCCAGCTGCGTTCGACAGCTCCCCAGAAAAGCAAAATGAACGACACGTGACCCACTACAAACGCTGCCAAGTAGTAGCAGGCCAAGTAACCTAAATCGAGGTAGTGCATAGGACCGGTGGCTGCCATTGGTTGGTGGTGCTTTGCGGAGGGACTAGTGCTTCCTCTCTCTCAAAATGTCGGCCAGCCGTTTCCGAGGCCCCCGCTTCTGTAACCTCCAAACTTCAACTTTGGGAGGCTTAGGGTAAACTAAGTCCTCTCTGTTACCTACTCGTACACAGGACGCGCGACTCAACATCTGCACTTACGAGTAGATTGTTAGCATGCTTCAGCCCTGACTGGGTGATCGGACTGCCCTATGGCTATGCTATTGCCCCTAAGAGTCTTCAAAGTCCATCTGAACACGCCCCTGCACGCTTGACTATCCAGATCTAACACCTTGCAGGCGGTCTTCTGGCGAAAACACCCTCCTGCCGAAGATTCAACATTCCACTGTTCAACATGGAGACACAGGCGAATAAGGGGTCTCGTACTACAAAGTCCAGGCACAACGGAGAAAGAGAAGGTCCCAAAAAGATAGACGTACTAGGCTGGGGAGCCACGCGAGAACAAGACCGATGGCCTTCAACCTTCCAACCCCCGCATCTCCATCCCCTCGGCGCTGATTCAATCCCCTGTTGGTGCCGTCGCCTGGACGAGTGGCGTCACCAATCGAAATGCAATTGGTGACTTGCACCTCGTCCATTTTAACCGGTGCTTGTCCTTCCCATTTCACTGGTACTTGTACCTCTACCCTTTCAGCTGTCACTTTGATACAAAGTTACTTGCTTTACGTCTTTTTCTTATCTATCCTCACCTTTAATGCTTTGTGCCGTCTGAGTCCACTGCCGCCTGATGTACTCGCCCCTGTCGTGGTTCGAAATCGCCTGTTCAGATGTCGGGAAAAGCGCGGAAGAATCATAGATGTAGCCAATGCTTGAAAGAGTTCTCACGGAGTGAACATCTTCAACGGCATCAGCAAATCCGTAAGCTTTGCAAACCCTCCTCGCTCTCAGTCCAAGTACTAAAAGTTTGCACCTCAGATAATCCATTTCGTTCTTACTCTTGCGGAGTCTGTTCACAAAAGTTTGCACGAAAGTAGGTTGTTTCAGTTCTAGTTGGCCCACAAGCAAGGCTAAGCAATGAGTACACAGGGATGCGCTGAAGCGCCATGAAAAGAGCCACGGTATCTTGCCACCAGTCGGCGCACCCATTGCAAACAATGGTGGCGAATCGCTCGCGCTTACCAGAACGATCGCTGCCTGTGATCGTTGCGCGAGGATGAAAGTACGATGTGATGGAAAATCTCCTTGTGGTCGATGCAACAAGCAGGGCTCAGCCTGCACTTTGGAAAGAGATCACGTCGCATTCAAGAGATTAAGTGTCGACCCATCGTTGCGTGAGCGAAGGCTTTCGGGAGTCCGTGAAAGAATCCAGGCAGATCCAGAGAATGATGCTTTGCGATCACCCACCAATGTAAACCCTTTCGCACTCATGCTAAAAAACCTCAGCTTCAGCTAACGACTCTTCAAAGACTGGCGCATCAACAACCACAGAAACCTGCATAGCCGATGGCACACTTCTCCCCATGGAGTCCGGTACAACGGAGGATCTCCGGTTCACGCAGCCCTTGTACACCCTTGCTAATGAAGATCAGTCTTCTTCAAAGGAGGCGCCAAACTCAGACACAGGGTGGCAAGGCAACGAGCCTTCGGTGGCTGGCACCTTTAGCCCTGCCTGGGATGACTTTTCGCTCTTTTTCGACGAACAGGGTGGGCCAGGTCTTTTCCTTGACCCATCCTGTTCAGCCGACTTCTTGCATCCTGCTCAAATCAACCCAACGTCTGAAAGCCTTGAGGACCACTTGCAAGGCTCTGATATGTCAACCGACGACCGTGAGAGGTATGACAATTACCCTCAGCTCTACAAACCTGATCCGAGGGGAAATCCACTCAGAACTTCTGTCATCTGCGATTTTCTTCAAAGCAGGCAGGCTTGGGCAAAGGTAGATGAGTTTGGCCAATCGCGGAACAACGATACCAACATCACCATCCCCGAGGAAGTACGAGACTCGATCATGGCAACTATTCATATCGTCCTTGCCAAAGTGCTCGACAAAGACCAGATGGGCAAGATCCCGACGACGTTCCCACCTTTGAGGACGGTCCAGGTCATCTTTGATACCTATCTCTCCCGACTGGCTTTATTCTATCCCATCACGCATCCTGGCACGTTATATCATAACCATACTATGCATTACAGTGGACCTGGAATGCAATTGCAGCTTCTGAGCACATTCGTGTCTGGGGCGCTGATGATTCCTGTAACAGAGGTTCAGACTTTTGCAACCGACCTGGCAAGCATTATCTTGCAGGTACTCTACGAGATCTTCCTGAGGGATGCAAATCAGACCACAGACATATATCTCACCAGCACCGCAATCTTGATAACTGCATTTGGCATATGGTCAGGCAACAAGAGGCAGATGGAACTCGCAGAAGCGCTGAGAAGTTCATATACAACGGTAACTAACTTGATGGCGACCTGACTTGGCACAGCTAATTTTTGATGACAGATGATGTCTCGACGAGGATTGCACGAAAGAGCCCAGCAAAGGATCGTCAAGATCAATCTCTCCGATATTGAGCTTGAATGGAGAGACTGGCTCTTGAAGGAGACACGCAGAAGGTACGCAGTATGGTTTTGCGGACAGCGATTATGTTGCTGACATGGGCATCCCAGATTGGCTTATGTATGGTATGTCGTGGAGCAGGAGATCAGCCTCTTCAACGGGGTACCCACGACTTTGTCTTTCACTGAAATGCGCTGTCCAATGCCCAGCAACGAGGCAGTGTTTGCTGCTTCCAGTGGCAAAGCGTGGAAAGATCTGCTTCAAGTCGGCCAACCCGAGCTCTCCATGCCGGAATCATCGACAGTGGCGGCATTAAAATGCCCGCATTCGCTGGCCGCCTTCCACCGGCGTTTCCTCTCCGGGAACATTTTCCAGTTTCAGGATGCTGTGACCCCCTTTGAGGTCCGATTGCTACTGTGCACCATTCAAACGCTTGTATCACAGTATAGCCAGACCAAGAGGTTTGTGCCCGAAGAGGAGGAATTTCCCCCTGGAACATGTATGATATCGGCTTCTACTGAATACGGCCAGCTTCGACGCGAGGAGCTTCATTATCTCCTGGTCAAATGGCATCTCTTATATCGACGTGTCATGCCACATGCCACTCCCATACGTTGCGGTACCGACCTATCATGCATTCTGATGGCACACCTGATAGCCATGGAGCTCTATGTTTCATTTGATGATGTACAACTCTTTGCAGGGAAGGAAGGCTTCGTGGAGGGCAGAATGCTGATGCCCTCATTCAAGAGGTGGGCGAAGACTTCGGGTGCAGCACGAGCGCTCCTCCATGCGGGCCAAATCATGCATACACTCACAATCGTTGCAGAAGGTACCGCCAGGCCATTGTGGTGGCCGTTGGCAGTGGCACGAGCAGCCTTGCTCCTTTGGGCCTACGGCATGGCAGCGCAAACCGACGCTGGCAATATGGATGATCACGACTACACCTCCGAAACATCCCTTTTTGACTCCGAGCTGCGCTCAACCAAGCAGTACCATGGTCTGCACCCTATTGATGGGGAGCTTGAAGACTCAGCCTTGTTTTCCGGTTCTCTAATCGGATTTTGGGACAAAGAAATGGCCCCATGCTTGACAATGCCGGGCGGAGGCTTTGTACCTCTTCTGCAGATCTCAGAGACCCTCGGACTAAGCATATCACTTCTCCGCAACGGAGAGAGTGTTAGTACACCTCTTTGCAGATCTGTCCGTACATTCTTACAGGACATCCAAGGCCTCGGAATCACCTACCCCGGCTTGCCGAAGGGTGGCATGGCGATGCAACAACAGCAGAGGGCTGATGTCGGTACAGGCGCTTGAGACTTCATCGTGGAATCTCAGTTCCGATGTTGCGCGGTTCATCTTTCGCAAGTCATTTGAACGAGATGACTTGAAGATATATAGTAGCGCCCATTACCCTAGAAGGAAATAAACCAGTATTTCGCCGAGGGACAAAAGTCACGTTCGAGCTGACATGGGACTTGAACTTGGACGCCGTATGACAGCGAGACCATTTCAGCAACGAACACCACAATGCCTTTCGGTTTCACCCATTTGGCAGGTCTCGTTCTCCGTCAGCAGGCGGGACTGGGCATGCCTCCCATGATTCCGACTTTGCAAGCACGGCCCGAAATAACCCCCCTCTCCTCCCGACGCCCATCTAGGCATAGACTGGGAACACGTCTTACAAGTCCTGGTCCTATGGTATGGATCAGACCACGCTCAACACCAGGAGTTCTGGCTTACGCTTATTTCAAGTTGATGGACGCTGGATACACAAGACTTCTGTCTGTTCCGTCTACCAGGTCTACTATCACAGCCTCGACACCGACATGATCGCAGATACCACCGACATCGCTTTTGCTAGTCCCGATGGCCACAGTCGTTGTAGGGTTGTCGAGACCGATGCGCTCGTTGTTGGCACAGGTCCGGCCGGCGCTTCTTTGGCATGTTTTCTAGGGTCACAAGGTCGGGACGTCCGCAAACATGCCCCGGATGCACACAACTCACGATAGGTTACAGGAATACAAGGCATCATGGTTGGCATCGCGTCAACAACCGCCGACACACCAAGAGCTCACATCACCAATATGGCTGCCATGGGTAAGTATTGCCTTCACCTCTACAGGAATTTTCAAGCTAAGTCGTAACCGAATGTCTGAGGGATATCGACCTCGAGAGAGACTGTAACCAAGTCGCTAGCCACAACGAAACCATGCAACACGTGAGATGGTCATACTCTTTTGCAGGAGAAGAGTTTGGCAGGATGTATTCATGGGGCAACGACCCAGAGCAAAAGGTATTCAAACGTCTGGAAGATATTAACTTCTTGGCTAATCTTGTTCACCCATCAAGGGCGACTACGAGAAAGCTAGTCCTTGTGTACCAGTGGACTTGCCTCAAACACGCCTGGAGCCGATCTTGGTCCGCTATGCAACGCTCCATGGATTTAAATGCCGCTTCGATACCGAGTTTGTTTCATCCATCGAGGACAAAGAAACTGGCCGCATCCTGGTGTCACTCAAGGACAAGCTCAACGGGGTCGAGTTTCAAATCCGTTGTCGATATCTGTTTGGTGCGGATGGGGCTCGCAGCCGTATCGCTACCCAAGTAGATTTACCGTTGGCTCAAAAGCCCGACAAGGGTATCGCGTACAACGTCCTTGTCAGAGTGGACATGGCTCATCTCATGGATGCTCGTATGGGCAATCTGCACTGGATCATGCAACCAGACAAGGAACACCCAGATTGGGCCTGGATCTGTGTTGTGCGAATGGTGAAGCCGTGGGACGAATGGATGTTTGTCGTCTTCCCCGATCGGAAGGCAGCGTGGGAAGACCACAAGCCTACTAACGAACAGTGGCTGACCCGCATCAAGGAGTTCATCGGCGATAGCTCCATTCCTGCCGAAATAATAGGTGTCTCCAAATGGCGGATCAACGACACTGTCGCTGATCAATATTCGAAAGGGAACGTGTAAGTCATTCCAGCGAGAATACCCAAGCTACCTGGCGTTGAGCTTACAACTTTGTCAGGTTCTGCCTGGGAGATGCTGTCCACCGACACCCGCCAATGAACGGCCTGGGGTCCAACACATGCATTCAAGACGCCTTCAACCTTGGATGGAAAGTCGCATATGTCCTCAAAGGCCTTGCCGGCCCAGAACTGCTGGAGTCATACAGCGTTGAACGTCAGCCGGTGGGCAAAGGCGTGGTTGCCAGGTATGCTAATATATAGGCTCCCGACTGCTCTCCAAGCGCATCGTGCCAATTGATATTTTAGGGCAAACCAAGGTTTCAACGACTACGGGCCCCTATGGGACAACCTGGGAATCTTGGAGGATGACGTGGAGAAACGAAGACAGATCTGGCACGAGTTCTCGGAGAATTCCTCGCAAGGCCGACGACGTCGACAAACATTCCAGAAGACGCTGCACGCTACCAAATCCGAGATCCAAGGACTGGGCATCGAGATGAACCAACGGTATACCGCACCTCACGCGGCTGTCTACAGAGACGACGAAGAGTCCGAGTCTCCGCCCAACTTTATCCGAGATCCCGTTCGCTACTACGAGCCATCCACGTACCCTGGATGTCGCGTGCCTCATGTCTGGCTTACGACACTGGTGCCGGGAAAGAAGATCTCGACAATCGATCTCAGTGGCAACGGCCGATTCACATTATTCACCGGCATCGGCGGGCGGGAGACATGGCGGAGCGCCGCGGAAAGAGTCAAGCAGGAATTGAAAACTCCCATCGAGGTCTTCACCATCGGCTACAGGCAGGACTACGAGGATATCTACATGGACTGGGCGCGGCTACGGGAAGTGGACGAGGACGGCGCGGTCTTGGTCAGGCCTGATCGATTCGTCGCGTGGAGGAGCCAAAGCATTGCCGAGGACTGCGAGGGCAAATTGGTCAAGGTCTTGCGTCGCGTGCTGTGTCTTTGAGTGATCCAACGGGGATCTGCTCCTTTTTGCCAACGTGCGGGAAAGACACAATGAATAAGACGACGATCGGCAGTTTGTCCGCATAGCCAGCTCGATAACAATGACGGTGGTCCTGTGAATGATCACTCTGATTGAAGCATCGAGTCTATTCTACGGCGTGTTGGCCCGGGGTCGTTGTCCCCAGTGTCACGTTCGAGTCACTGGCAGTGGGCGCTCTGGCCTCCCAGCTCTAGACGCACTCCCTGCCGGGACGCTCGATAGGCGTTCAACGCACCGCGCACCCCGGCCGGTTCCTCCAGGAAATGCGGACTCAATCCGGAGTAGAGAAACCGACCGACTACCATGTATGTGGGGTGCCTGTGTCTTGCTATATTCCCTGTCTGCGTGTGTCTGGCCTCGCCCGTTTCTGTCGCGACCCACTGTATGTACTGTAAAATAACGGCACGAGGGGCACGGATTAGTACCAAGCCACTGCCTATCATGTGGGGGAAGTGCCCTGTAGTATGCTGGATCGAGTGTAGTTGACCAAGTGGGTTTTCCCCAGGTAAAACAATAGCCGAGTTACTCCGTACTTGGTACTCCGTAACTCGTAACGAACTGCATGCCCGGCTCATGTGTGGGGTACCCCGACTTTTTGAACAGTCGGTCGGGCCGGAGGAGGGAATGCAGTTTGCCTTTTCGTAAGGAGAGCTCTCAGGAGCTGGACCGCGTGGTGATTATGTAGTTTATGTAGTGGCGTTGAAAAGGATATCCCGAGTCGTTGCTTGCTTGCTTGCTGCTTGCTGGTGCCCAGCTCTTGTTCCAGAAACGCCATAGTTATCGACACTGACACTGACGAACAGTCGATCACAAGATGTTGGTCGATACGATTATCAACACGGTCGTGCACCTGGTCAACCCGGTGGTTGCTGTTCTTGCGCTGCCTTTGATCCTGGTCGCCCTCGAGTTGCTGTGGATCATCTACGCCAGGAATTTCCATCCCCTGGCGGATATTCCGGGACCGTGGCTTGCCTCTGTGAGTCGCTTGTGGGTGATGCGCCGGCTCAAGGTTGGGGATATGGACAAGGTGCAGCGCAATCTGCATCGCAGATACGGCCCCTTGATTCGGATCGCGCCCAACGAAATCTCCTGTGCCGATCCAGAGGCCATCAAGCTTCTCTACAGGACTGCAGCGCCGCTGACCAAGACCGATTTCTACCCGGTCTGGGGGAACCCGCGCATGTCCAAGTATCGAGACAACTTCTCCCAGGTCGACGAGAGGCTTCATTCGGAGCGACGAAGGATCGTCAACCACGTGTACAGCTTGTCCAACGTCCTCCAGTCCGAGGCTTCCATCGACAGGGTCACGACAGTCATGGTGGAGAAGCTCAGCCAGCTGGCTCAAAGCGGTGGTGACTGTGACTTGGGGACCTGGATCCAGTGGCAAGTCACTCGTCGAAAAGGCCTGTTGGAGTGTTTTCCCCGGCTAATTTTGGACAGGTATACCTTTGATGTCATCGGAGAGCTCTTCTTTGGTCGGATGTTTGGATTCCTGGAGCAAGGGACTGATTATCAGTCTTGGATCTCTTCCTTGGATGCTCTCATGCCCGGATTCTGTCAAGTGGCCGTCGCGCCCACTTACTTTCGACCTTTTATTCTCTTGTCTTCGCTTTTCGACTCGAAAATGAAGGCTGCCATCAAATGCACCGAGACGATGGAGGTTGCAGCCAGGGAAGGCGTTGCGCGAAGGCAGGCAGAGCTTGACCAGGGATCCTCGACCGCTAATAGCCGGGATTTGCTCCAGCAACTGTTCAACATCCAGCGAGAGAAAGGCGAAAAGATGGACTTCTCGAGGAGAGAAGTCGAACAGGAAGCATACATCGCGCTGTAAGTATCCGTCATTACCTGATTTGGCTTCGGAACTAGACTGGGGCACTGGGCACTGACTTCGTCTTTTCCCCAGGCTGGCTGGCTCCGATACCACGGCGATTGCCATCCGGTCCATTTTTTACTACATTGTCAAAAGCCCGAAAGTATATCAACGACTCCGCGCAGAGATCGACAAGGCCAACGCTGAAGGAGAGCTGTCGTTCCCGGTCAAGTATGCGCAAGCCCAGAAATTGCCCTACCTGTGCGCTTGCATCAAAGAAGGCATGCGGATGCATCCAAGTGTGGGCTTGACCTTGCCACGGTTGATGCCGGCTGGTGGCTTACAGTTCGGCGGCAAGTATATCCCTGAAGGTTACAGGGTTGGCATCAACGCTGCGGTGATCCATTTCGACAAAAGGATCTTCGGGGAGGACGCCCACCAATTCCGACCGGAACGGTGGCTTGATCCAGCTGCTGCGGCCAACATGGATAGATATATGTTCCAGTTTGGCTACGGCACCAGAACATGTATCGGGAAGAATGTGAGAAACGCCCGCGTTCACGAAGTTATGATGAAGCACTAATTTGCCTGCATAGATCTCCTTAGCAGAAATGCACAAGCTTGTTCCTACCGTGCTTACCAAGCTGGATATCGAATGGAGGGAGGAGGGAAGAAATTGGTCGACACAGAATCATTGGTTCGTCAAGCAAACCGGGATCAATGTGCGATTGAAGATGCGATATTGAGTGGCCAAGATCAGTGAAGCTCGGAATAGGAGGGAATGTCATTCTTAAGCCGCATGTATTGCTTATGACCACGATGTCTGATGGTGTTGGTCTTGAAAGATGTGAAGATCGTCAAGGCCATCTGCACCTCAATAGAGACATGAAAGCTTTTGTTTTCCCATGGTCTTAGTCTCCTTTCCGTTACCACGTGGCACTCGATTATTGAGGACATCATCTTTGCAATTGAGGCCGACTTGCTAGTATCTTCGGGAAGCCCCAAAATAGGAAAAATGTTCGCCCATCAACGCGGAATGCTACTCTGGCGCGGATGCAGAGGTCATTATGGAGCAGGAGAAGGTAGGGTTGTGGGTGAGTTGAGGTGAGTGCAGGTGAGTGCAGGGTGAGAGGAAAGTGAATGCAGAGTGGGTATGTATAGCAGTGTTTAAAGCGGCGCGGGTCCGGCGATTGTGAGGTGCAGCCACCAACCATCGCATCACAGCAGCAACAACAACAACATCCACTCAGCACATATCCCTACAACCAACATCCTCACGTCCCCTTCCTTGTACCTGGTCGTCGACTCTTGCGGGCTTTGTGTTGACCCCGCCCTAATTCCCTCTACCATGCATTGATCGACTCTGTTATGACCGGGGCGCATTGTTTTGGACTTCCGAGTCTGTGGATGAATTCATGACCTGTTATCACCTTCGGTCGCGTTCGACAGCTCTCCTAGTGTTCTAGCTCTCCTAGCTCTCCTCCGTCATGGCGCCTACAGCCCATTCTCCCGTCACCTCACAGCTACGCCAGTTAATCTACTACCACCTCGACAACAACTTGCTCAAAAACGCCCTCTTCCTTGCATCCCGCCTAGCCGCCTATGAAACTCGTTCTCCCGAGGCAGCCTACCTCCTCGCCTACTGTCAATTTCAATCGGGATTCCTCAAAGCCGCATGGGATACCTCTCGCGCTTTCGCAGTCAAAGGGAGCCACCTGGGGTGCGCCTACGTATTTGCCCAGTCCTCACTCGAACTCGGGCGCTTCCTCGAAGGTCTCACAGCACTCGAGAAATGTAAACACCTCTGGCAGAACAGAAACTCGTGGGGTCAACACAACGAGTCGAGACGACAACATTTGCCTGACGCCGCAGCTGTATTGTGTTTAAAAGGCAAACTATGGAAGGCCCACAAGAATATTGATCAAGCCGTCGAATGCTGGGCTGCCTCCCTCAAGATGAACCCCTTCATGTGGGATGCGTTCACTGGCCTGTGCGATGCAGGTGCAAAGATTGCCGTGCCCAACATCTACCGGTTGAATGAAGAATTAATAGCCGCCGTACATTTGAACCAGCAGCAAAGTGTCAAGATTGAGCATCCCCCCGGAGAGAAGAGTCACGTCCCATCAGATCCCTTCGTGTCTAACCAGAGACCCAATAGACCACAAAACAACGTGCTGTGGGAGAAACTCAATGGGAGCAAAGTGAGCGTCAACACCGTCAGCACAATTCTAGATGAGGAAGGCATGGCCACTCCTGCAACCGAACCTGAACTTGACCAAGGCGTGCTTCAAGGTGCACCTACCAATCAACAGAACGAACCGCCTGCCGCACCTATGCGGAAGACAAAGACCTCGGCAGAGCCACAGGCAGATCCACCGCCCAGGTGGAAGGCCGGGTCGACTCGGATGAGGTCAAAGATGAAAGGTGTATCGGACGATGCGACTACCGTCTTGCAAGATCCCCCTCCGCCCCCGCCGGCAGCGCCTTCTAAGAGAACGGTCTCGGGTCAACCCACCGCGCACGCAGCGCCATCCAGTATTGCCGAGGGAACGAGAAGAAGTAATCGGTTGCTCAACACCGCGAGGCCTCCTAGTTCGAGTAGTACAGCAGGGAGCAAGATTTCCTCTTTGGCCAACACCCTTGGTCTTCGAGAAGGTCGGGATATCAAGAAGGCGAAGGCCCCAGCCATGAAGGGTCGCATGGCAAACGCCTCGACCGTAGGGAGGGTCGTAAGCGGGAATAGGACGAGGACAGGCTCGGCAGATCAGATGGATGTGGACGCCAAAGAACAAAAGCCGGCCACCAACGCTGGTGCACCTCCTCCGCTACCGCCCATACCGAATCCCAAAACTCGACCGTCCTCAACCGTCGACCAAGAGATACGAGCCCTCCAAGAACTCCTCGAGCTGTTCGGAAGGATCGCTTCAGCTCAACTCAGCCTCACGAACTATGACTGCCAAAACGCCATCCAAATGTATAATGCCCTCCCGTCACCCCAGCGTGAAACACCCTACATCCTATCCCAAATCGCCAAAGCATACTACGAGCAAGCCCAATACGCCGAGGCCGAGAAATTCTTCATCCGGGTCCGACAACTCGCCCCCACCCGCCTTGAAGATATGGAGGTCTATTCCACCGTGCTCTGGCACCTGAAATCTGAAATCGAACTCGCATATCTCGCCCACGAGCTGATTGAGATTGATCGGCTGTCACCTCAGGCGTGGTGCGCGATCGGGAACTCCTTTTCCCTCCAACGCGAACACGAACAAGCGTTGAAATGCTTCAAACGATCCACACAGCTCGACTCATCCTTTGCTTATGGCTTTACCCTCCAAGGCCATGAATACATCGCCAATGAAGAATTCGAAAAGGCCCTCGACGCGTATCGCTCGGCCATCGCCGCCGACCCGAGGCACTATAATGCATGGTACGGCCTGGGCAAGGTCTACGAGAAGATGGGCAAGTGGAGCATCGCGGAGCAGCACTATCGAACCGCCGCCAAGATCAATCCCACGAATGCTGTGCTCATCTGCTGTATCGGCCTTGTACTTGAGAAGCAGAAACACCCCGAAGACGCACTCCTCATGTATACCCGGGCGTGTTCCCTCGCACCGCAATCCGCGCTTAGCAGATTCAAGAAAGCACGTTGTCTAATGTCACTTGGACGGCCGAAGGAAGCGCTCGCGGAGCTGAAGATACTGAGGGATGTGGTGCCTGATGAGGCTAACGTGTGGTTTCTGATGGGGCGGCTGTACAAGATTCTGAGGGAGAAGGGCAATGCAGTGCGGGCGTTCACCATGGCGTTGAATTTAGATCCAAAGGTATGTGGTTTGGCTTCCTTCCTGTTCAAAGGGTGGTTTTTGGTGCTGACGATTTCTTCTTGCCAGGCCGCTCAGTACATCAAGGATGCAATGGAGAGCCTGGATGACGATGACGACGAATTTGATGACGACGAGGATATGGAGTGATGAGAAGTTATCCTTCTTCTGGCCTTTTCTGTTCGGAACTTTTGATCTTCACATCCCTCCAATGGAGGCAGGTTCGAAGTCTTGAAAGAGAATGTGCGATGTGATCAAGGCTGGCTCGCTTTGCATGGATCTGCTCGTGTCATTTGGTCTTCTGAGGAATGTATCCCCATGACGAGGAAAAGATCAGAATTACTAGCCAGTCAGCTTCCCTCAACTCCATGGCCCATTAATCGACGAAGGGAACGGCACACTGAGGTTCCCTCCCTTCCACGGTGGCGGAAATGGCAGTCCAGGGTAGGGGCCAGAAAGACCCTGGGGCGGCGTCGTCGGTTGGTCGAGTCATAAAGCGGCATGGCCAACGACTCTATGCTTTCCACTTTTGCATTGCCTGTTGGCTGTTTGTCTTTGCGAGCTGCCTATCATACCGATTTTGATTTTTCTTCATGCTTGCTTGCTTGTATGATCGCATGGCGTGGCGTGGCGTGGCGAGGCGAGGCGAAGCGGAGGGCGGCGAAGACATTGGGCGGGAATGGAACTGGATGGCACGGCATTAATGGGCCGGGGGCTTTTGTTCCCATCATGCATATGGACCGAGAAAAGGCCAGGGCGACAGACACACAGAGGCACAGTGCATAGAGATAAGGCATCTCATCTTAGCGCAGCACAGTACACCACAGTACGGACCCGTCAAGGGAACGAATGCCATCCATCACCTCAGGGTCAGAGACTCCAGAGACTCGAGACGATGAACCGTGACTCATACAGATCTGACAGTATGCAGTACTCCGTATCATGCATACATGCATGGTCTGTGAATCGATGACACTGTCCTGTAAGAGCCCATCCCATCCGAGTTTGGCTGGAAAAGGTGACCGTGAATGTGAATATCAGCGCAATGCAGTAACTCTCTACCTACATGAGACGATCCACGTATGATATGTGATACATGAATAGACAAGAGATAGACATGCATGCATAAGTAACATGCGAGAAGGCAAGATTAACGTGACTTGGAATGTGATGTATACCACTGCACTCCACAGTATACTCTAGAATGAAAAAGAGTTGGGGAAGGTGAAGAGTGGGTTCAGACAGTCCCAGGCTTCTGGCTCGCTCTCTAGAGAGTCAATTCGATGGCTATCTACCGAGTACCTAGACGAGTCTTTTCTCGTCATGTTGTATACAAAGTCAAGTCGTCATTGGTTGATATACAGGGGATCGTGACTCTGGGGGGATTTCGTTCAATCCCTCGGAAGCGAACATACAGCATTGGGCACGTAAACAAACTATGGTATCATTGAAAAAGCAAACGCCGGCCAGCAACAAGCGATTCATAGCGTAGATCTCAGCCTCGCCGATAACAGCACGTCCAGGTATTAACAGGATCATGACCCATGACCCGATTTTTGGAGTCCCAGATGCCTCCCCCAAGGCATCAGCATCACCTCATACCATGTTCGTTTTCGTATAATTATCTTCCCGACGTTCTCACTTCCGCCGCGCACAACTTCTCCTATTTCACAACTCGTCCTTGACGTATTTTGTGGCGCTGCTCACGGACTCGCTCACCGCACTGGCCGCACTGGCGACAGCATCGCTTACTGCGCTGGCAGCACCACCGGCCCCTTCACCCACGTCACTGTAAAATGCAGCGATCCTGCTCTGGGCACTCTCAACAGCCTCGGCGATTTGGGAGTTGATGCTCTCCGTGTAGCTCTGCTCGGGTCCATAAAAGGCCTGAGAGACCTGTGCTCGCACGGTATCGATAGTATCGCTCACCGCGGAGGCAGCGTAGGCGACGTTCTCCGAGGCGATAGAGGAAGCAGAAGCATAAGTATCTGCGGCGACACTAGTGAGGGACTCGACTGTTCCAGTAGGCGTGCCATAAATAGCAACGCTGACAGCGTCTTGCGCGCTCTTGGCCAGATCGGCGAATGATGACGACGCAGCTTCAGCGTAGCCAACAGGCGTGCCATAGATTGCCTCGCTCACGGCGTCGGCAACAGACGAGTAGCTATCTGCCGCAGCGGAGGTAGCCTGCTCAACCGTACCCTTTTGTGTCCCGTAGACTTGTGCACTCGCTGCATCCACGGCGGCATTGAGTTGATCAGTCACTGAGTCCAGAATGGAGGAGACTTGAGGCGGAGGGGTGAAGTAGGACTCAGCAGCGGACGAAATGGAAGAAGCCATAGACGATGCAGAGCTGTATGCATCGCCTGCAAGACTAGAGGCCGAATCATAGCCAGTATAATACGCCGAGCTGAGCCGGCTCATCACCGAGTCGGTAAAATCAGGCTCTTTTCCGACGATCAATTCAGACACGAAGGATTGAACGATGACATATTTGTCGCCTGCAAAGTCTGTGACTTGGGCCGAATATTCTCCTGCTTTGCTGGCGTAGTCGTCGTAGAATGGCTTTGGAGTTCCGTAAATCTGTTCGCTCGCCTTAGATACAAGAGCCTCCCAGTTTTGAGAAGCGACGCTCGAGACAGATTCGAAGGATCCAGTTGGAGCGCCGTAGACGGCAGTGCTCGCTCCGTAACTCGCTGCTGAAAGTGACGATGACGCTGCGGATACGGCGGCATCATATTGAGCTGAAATAGAATCAAGGATGCTCTGCGCAGGAGATGTCTCCGTCGCGCCCAGTGCTGAAGATGCTGCCTGTAGCGCCGCCGAATATTGAGAAGCAGCCGCTAACGACGCTGCATTGTACTGGGAGGATGCTGAATCCAAAACGCTCTGGTAGTATGGAGCTGGAGTGCCGTAAACAGCGGTGCTTGCAGCATAGCTGGCTGCCGAGAGAGACGCTGAGGCGGCAGACACTGCAGCCTCGTATTGCGATGAGATCGAGTCGATGACACCCTGTGCCTGAGATCCCTTGTTCTTGCCACTCGCCGAGGAAGCCGACTCTAGCAGTGCTGAATACTGAGAAGCTGCAACCGACGTCGCAGCGTCATATTGGGACGATGCAGCATCAAAGGCACTCTGATAAAACGGTGCAGGGGTGCCGTAGATGGCAGTGCTTGCAGCGTAAGAAGCGGACGACAGAGAGGAGGATGCGGCGTCCACGGCGCCGGAATATGCTGCGAGGGCTTCCTCCCAATAGCTTTGAACTGTTGTTCCGGAGGACGAGCTGAATGCACTGAGGCTAGCGGCAGCGGCGGAGGAGGCGGCAGCATATTGGGACGAGGCTGAGTCAATGAGACTTTGATACGCCGGCACCGGTGTTCCGTAGATTCCAACTGATGCGGCACTTGACAGGCTACTCAGGACGGGCGTAGGTGTACCATAGACTGCGCTTGAAGCCGCCTGGAGAAAATCATCGTATTGCTCGTGTGCCAAGCCGACCGCGGCGTAATAGTTCTTCTTGACATCCTGAAGATATCTTTCGTGAGCAGGGGCTGGAGTGGCGCCTACCGCGACCTTGGCCTTGGAATATTGCGCGGAAGCTGCGGCAATCGAGTCTTGCAGTCTTGCGGAAGCCAGCGAGCTGACGGACTCGAATGGGTTTGTCGTAGGGACCGCACTGGACACAGCAGTCCGGGCAGAATCGAGCCTGCTGTTGGCAGCATCCACGGCGCCAGAGTATGCGGACTCGATGGAAGAGAACATCTGCTCGTGTATCGGCTTTGGAGTGCCGGAGATCTGTTTGGAAGCGATGGATTTTGCGGCAGCGTAGTTCTCTTGTGCTCGGCTGATCGCATCGCTGTAGAGAGAGCTGGCCTGTTGTAGCACGGAATCAGTGACGGGAGTTGGGGTGCCGTAGATGACGGAGCTGGCAGCGGCCACCGCTCGATTGTAATTGTCGGACGCTGCATTTGTAAAGCCTTCTACCGTGCCCGTTGGCGTCCCGTATAGGGCATTGGAGGCCGCAGCCAACGCACTCGAGTACTGCTCACTTGCGACAGATGACAAGCTCTCCACCGTGCCTTGGGTGGTCCCGTAAATTGCTTCGGAAACAGCGCGTGTGACGTCTGCGTAGCGGTCACCAGCTGCGTTGACAACGTTCTGCAGGTTCTCCGAGAAGGACGAGCCTTCATTGTCGAAGACATCGTCAAGGACGGGTATAGACCCGGTCACCTCGGCGGCCATAGCTCCAGCGAAGACCTTGGAGACTCGTGTAGATGCTGAGACGGCAGCGGATGAGGCAGAGCTCGCGGAATCATCGGCATCAGAGCTGGCCGAGGACACAACATTGGACGAAGGTGAAACGAGCGATTCAACAGATGCCGAGACTGAGCTTGCAGAACTCGCCGCGGCATCAGCTAGACCGGAGACAGTCTCGGATGCATCCGAAAGAATAGCTTCCGCAGTGCCTGTGCTGGTCCCAACGACAATCGACGAGGCAGACTCGTAGGCATCGTTAGCGGCACCACTGACTTCCGATATCACGGATTCGCCGGGCTCTGACACAGAAGATGCGTAGGCCGACGAGGCTGATGAGACGGCATCAGTGGCCACCCCGCTAGCTTTGGAGGTGACGGACTCGACGACGCCAGTAGTTGTGCCGACGACGGCAGACGACGCAGAGGAGACCGCCTCTGCGGCAGAGTCGCTCGCCTGGGACAGGGCAGAGCTTGCAGACTGCATACCGGCAGTCGAAGCACCCTGGAGCTCGGCAACCAAGCTGGAAGCAGCAGAGACAGCCTCGGCAGGCATACTTCGAGTCTCGAAGTCGTCGGAAGCATCCCGTGCCTTCAATTTCCACTGAGCGACGCTCTTAAGTCGGGCAAGTTCTTTGGCAGCGTCCTCGGTCACTGCCATGCTTTCTTCTGTGATTTGGCGAGCAGTAGCAAGCGCCGCTTCCGCCTCTTCGCTTTTCATGGCGACGTCCTGCACCTCGGTCTTCCATTCATCGAGCTTCTTCCGCAGAGCGTGGAATTTCTCCCAATGCTTATATGTGACTCCATCCATCCAAGCCCAACGCATGCCGACCTCCTGAAGCCCGACATCTTTAACGCCGTCCAAGACTTCCAAGGTTGAGGCAGATGCGGCCGCGAGTCGCTGTATTAGACCTCGTTCGAAATTCTGCGACCACTCCCGGACGTTCTTAGCACGTGCCTTGATTTCAGCACCCGCAGCTCTGATAGAGCCGAGGATGTCTTCGGCGGCTTTCTTGACCTCATCTGGATTTGCATCGTCTGCAAGGGAGGCGATTGTAGACTTGATCTTGGACTTGACGTTATCGAGCTCGTTCTCCGCCGTCTTTTCCAGAGCTGTGGCCAATCGTCGGCCAACGCCGTCAATATCGCTCTTGACGAGACCGCTAACAATAGACGTGACCCGTTCTCGAAGGTCGTCGCTCCCCTTGTCAGCTGCCACGGCGAACTTCTTTTGCCAGGTCCGGAGATCTTCGACGATTTGTTCCTCGGTGGCACTGACGACTGGTGGCCTGACACGCTCCTTGACGGTCGGTTGAGATTCTTGAGTAGATGTAGCGGTAGCGGGCTCTGGCTCGTCTTCTGACTCGAACATCGCATAGACGTCGTCAATTGATCCGGTGGCCGTTGGGCTAGGCGTGGCGGAGGAAGTGAAAGTAGCCTGTGCCTTGTCAACCTCATCCATGGCAGCCTTGACATGTCGGCTTTCTCGATATTTGGCGATCCGTTCGTTGATCATGACCAGCTGCGGTCTGACATTGTCACTATACAAGCCCTTGACTAAAGGCAAGAAAGTACCATCGACGAAGATGACGATGTCGCCCCAGGCGTGTCGCAGGAAAGGATATGCCGTGTTCAAAGCAAACTCCTGAGACGCATTGTACGTTTTTCCGACGATTGGGCGGGCGTATTCCACGGCGGGAAGGAGATGTTGCGAATAGACGCGAGAGGCAGAATCGCGAGTCGTGGTGTAGTAAGGGTGAGCCACTGCAGCCAACTGATCAACGTGGGGAGCCAAATTCTTCTCATAAAGTTTCACAGCATTGTCTCGAGCCAAATTGATCTGGGGCAGAACCTGCTTTTCCCATTGAGCCTGAGAGAACGCTTTTGCTACGTCAATTTGTGGAGCAGCATATTTGGCGTAGTTGACTTGGGCAATCTTAGACGCAGGGTGCACCAGTCGCGCGTTCACCAGATGTGCATAAGGCTCAGCCATAGCAACGTATTGGGCTGCGTATTCATCGTAGTATGGCTGTACATGAGGTTGGACGTATTCTTTTGTGGATAGATATGGTCGACAGATCTTGGGAGACGAGTCGGTGAGGGCGGTGGGTGAGGAGGGACATCGGAATAGGATTGTGAACAAAGAGTACCATATGGCAAGCCTGTATCGCGGTTAGACATGACGATCATCAGTTGAAGAAGAGATCATACCTGGCAGCATTGTTGAAAAGCCACGATGCCCAGCTGCGTCGACGCTGGGGAGTACCTGTCCGCCGCACAGGCGGGCCGACAGCATGCCCGTTGACATGACCATTGGCATGGCCATTGGGCCTATCCTTGATGCCCTCAACGGGCCCTCCGTTTTCAGCTACTGCCATGGCAGCGGTGATGACCAGGAGTTCGCCAGTACCAGGGTGGTTTCTCTCGAGATCAAGGAAATTGGCTGGGTTCGCTCTCAATCAGAGAACGATGCAAGGCAGCGAGGACGAACAGCAGTCCTAAGGGATGATGAAGACGGGAGAGGATGGTGTCTGGTCGGTGAGGAAGTACCGAAGGAAGATAGAATGGAAACGAAATGTGGAGGTTGTCGAGGTGTGTCGGGTTTGTGGCACAATGGGGAGAAGCTCCGTGTATGAAAGTTGCAGCCACTGCGTCACAGCATAAAATGTCAACTAGCATAAACCTGCGACACGGCCAGTAGCAGGCACCAGACTGTCTGTCCAAGAGGTGGCCTGGTAGCGATAAGCACGACAATCGGCTCCCTTGTCCTCAGAGCCTGTCAGATCGGCAATGCTAACATCTTCGATGGAAAGATATCTGGTTTCTTGGTGGCCCACCACCATCAAGCAAGCAGTTGGACAATGATGTCAATGCACACCCACATCTGGTAGCATCCACCCCCAACTGGGGCCGTTGAGAGTTGTTGCATGTGGCTTTGCATTGTGCCCTTTGCGTGTGATATGCTGCGCCGTAGCGCTGATGAGGCGAGATCGGGGTCAGGAAACTCACCTGCCTTCCTTCGGTTGAGGAAAAAATGAATCGGATCACATCGCCAGTAGGGGCCATGTCCTCCGCGCAGAAGTGCCTGTCCTTGGATAGCACGTCACCTTTGTCCTGCAACTTTTGTCGAAAGCGCAAGAGAGCGTGCGACAGGAAGACGCCTGAGTGCTCATTCTGTGTCAGGTCAGTATGCCGCGCGGTGCTCTATTGACGACGCTCTGATTAGCCGCTATCATCAGACACAGGCGGCGATGTCTGTATCCTATTCCTCGCAACGCGGTGCCGGTCGAGGAGCAACCGATCTCGTCTCCTAGTGAAAGCCAGCAGCATATTCAGTCAGACGCGGCGAGCGTGTACTTTCTCGACCAGCAGATCTTCAGGCGGGCACAAATGGTCATAGCCGGTGCCGAGGTGTCTGCTCCAAATGATGTGTCGAACATGATCGGCGACGGCGCATCAATTCTCGCCACCGCCGTTGAGTACTTCGAGACCGTCCATTTGTGGTGGTCTATCATCTCGAAGCACTCATTCTACTGCCAAGTGCTGAATCCGCTAATCCCTAGGCGCGCGGACGTTGCCTTGCTTCTGCTATGTATGAAGTTGATCGTCTGGAGGCCCACGGTCGTTGATCCGGATCCGAGAACTACCTTATATCTCACCGCAAAACGCTACATCACCGAGCTCGAGTCCCAAGGCACGCTCAGCATCCGTGCGCTACAAGCTGGAATCTTGATCGCGCTCTACGAGTTCGGCCATGGCATCTACCCGTCTGCACTGACTTCAATCGCTACATGCGCCCGCTACGGGAGGGCTCTCGACATTGATCTGAGTCTGACGAATCGACCGGGAAACCCCCTCAGCTGTTTTGAGTTAGAAGAAAAGAGACGCATCTGGTGGGCAATCCTGATTCTCGATCGATTCGCCAACATCACCTGCCCCGGGAAGAGGTTTGAGACACATGACCCCGAACCGGATGCTCTTCTCCCTGTCGATGACGCTGCCTGGGATGCGGGCATGGTATCGCCAGCCGACGAAATGACCATTGCATATCCAGCGGCAGATAAGATGGGCAGATTCGCAAAGTTCGCCCAAGCTACACATCTGCTGTGCCGCGTTCTCCAGATTATGGCTGACACATCCATTGACGACGATTTTCGTGAAGAACAAAAGATCCAACTTGAAAAAACCATCCTCGCGACTATACGCATGGTCAACGGACCTGTCACCGGGCCGCAAAGCGCTCATGCAATGATTTGCTTCAGCAGCTTGTTCGTGCTGTATGGGGATAGTCTGGATACGCAACCATCAACACCACTGGAGCAGTCCCGCCGCGAACATGCCAAAGACGTTCTGGAGCAAGGGGCTAACACGTGCGCGATGTCGTCCTTTCACTTCCTAAAAGGATCTGGCCTGCCAACAGAGAAAGTGGCGGCACTGGTTGCACATTGGCAATACAGAGCAGCGACATTCTTTCTTCGCATGAGATCCGAAAGGGTAACTGAAGACGACCTGGCCAATCTTGCGACCATCAAAGCAGGTTTACGGGCGCTCGAGAACCGGTGGAAAGTGGCTGGCACATACTTGAGAATGCTAGAAGCCCGAGAGTTGATGCAGTTATGAAAGAAGGGGAAACCTATTCCAAAAATCACACCTCACAGTCGGGAGTTACGCAAGTCACGCGCGCAGCTCAGGGTGATGTGAAGGCGCAGTGAGTGGAAACAGGCGAGACGTCGAGATTCTGCTATCCTCCGTGTGCTGCGCTTGACTCCAGACCTGATGCCGGCCAGTGTTTAACTGTCAACCTCAAGGGTAACCGTCACCTCCACCTCTGCCGCGAAGCAGACAAGGTATTTGACCAGAGATCAGGTCCGCGTGCGGCGTGTTTCTGATATCTTCCTCAGTGTCTGTACGTGACGTGAAGTCACTGCCGAACATTGAGAGGTCCATCGTCCAAGCAGGAATCGAATAGACCTGGCATTCCATTCCCGCTGTTGAGGGAATATCTACAGAGATAGAGAGTGATCTCTTAGGACTGCTAGGATACGAACATTGCTGCAGCGAACGCTTCGGCCATTGCTGGAACGAAGATCGGCTGGCGAATACGACATAACGGTGCATCATCCTCGAACTTGTCAGGAGCGATCAGCTAACTTAACACAGATCCTGGAGTCTAGACCATTTAAAGATAATGAGTGAGCGAGCGGTTTCCATGAAATATGGGATACTTGCACCCGTAGGAAGGAAGGCCTATCCTGATTCAGGACATTTTACGTGGTTAACGCGGCAGCGTCGTCTGTGAACAACCACCCACTTCGAAATATCACGGCTTTCCTTACTCTTCCTCTCCGACTTGTGCAGCATGCTGTGCGCAGCCATCATATCGACCCCGTCGAGGCACCGATAAGATCTCAGACTGCTGTGCAAGGACCCACGAAGGTTGCAATGGTGAAAGGTAGCGAGAGAGACAATGCGGCTCCTTACTCAACAATGCCCATGTCCTCCAATCTACTGGGAAGAAGCATGCGGACAGTGTCAGTGAGTAGACAATCATTTGCACAGGGGCAAGCTGCCCGCCGTGGCTCAGGTCAGATATCCATCAATGCCAATGACAGGGCACACGCTACACCCCCAGCACTACATTCCCTACTGGAGGAGGCTGAAGCCTTGTACGCTCAACGGCGAGACCGCTAGAAGAGAAAGCCGCCTTGGTGCTGTCTCTTGGCTCCCACCTGCTCCGACCCCTATTGTCCCCCTTCACGACAACGGTGAGTTGAACAATCATTGAAACTGCCTTCTCAAAGATATCACTTGCTTTATTCGCAGCCTGATGCCATGCACACCCACCTTTTTTTTTTGGATCCAATGCTTTGTCTTCTTCCGGTGGTACTCTAACTGAACTCGTCACTTCTCGATCTGATGCGCACTGCGACAAAGCTCTGTCTTTTCTTTCTAGCGGATACCACGCTCATTTCAATCCATCCTCCTTCCCACCGGACATTTCAGCCTTCCGTCGGCCGGCTCTCAGACCTGCTTTTCATCACTTTTTGTCTCGTTTCGCCTCGACTCATCTTCCGCGACGCAATATGGACAGCAGCCGGGAGCACGAAGCGGGCCGTCAGCGCATGCGTGAGCTTTTCCAGCAGCGTGAAGCCGAACGAGGCAGTCTCAAGCACAAGCAGCCCATTTTCAAGACTGCCGAACAAGACGCGCAGCAGCAGAGGCGGAAGCAGCAGCAGCAGGGCGGCGTGGTCTGGACTCCCAACGCAGTGGCGCGGCATAAACGACTACCAACAGCCAGTAGAGGACAACGCCCGGTCTTTGACGAGAACATATGGGACGAGGACCGACGTCCGCAGCGCGTCAATCAAGACCGATCCGTCAGTCCCAAGACACGCATTGCCAAAGACGACAATCACATCACGGGAAGCAGCAGGAATGGTAACTGCAACGGTAACAGCAACGGACACGGAAACTGCAATGTGAAGACCACGTCGGGCAACAGACCTCCCCAAACTTCCTGGAAACGTGGCACCGACGGCGACAAACTTCATAACACTGTCGCCTCGAACAGAAAGAAGCCATCGTGACGTTGTCTCCATTGGTAAGTGAAATCAATGAATCAATCAGTCAATCCGCCAAACCTCCCCTTTCTTGCCGCAACGACTAACACTCCCACTCTCACCTCAGATCGGCGAAGTCTCGTGCTATATTTTCCGCTCCTACCTCCAAATCCATCTCATCTACCTACCTTGTATCATTTCTTTCACTGCTCGTCCTCCTTTCCTTCCTGCGTACATCCTACATCCTGCATCCTGCATCCGGTGGAGCTTCATGGCGGACACGCATGCGCATGCGCACGCGCCCACCGACAGATACCCTCGGGGTTCGGTCCTTATCCCGACTGATGACCGCGCATTCATTCAGGAGAGGTCAGCCTTGTGTCCCCCGTCCCCCCCCTCTCCTTCCAGCGGAATGACATTTGCCTTTGAACATTACCATTACCGCTAACATACCTTATGACAGCTTCGGCTTCGGCTTCGGTTTCAACTTAAGCATGGGCCCCTTAAGGTAATCTGCCGGAACGCCTTCACCAATACTACCACCAGCAGTCAGTGCTGCCGAACGAGAAAACATGGTCGTGATGCGCCTGCTATATAGGACGGCAATCAAGATGGGCCATCTCAATCTTGATCTCCGTCTTGGTCTTCATCTCGGTCATGGTCCCCATCTCCGTCTCAATCTCGATCCTGTTGACGGGGGGGAACTGCCTGGAAAGACCTGGGGTAGAGCACTTTGATGACACAGAAAGAGCAGGGTGAGTGAATGGATCTGAATTCACGACATGAATTTCATTTCATGCCATGCCATGCCATGCCATGCATACCATACATAGTTGGCGCGGTCGGTCTCACAGAGACTGCCCATAGCCCGATCAATCTAATGCCATTGCTACAGTACTGGATAGGCGATATGGCTTCTCCAGCGCAGCCTCCAAAGCGTGCCATGCTGCTTTTCTGACCGGTACAGAAGCAGATTGGACGACTCTGCATCATACAGTTACATATCATGTATCTAGCACATCTGGAGACCTTCCCACGTTTTTACTCTTGCAACAAAAGCTTCCGCCTCCCCGTCCGCTCGTTGATTCTACTCATCCTCTCCCTCGTCCCCGTGTTCCCTCTTTACTCCTCTTTTCTCGTCCCCTGCCCCCGCCACATCAATCATCTTCAATAGATCATTGACATAATCTCTCAACGTCCGACTCACGCTCAACACGTGGAACAAACTGTATTTGTGCGCCCCGAACAATCTCTCATTTAGCCTCACGCCATCCTTTTCAAAAGGCTGGCCGTGTTTGTTGGCATAGCGCGCTACATTGCGCAAGATCATGGCGCTCATCCAGGGAATGCCGCAGGGGTGATTGGTCCCGTCCATCGCAGTGTAGTGCCATTCATGCTTCATCTGGACGGGGTCCGAGTCTTTAACGTCATTAGCCAACTCGTGAATGAGTTTGGACTGCTCGGCAGCAGTTTGGGGGATGTGCATGCGCATGTGCGGGCCGATTTCACTCGTCTTGGTGATCGGTGATCGTCGCCCACAGTGCGTCCAGCGGCAGATCCAGTTCTCGGAACTCTTGGGATGGAAGCGTCCGTCAGGCGTTTTTTCTATCTTCAGATGCTCGGTCATGATGTGCTCCCAAAGTCTCTCGCGCTTGGTTTGCCAAACGGGGCAGATGTTTCGAGGATTGACACGACCACTGGGATCCTGTACAGTTGTCTGACTCATGTCCCACATGCACCTGAACAGAGGTCGGCCTTGCACGTCAACCGCTACTCTGCGTGGTTTGATGCCCTTGATGATGAACCTCGGCGTAGGTCCATTGATTACTTGCGCTTGTGCAGCCACAAAGGTGTTCGACACGTTCTTGATAAATTCCGCTGCGGGTATTGGATTGTTCTGTGCAAATTTGCCCTGATATGCTTGCCAGATGGCGATCTGGGTAATGTCGTCCATAAGCGACTCTTCAAAACAACACCGAAGCCATCTTGATGAGCGCTCGGGCTCGACAAATTGCATCAGGTGTGCATGGACTTCAGGGGGAACGATCGGGATGCTGGCGGGAGCTGTTTGCGACCTCGGGGTCGGCTGGGATAACACCTTTTCTTCCTGCTTTATAGATTGGTAGAGTAGCAGGCTAGTGAGTCGAGTGATCAAGTTGGGCAGAAGGTGGAATGCAGTGGTTAGGAGTTCTGTGTTGTTTTCTGGAATCGCGGTATATGCGTAGAGGAAATCGAGGGTGGTTTCCAGGAGTTCGTTGTCGTCAAGGAGGGTGAATGAAAACAACCGCTCGATGGTTGAGAGCGGCACATCAGTCAAACGATGCACGTCGGGGGTGTCGAGAGCAATCCTGTTGATCGACCGGAGTGCCGAGATCAACATACTCCGGTCATCAGACTCAAGGTATGGAAGCAGTGAAAGATACAGGGGGTCTCCCGGCTTCAGCGACCAGTATCGGGTGACTTGTTCTGTGATTTCAAGCGCCGACTGCTTGTACTCGACAACCCTTGATTGATGTGGTAGAGAGGCGGCAACGGTCAGGAAGTCCTTGAACAAGGAGAATCTGGACAGGAAAAGGGCATTCTCTTCCAATATGACCATATTGCGCAGAACCAGGACAGCTTCCTTCATCTTCTCCAACCTGGTCGAGAATTCGGCCGTCTCGAGCTCCTTGTCCGTGACTTTCGGGGTCGCAGCGCGGATGCGTTCGAGGAGATTCGAGGTCCCCAAGGCGGCATTCAGGGTGTTCACAGGCTGGCCTTCGTCATCTTCTTCGTATGAGATCTCCCACTTGACGCCGTAGATGAGCTGTGTGATCTCGAGCGCCTTTTCCAGTAGGGACTCGGCCAAGAAGGGGAAGCCTTCAAATTTGTACTTGTCGCCTCGCTCGTACGACACCTTGACCAAATGATGTAGGGCAAAGTCCTGCTCTTCTTGGACCCCTGACCGTAGTCCATAAAGACACCTGAGATAGATATTTGGGCCCGTCATCCCAGCTGGGATGGCTTGTTTGAGGAATTGTTGTGGTTCTGGAGGAATTCTGGGCATCGCCATCGCTCTGGCCTGCGCCTTGCGGGGGTAGTAGAGGGGATCATTTCCGGGTGTTTGGACTTGTCGCAGGGTGAGGGCGACGGGCTGTCGTGGCTCGTACTTGTCAAACCAGTCAAACCCTGAGCTGCGAGGGTCGACCGAGGCATTGGTGTAGGTGGGTTGCGTAGGCGGTGGGACTAAGGGGGAGTCTGTTGCGCGTACATTGCGAGTGCGTGAGGGCGCGCTGTCTGGTTGGAATATCTGAGTGCGCTTCGGGTCCTGTCTCAACTGGCCTGATATCATCGCGTCAACGGGGGGCGCATCACCCTGGGCGGCATGAAACCTACGGGTAGGGTATCTGCTTGCACTTCCTGGTTCTTCAGATTCCATCTTCTCCTTCTTGGGTGTCAGCTGCTCTTCTTCCTGGGACTCGCCCGCTCCGTCACCCATGGAGCCGTCAGTTGCGGCGCGCAGGTTGCTAACGGTGTAATTGTCGACGGTTCGTTTGCGGAGATCGCCTCCTCTGGCGCTAAGGTCTTCGAGGATTTCTTTCGGCGGCGGTTCTTCTCCCCAGTATGTCGCGATCTCGTACGCGCTGATTAGAGAGTCAAAGGTGTCAGTGAAGGGAACATGGGCGTGATGGTGAAGGAAACGGTGGGTAACACGCACGCGAGGTTCTTGTAATATACGGTTTTGAGTTGAAATGTCATGACAGCCTCGTGTGTTTTGCCGAACCCAAATTTTGAGACGAGACTCCTCCATTGCATTCGCTCTGCAGTCACGACATCATAACCACCTCTTTCCATGACCACCTTGTATAGCTTGTGCAAGGAGATGGGCCGGCCACTGACTTTGGCGTCGCGATCGAAGGTTGTCCTGGAACACAGGATATATACCGTCAGCATTCTGTTCCACTGGTCTCCTCTCCTCGCTAGTTTCAACATACCCTCGCTTCTCGTGGAAGGCTGCCACATCGTTCATGAACTCCTCCTCATCCTCTATTATCTTCCGAGGTGGCTCTGCCATTCTGTCTTGTCCGCTATGTCACATCCGTTCGAGTGGTTACCGAGTGGTACTTTTCTCGTTGGTGGGACTCGTTCCGGACCGGGGACTGGCAAGGAGGAGGATGCGACTCGGTGGCAGCGATGAGGCAAGAAGAATCTGCAGGGGACGGTGTACAGACCATTCAAGTGTTCGCAGGCACAATTGTCAACGCAGTTTCTTTGCCCTTGCAGCTGACTCCGAGTCGGGTTGGCTCTTACTTGTCGGCTGTTTCCGCACGGATCAAGTTTTCCGACTGGCCCCTTCCCTCGCTAGCATTTATGCTAAGCTTCCACTCGACTTTGTTCACTCTCCTCTTACTCTTCTTTCACCATGGATTGTATGTACTACTAGCTGGTCGAATGCTTCATAACCATTTCAAGAGCTATCCGTGGGTCGAGGCTGCCCTGCGTCTTCATTGTCTGAGTACCCGCTATGCCTTCGCAAGGATCTCAACCGCTTTCTCAGTCATCTCCTTTGTGTCTTCCGTTGGTCAAATTTTCCTATGCCACTGTTTCCAATGACAACATTGTTCCAATACCATGGATTCATCTGTCCAGCAAGAATGCTCTCTTTGCCATCTTCGAAACAAGCCCCGTTCAGCTGGAGGATGGCCGTACCGAGGACAGGCAGAAGTTCAAGGTTCTGAAGGATCCAGAGGTCATGGTATTTGAACTTCGGGAAGACTGCCCCTTCTTTGCGTTCACTGCTTATGGAGCTATAGGAGGAGCTCGATCTCAACGCCCTTTCTCTCGAAGCTCGCCGCGTCATGCCTCAAGCCCCGGCTGTCTCATCTGCTAATATTCCCATTGTTGCCGTTATTGTCAAAGTGCCAATGATTGCTATCAAGTATCCTCTAGCCAATGGACAGGTGACAACGACCCCCACTAAAGCCTTCCTTGCTCACAAGCTTTCAGATCCGGCGATTCCAGATCCGCTTCAGCAAGAACGAAGACTATTACGAAGCCATGAAAATGCTGGCGCGAGCCGACGTCCCTACAGTTGAAGCCGGCACCTTTCCCAGCCTCAAACCTCAGCCAGCTCCGACACCTTCTTCCGTCAATCTTGTCGCACCTGATGAATCGGCTTCTCAAGTCGACGGGGACACTAGTGGTGCTAGAACATGCGTGTTTAATGATGCCATGACTTCGATCTCAGCTTCTCGGCCGGCTCCAGCAGCCTTGTCTGCGATGGCACCTCCCCCGATGTTCTCGGCATTCACGAGCCGTGCAGAGCATCAATTGATTGGACAGCCTCCAGCTATCAGGCCGATGCAGACAGGTCTCCTGACGGAACCCCGCGCAGCCTATCCGAAATCGAACATTTCACTAAGTACGACCACAACTCTTGTCCCTGGAAAGCAAGATTCCAGATCCTACCCTGTACAGCCTCCTATTCTAGTGCCTCCTCAGGAAGTGATCCATGACCTCCCTCCTAGTAGACAGAAAAGTCCGATCCGGTCAACTGAACAAGAGCATTCAGACCAGCATCACTCGTTACGTGCGACCAGAAGCACTCCGTCGAGAACCCAACAATGCGACGAGGACGCACAGTTCCACGAGGCTGGACTGTCCAAGCGAGAACCTTCCACGAAAACGACCGGCAAGGGTAAGGGTAAAAGAGCTGCTGCCAGCAGCACGAAGAAGGCACCGGCAGCGAAAAGGTCACGAGCAGCTGCTGCACCCAGGAAAGGTGGTAAGCCGCCTCCAAAGAAGTCGCCGGTACCGACAGTTGAAGAATTGCTTCAACAACCGGGATATAGCCTGCTCCCGTATGACTCCTCTGCCAAAACTCGGACCATGCCACGTGCGCAACAGCCGGTCGACCGACCAGAAGGACTCACTCAACCGCAGAGACAGAGTATGGAGATACCAGAGTCAGAGCACGGGGCCGACCATAGCGAGGGCGGCAGTCCAGAGCTGGGCCAAGCCATGACCACCCACATAACCCGGTCTGCTTCACGAGCTCTCGCTTACACTCAATCGAAGGGCTTGACCAAACAAGGACCGACAGACGTTACCACCTCCAAAAGTGCATTTCCACCATGCACACCCGCGGATCAGATCATCGGGAAACCTACGACTCCGGCATCACCTACCACGCAAGCACGGGGCACTTCCCTCAAAGCGAAGGACCGACATCAGGAACGAAAGGCCAGCTTGGACCCGCCGCCAGTGACCATTCCTGCTGCACTGGGTGACCCGTTACTGCCCGTGGCACAACAATGCCTGGTTCATGACGAGAACTTTGACCTTCTGAATGCGGACTCAAGGCTGGAAGCCTGGAACAACCTTGCGGCTCCGACACGACTAACTGCGTTGAGAAGTTACTTGTGTGAATTAATACTGAAGGAAAATTTCGTGGATTTGGTAAAGAATATAAGTTCGCTGTGGGAAGGGGCGGTATTAGAAGGCCGTGTGACGAGGAGCGTCATGGCAACCGCATCAAGGGATGCAATGGACACCCGAGAAGAAGGGTTGTGACCAACCGTTTCCAACTCGGGAAGATGAAGTGAGACGAGGGACGGCGCCACGACTCGTTCTGAATAGGGGAAAATGAATGAGTGTATGTGATGACGAGATCCAAGCACTTCCTCAAGCCTCTGCTGTACACTGGCATCTTGATTTCAGGGGTTCAGAGCATATCATCATCCCATGACGCCAATCTGCGCTGTGTGTGCTATATGTGAAAGAAGTTCAGTTTAGAGTTGAAGCAATGATCACGGAGGTCGAGACCACTTTGTTTTAAGCATGAAATCTACATTGATCCCTTCCACAACTGTCCAAGGCTTGCACAAGGAAGGGCTGGAACACGGGGTAGGCAGCCTGAATTGCGCACTGGTAACGATATCGTCCAGAGAGGAGCGGTGCACGTTTGGAATTTGGCCGTCGTTACGGTAACTCGACTCCATTTGAATCGGTTCAGTGCTGTCAGTGTTCTTCACATTCGCGTACGGTGGGAAGGGAAGGACTTTGATGATCCCATCTATATCAATGCTTATGCATGTTTGATTTCTCATGTGCAATGTCATATGCCACTTGAAGTAGGTATGCACAGGAGGTACAGGACGATGACCCGTTAGAACCACCCACGCCGTCGCAGCTAAGCCGCCCCGATGGCCCTGCGCCGAGGTCCCGTCCTCTGGTTCGGATGCCCTTTTGACACGTAGCCTCCATGAAGATCCATCACCAAAACCAAAGACGCAGCAGCAATGTTGTAGTAGAGAGAAGACAGCATCCTGGAAATGTACATTTGAAGTGGACACCAAAAAGCGAGAGCTTGCTGAAACGAGAGATCAACAATGGTGAAAAAGGTTCGGATGGGTTTCTAAGTTGGTATGCATTTTTGTTCGGATTTGTCTGGCAGAGACGGCTCTCGAGATGGAACTTTGGTCCCCCTGGCATGCGAGACCGAAGAAAGTTCTGCAGGGTGAAAAGAAAATGGTCGGGATGTGTGTGACCAATACATGTGGTGGTCTCACGATCTTCCGAGCTTGAAGGTCAAAGATCGGTTTGAACAGTAGAACGTCCCTCCATCGCTGCCACCAAAGCCATGCCCAATTGTTGGTATAGCACAATGATGCTGCACAAGAAGTTTGAAATCTGGGGTATAGCTCGAAAGAGCCCAAGACCGCATCGCTATCGTAACGCCCAAAATGATCCATGAAGATAGGCGAAAGACCGCTCCAAACGCCAGGCTAAAACGCAATGATGCTTGGAAAGACAAGACACGGCCACAGGCGCTAATAGGAGAGCATTCGGTGATTTCGGCGGAGAGCGTCGAGACCAGATTTCGCCCCAGCGACCGGGGTATATTCCAGGCCCATGTCCAGATCCATGTCGCTATCCAAGGTTCTTCGGCCCATGGCGGTAGGGCTTGAATCGATAGAAGGTGAATGTTGGCCGAAAGCGAATGTCTGAGCCCGAACAAGCTTGGATCTCTGTTTCACTTTTCCGAGACCCCGTTCGCAGTCGAGAACATGCTCCTTTGCGTGCATCTCGACATAATTTTGAGGATAGCACCTCAACCGGTAGTCTTTGAAGAAGTTGCTATAGCCACCGTCTAAGATGTAGGCTTCTGGGTATGTCAATGCTGGGTAGCATTCCGCGTTGACGGCGCGATCCTTGTTGCGTATGTACTTCGCCATAAGAGGCGCGCGGTGAGCAGAATATTCACAGTGAAAGATAAGCAGCGCTTTCGGCGTCGGCTCAATCTCGAAGAGTTGAGCTGCAAGCTTCTCCTTGTCGTTGAAGTTTACAGCACCTTCAATGTGGCCGCCATCATACTCGTATTCGAATCTGCAGTCAATGACGACACGCTTCTCGTACAGATGATCGAATTTCCCGTCTAGCACTGAGACCATTGTCTCCTTCGTTATCCGAGGAAGGCAGCCCGTTTCACCTTCCAGGCTGAAGTGGGGTAGTTGGGGGACATGTGGCGCTTCGACGTCCATAATAGAAGGTAATAATGAAGGAGGCGGGCTAAGTCGTTCCTTCTCTTGCCTCATCACATCTTCGGGATGTTCAAACATGCTCAATGATCGTCGGAACTGCTTGCGAGGTCTCACCAGAGGGTTAGACGACTTCCTCATGTGGTTGGATATTGGGGAGCCATTGCGAGACGAATGGCCTGAAGAAGTCAAGCTTGGTCGAGAGCGTGGAGGAGCAAACACAGGAGCGGCTAGTCGTGCAGCCGGTTTCTCCTGCACAGGAGAGCTTTCAAAGATCTCCGAGAGTGAGAGAGAGGATGATGTCGCAGGCTTGCTCGAGAAGTTGCCATTGCCAAACCGGAACGGAGGCAGCTGGCTTTCGAGGGCAGGCCGCTGGGGCAGGGTGCCGGTACTAAAGCCCTTAGCTTTGGCTAGTGAAGGCCGTAGAAGCCCTGGTTTCCGTCTCTCTTGAGGGAGGTTTAGCTGTGGCAACTCGCTCGGAGAATCAGCAGGGGCTGATGAGGGTATCGACAACGTGTCAGTCGGGGTCAGGTCTGGTGTGGGTGACTGTAACTGGATTGCCATTGTGCAGAAAGGCATTTTGTGCGGTAGAGGAGATACATCCAGGTCCATGTCCATGAGGGAATCATTCGCTCCGGGGGAGGAGGACGGGATGGGAGGTGTTGTCAGGTTTCCTTCGCAATCATTAATCGATAGAGCCCTTCTTGTCAACCAACAACCACTCACTGTGACCTTCCTGTGCAAACAAGCCATTGGGAAAGAGGGACCTCCGAGGCGTAGGTAGTTGCGGACTAGGTGCAAGTTAGCATTGGACAGGACAGCTTTATCATGCCAGGGTGCATGCAAACCTCTGGTCTATATGAAAGTTCTGTGAAAGGTCCGCGGCCAGGCTGGCTGTGGGTGATGATCCTCGCACCGGTTTGAGGCTGAAGTAATCCGGCTGTGACTTCTTCATTGACAGGTCTCTGAAGTTGAAGCTGTTCGTGCCAAAGGATTTGGCAGCCGCGAACGAAGCATATGATGGAGGAGCATCTGCTCTGAAGCCTCCGCAGTGGCCCATGAATACTGGAGGCTGCATGGCCGCCAATGGTGATGAAGCTTCAATCATGTTGCGCTAATGGTGATATAGATCTTCAGCTGCTCTTCCTCTGTTCCTCTCTTCTCATCACCAGTGGTAACGGTACCGAAGGCGGCAGAGTTCGTTTGGTTCCCGCCCGAAAAGTCGGTTGTACAACGTCGAAGCCGAAACCTGGTGGGGTGACAGGGAATTCAGACCGGAACTGAACTGACAGTGACCCTTGGAGAGCTCGATATCATGCCCTTCTAAGGAGCCATACTGTTGGAAGTCGGACTGCAGGGAACGGCTGGCGGAGGACGAGTATTAAATCGGCTTCTCATATGTCAGTCACGGCGGAGGCGAGGGTGACTGTCAATGGGCACCGAGCAGGAAGCTTCTGCTTCTCTCACTGACAGGAGACAGCTGGGTTGAGAAGAAGCTTCGACCTGGAGCTCGGTGGCCTGAAGAAGGAGGGGGAAGAAGAGTTTTAAGACTGGTGCATGGTAGCCGGTGTTGTTGCTGGGCAGCATTGACGTTGGAGAAGTGGGAGATGCAGCCCGCTGGAGCACTGCAAGGCACAGACTTGCAGCGTCCCAAGAGCACCGGATGTGGCCTAGAGACCGCTATTGCGGGCCCGCCTATGAATCGAGAAGACTGGTTGGCAGCGCACAACCGCTCAGCTATGGCACTGGCACTGACAGCCGCTGGGGCGTCGGTTGATCTGTTCTATCTATGTCCCTGACTTGCCCGACTATGGCTGTTACCGTTCGAGACGCTCATGTCACACAGACCACAGCGAAGCCTTATAAGACAAAGCTCAGTGAAGCCCAAGAGCAGGTCCAGAGCCAGCCCGCATTGCCCGGAGCAATATCGAGGCTATGCCCGGGCGGTCACGTCCATTCCTAGACTTTAGGGTTGCTTAAGCTCCAAGCTTCGGACCCCACACCCAGACTCACCACTGAAAGGGCCGCCGTGCCTGATCGAGCCTCGCAACAATCCGACAGGTGAATTGAGTTCGACCTTTTACGAACTGCTCCGCCGTGGCTTCAAACTCCAAGTTTCTTCCAGGTTTCGCGTTTCGAAGCAACCACTCAGGCTGTGTATCTTATGTTTTGCTATGTTGCCGTGTCCCGCTTTGATGTCATGATCGTGCTTCCATCCTCTCGTCGGCTGATCATCGCCCGATTCCCTCGGGATTGTGTATATTGGATCTCGATGCAAATCTTGGGCCATGTTTGTCGTTTGCCTCTCTGGCGCTTCGAGAGCGTCCTCTGACCACTGCCACTTCCGTCAATTTTAACCCGGGGCGGGACAGTTCTCCATCTCAGCGCTCCCTTCAAGCTAGCCCTGAGATAGGAAGGCGAAAGAGACTTCAGCGCATCCTGCAAGCCTCGCGCGCCATGACGCGAGGTTGCCCTGTGCAATAACCGACCGCTACCGGCCTATCACTGGTTGCAGCTTACGGTCCTGCAAGTCAAGGGAAGCTGTGCGCGGGTGCTGTGGTTCTGTTCTTGATGTCATCTGGCCTCCATAGCAATGAAAAGCCCTGACGAACCGTAATACTCGTGGATGGGCGCGTGCGGAAATCACTTTGCCATACTACCATATTTGGGTCCAAAGAATGGTCTGCCCTGCGGAAAGCACCGCAACGCGCGAAAGACACGAAGGTCTAGATGCCGATGTGGGAATAATCCTTGGGATCTTACGTTACGCACCCAGGCCCTTGACACGCACAGGTTGAGATTCACATGCGTATCTCTTCGGATGTGAGGTCCTACAAGGAGAACACCGAGAGGGGGCGAGCAGACGAACATGGTCTTCCGACCTCAGCTCGACATTGGATTGCGCCATCATCCATTCTTATCAATCCCGTGGTCAAGGCCACCGGTGCCTTATCCGATAGAGCATGGCTTCAGGCCTTAGTTTGCTTCATCTCCTCGCTTGTGGCTGTTGCCCACGGGGACACCGTGCGAATGAGGCCGAGAGCTTTCTTCTTCCCAACGATGCCGGATGAAGTTCAATGTCTCATAAGAAATCCTCCGGGAGTGGCTTGTGATTAGTACACTGTACGAGGTACTACTCGCAACACCCCCTCACCTCGAACTGTTTCTTCTCTCCGTGAACACAAGCAGCGAGCACATGCAGCCATAAGGTCATGCTAGATTTGTGCTGCAACTTGTTTCACACTAGTCATGGTTGCCCTCGGTTGCGGCGTTCAACTACCGATCCCCCACAGAAGGACCGCCGACATTGACAGTTCAAGCAAGGAAGTGAACCATCTCAACGACCAACCTACGGTCACTATACGTCACTCACTCATCTGCGGTCTCGCGACTTCCTGATTTCTATATCAACATCCGGCTATTGATGCCGCCTTCTTGCGTTCAATCGCGATCGAGACACAAACAACTGAAATGGACCGGCCTAAACGTCGTGCTACAGTATGGTGACGCAGCAGACTGTTCCTGTACGCTGACAGCGGGGCAGAGCAATTAGTAGTCCTTGGATGAATCATCTAGATGACAGGCCGTTCCCCGCTCGGTGCGACACAGCTGATTCCGGGGGATTCCCTGGTGAGACTTGATGTGCAAGCTCCATGGCGAAGTCAGCTTGGCTGTTCAATATGGCGCGCCCTGCGAGCCTCGCAAGCAAACTTTTGGCTCCCGGCAAACGCTCTGAAAGGTCCGTCGTCCGTCTCAGCAGCAGCATCATCATCATCATCTTCGATTGAGCAAGTTTCAGCACCTGAGTTGGTGCCCCAACGGTCTTGACTCCTGCCATGGAAGATAAAATCTCCATCCATGGTGTTGAACCTTGATCGATGGAGACGCGTCTGCCAAGAATGAATGTCAACAAAGACCGCGTCGGGAAACACCAGATCATGTGATGATCTGAAATATTGCTGTCCTCGTTCTCGTCCTTGTACTTGTAGCCTCCGCTGTTCTCATTATCACCATTGAGTATAAGCTGAGGATGACAACACAGACCTTGCGCCTCCCATACTATGTATGGAAAAGTTGGTCTTCCCTCCAAAGATTCCCATTGACGTGGGAATACGGTCTCCAAGTGCCTCGTACTCGTACCCATACGACACAAGACATTCCACGTCCACAGCCAGCGTCATAAATTCCAAGTTGTGATTGTTGGAATCCCATTAAGCCTTGGGGATGGATACTGGGTGCTTGTGCTCGTACGTGGGACGTGCTTGATCTACTTAGGATCCAGAACACGCAGGCGAGTCGAGACGAGGCTTGCGAGATCGTCTTGCAAATTCGCGATCAGCAAGGCAGCATGCTTCGGGAGAATGCAACGAGGGCGCAACGCATTCTACTCGTAATCTCTCAGCCAACTTTATTTCAAGCTCATCTCGGCTGATCGACAGTGATGAGCGAGACCGGCAGGATTTTTTCGGCAGATCGGCCTCGCCTGACATTCATCATCGCATGTCGGCAACACCAGCAACAGAGATTTTAGCTCGTAGGTCACTGGGAGTCAGTTCTTGCCTGTGGACGGTGTGTTGGTGTATGCTGATCTTGCGAGTAAGTACGAGTAAGTTACATACGCCAGTTCGTTGGTTTCAGAGGACTTTCGATTGCGAGTCTTGCCTACGACTACGACTACTGTATAGGAACCTCTGACCTGCACTCATACTGTGCACAGTATGGTGTATGGCTACGAGTACAGACAGTCATGGTAGGTCTCGCCTGTTTTCCTCTACCTCAGCTTGACGTTGAAGTCAAGCCGCCGGAAGGACATGATGCCTTTCCATTCTATGTAGTATGTTGGTCTCCCGTTGTTCATGTCTCGTGCCGCCCTCGCGCCTCTACCTTTACTCGCTACGTAGCTCGATGGCTCGGTGGCCACCCAGCACGACGCGACTGCCCAATTCCGATCGTTTACCACCCTCAGAAATATCCCTCAAACAACCACCTCAGCTTCTCGAGCGCCTCCTCGCCCCGTCCCGCAGGATATGTACTCACGCCAAACTTCCTCCCCTCGGCAAGATGCTTCGCCTCCACCAGGTCGAGATGTTCCTCCTTGGAAAGCTCGTCGAGCACGGCGGCGATGAAGCGCCGGGCGTTGACGGCGTTGGCGCGCATATGGCCCATGACCATTTCGACCGAGACGTCCTCGTTTGCGTCGTGCCAGCACTGTAATCACCGGGTCAGAGGGAGGCAGACCGCTGTAACAAAACGAGGCAGCGTATGCGTGTATGTGCTGGATAGGCTGGAAGGGGGAAACAAAAGCAAGGGAATACGTACATCGTAATCCGTGCTCATCAAAATGACTTGATACGCGATCTCGGCCTCGGCGGCAAGTTTTGCTTCGGGCAATGTCGACATGTTGATGACGGTGCCGCCCCAGCTGCGGTATAGATTCGACTCGGCCCGCGTGCTGAACTGTGGTCCCTCTGTTCGTGATCCAAGTTAGTCAAGTATAGCACAGCATAGCATAAGATAGCAATGTCATCCGATCAGCAGCAGTGGCTTGGTTTCTGCAACCCACTCATTCCCGCAAGCATGAATTACTCCGCCATGCGAAAGCACTTCTAACACACACAATACTCACTCACGAACTCACTCACCCATAACGATCACAGTTCCCTTATCATGCAACACAACCCCCTCGCCCTCCAAACTATGGCCACACCGCCTGACCACATCACCGACTCGCTTATCGAACGGATCCGCAAACGGCACATGACACACGACGCCGCCTTCGAAGAAGGTCCACGGACGGACACCCTTCGTCCGATCGATGACCTGGTCCGGCACGACGAAATCGCGCGGCTTGACCTCCTCGGCCAGCGACCCCGCGGCGCTGAACGCAATGATACACCGCACGCCGATGTGGCGCAGCGCCGCGATGTTCGCCCGGGAGGGGACTTCGTGGGGCGCGAGCGCGTGATGGGGGCCGTGGCGCGCGAGAAAGGCGATGGGGATGGGTCGTCCGGTCGAGGGGGAGGGGTGTTCCAGGATGGTGATGGCGGAGGAGGGCTTGCCGTAGGGGGTGTCCACGGTGAGGACGGCGGCTTTGTTGAAGTCGGGGAGGTGTTCGAGCCCGGTGCCGCCTATGACGCCGATGTGCACGGGGGCTTGGGGATGGATGTTAGTGACGGCGGTGGTAGTGCGAGGCGGGGCTGATTTGAGATGGATGGAGAGGGCAAAAACCGGGTAGGGCCGAGAAAGGGGGGAAGGATATGAGGAAGGGAGTCTTGTATGTCCGGAGAAGGGTGACGCCGTGTAGGCTCAGAACAGTGGGTAAGTAATGAGACAAACTCACCTGGGTATGTGTCGGGGATGCTTTCCTCTTGGATCTTAACCTCTGCCATCTCTGCAACGGTGACTCTGAAGGGGACAGGGGGTGTCAGAAATGTTTATGTTAAGCAGATGTTCATTGCCACAAGTAACTTGTCTCCAACAAATTGAGGAGGATGAGAAGAAATGAGGACGCACAATGAACCGGATAAGACGATACTCTACTCTCTTGATCGCGCCCGTCGGTAGGTGATGTTTCCTTCACAAGTTCCTGAGATTCTAGTATCGTCTAGGTTGAATGTCCATCATGCTCAGTCACCTTCTACTGTACGAACGAGATTTTATTCCGCGGGACGTTGAACTTGAGATATCACACAGATCGCTCCAATGTCCCCATCTCGGAACAAAATTTGACCGAGGGTCAAGAACCGAATTGCGCCATCAGTTCTTCCAATGTAAAAGTCAGCGACACACCACCTACCGTGGGAAAGCATTGGGCAACGTGGACGGGATTCATTCAGAGCAGGTCATGTGCTCAAATGGCTCAGCTACATATCCTGCAAAGTGCAAATCGCCATCATCGTTCGAGCGGGCAGTCACAGTCGACAACTCTTTTAAGAAGAATAACACAAATTCAGGTATTCGCGTCAACTTGCAGCCCATAATATGCGTTTTCCAGAGCAAAGTTTTCTTGATGACGGCGCGACCACCAGTCGCCCCTGCAGGCGGGTTTCCAGAGGTCTCAATCGCTCTTCTCGTAAAATCAACGTCGAACTCATCTCGATCACACTCCATTCCCTTGTTTGTGAAGATGACCGGCCGTTCAAGATGCGTCTCACCGAGTTCGGCTCCTCGATGGCTGGCCATGTGGGACAACAATTGATCGTGTGCTTCGTACACTTCGAATCTCCCTTAAATAAGCATACCAAGCAGCGGCAATCTACCATTTGCATGGCATCTCCTTGTTGCATATGAGGCTTTGCGAGAAAGGCCCGTCGGCAGCGGATGTCCCTGGAATAACAGATCACGCTGTCGTCCACCCGATAGCTGTTCGCGATTTGAACAGCAGGCAAGCCAAAATGCCACGTCTTATTTGTGCAGTGATATGTGTGGTCTTAAGAACCTGGCGTATGAGAGTGGACCAGAGCTGCTGTGATCTTAACATCCCGTAGGTCTGACGTCCTCTTGCAACATCGGGCGGGCGAAGGGGGTGCAGCAGCATTCTGTGCCTGTTCTTGTGGTGGACTCGAAGTGTCCGTTTTCTTCCTCTAGCAGCCAAGCTTCGCAGAGCCGGACTTGTAAAGTGATAAGGGAATCGGTGCGAGCTTTGTCGCATGAGTCGATGCATGGTCACAAGTCGACAACGCCATCGTCATTCCTGGCTTCTGCTGAACCCGTCAACAACGCCTCTTGGACATCGATCGTGGTCTGCATGAGGGCAATGAGGGTAGCCGCTGAGCGTATTTAGTCAAATCGAGCGCGGAGACTATTTCCCTACTGTCGCGGATCTCGAAGTTTCTCCAAACCGCAATTTGCCTTCTTCGACGACCGTTTTGATTCATTTTCGCCCTTCTCAAGAGACTTTAACGGACGGTTGGTGGGAGAGCCCCATGAGCTCGGCAGCGAGCCTTGATCTGCCTAAAGATCTTGCTACCCACTGCATTGGCCTGGAGGTCGAGGCGCTCTAAGCCGGACGTAAAGCTGGTGGAAAGGACGATTTGGAGCACTCACGAGGACAGAGACCATGCGTGCAGTGACCGTCACCATGCGAGGGTTGTGCGAAGCAGACTAGGAACTGGAGGGGAGAAGACATTGAGAAGATCAGGTTTCTCTCTATTTCCCACCTCGAGGCAGTTCCGAGCTCAACGGCTTCTACTGCTAAACTGGGCGCTAGGGAACAGTATCTGACTCACGAGAGCCGAGATGCAAGAGGTCGAGCGCGTGGCTGCTGGCCGGGATGTCTCGAATCTTGGACAGCATCGCTGCTCGGCAAGCACCCGTGGTCGCTGGAGGGAAGGGCGCCTAGGAGTGACTGCTTACCAACACACATGGACTACAACGGGGAGCAGGCGGTTGTCATTTCTCGTAACCAGGCAGATCGCGAAGGAAAATGATGCATTGCAGTGGAAGAAGAGAAAATGTTGACGGATGTCACGTGGACGTAGATCTGCCGGCAGATCCTCGGCAAACTCCCACGAACCTCCATCGTCCTTGATGATTGCAACTGAAATTCTCCCAGAACCTGACTTGAAGTCTGCTGTGAGTCCTTCCGACTCGATAGATGTCTTAACTCCGTAAGGGAAAGTCTCTTCCATCAGGATGTTCGCGGTGCCCAATGCGAAAAGGTAAGTTCCAGCGGAGTAACGGCAAGACAAATATCTGACCTGGCATTTAGGGTCAAAAGATCACGTCTATTCCAGGATGATGACGACTCGCACAGCTCACGGGCTTCATCGAGATCTAAATCTCCGGGAGAGCCAACAAGCGATCCGCCGGACGATAATATACAGCTATCCTATGGCTTCGAGTACGATTTCGTGGCGCCCGAATTCTCGGGAGCGGTGGCTTCTCATCCTCCAAGCGAGCCTCGCCCACTCGAGGACGCCGATGAGCCGGAGTATCAATTCCGCCTCTTCGCGCCGGGCCTGAAATCTAGGGCGCAACATGACCAGCCCGAACCAGCTACAGGCGATGCAACAATCAGACTTTCGGCAACGCCAGAACCCGTTGCTCTCGACGACGCGCTGTCGCTGGATAAAGCTCATTTCCTCCGGCCTAATCGCCCAGAGACTTATTACTTCACAGCGGCACTCCCAGAAGAGACAGTCCAGCGGTTAAAGGCCGAGTATGCAGCCGTTGCAATGTCTACCTCGGACGTCGTTTCGCGGGCAGAGTCAACCAGATGGCCAGGGACAGCACTACCGTGGCGATTGATCCGAGTTCAGTTAGTCAATAAGGCGTCTAGGTCTACAGGACAGCACCAGTCAGGGCAAGTTGACTCAGCAATTGCCCAGCACAACACTTCAACGCAACAAAAAGCACGGGCTAGGAGCAGACCGTCTAAGAAACGCCGGATCCTTGTCCGTCAGCGGCTCGCTCTGCGGAACGAACTCGCCGCCCAGGCCAAGGTGACGGAAGAAACGGAGAAGGAGAAACGCACGCGGCGAAATCGCGAGAAGAAGGTCAAGAAAAAGGAGAGGGAGAAGAGGAAGAAAACAGAAGCCAATGGCATGGAGCCAGAGGTAGGACGAGCGGAATCCAGAGACCCGACTGCAGAACCACCCACCGTTGTCCCGGTAAAGGGTTACACAAACCCAACCGAAACGGGACGTCCTAAAACCGGGGAGCCGGCAAGCAGCGGCGCTTCAAGCGCAGCAGCAGCAGCAGATGTTCGTCGAGCTCCGCTCTTCCCGCCAACACGACGAGCACCAACATCTCGAGCGCCAACCGCAGCAGCGGCAACGACCCCCGCCCAGACAGCGAAAGCAGTATCGACGCCGCGACATCCCACACGCCCGCGGATCTGAAATGTGAACCCTGCAATTCCTTCCTTCCTCAGAACAAAACCGATCTCGAGTCGAGTCGAGTCGAATCGGATCAAGTCCATATGACATTCAACGACCAAGACGGGCGTATACACACTGTATAGTGGTCACATTATCCGTACTCTATATGGCCAATCACTGTATCCTTATCCTTAGTCTCATTCTTATGCCTATCCTTTCCCCTTTCCATTCCCTCTCTCACTTGCTTGTTGTAGAACGCCCGCCAAAGGACATGAAGTTGAAGTTCGAATACTTACATAGTAGGGGCACGACGTTCCGGCGGGCAGAAATCCAGTACGTGTCCGAAGACCGTGTTCCAGTCAAAGAAGAAGGCTGCTTCGTTCCATGTTGGCGCCCATGTCCCAGAAATGGCTTCAACCAAGTGTGTTCAAAGTCACAGCGAAATCCGAAGCCGCGGTACATAGGAGAAACCTTGATTCTGAATGTAGTTCTAAACGCTCATTTTGAAGTATGGAATGTATTCAATTCATTCACCACTCTTTCGATAAGAATACACAGGCGAATGACTCGAGGAGCCTTAGATAGCTCAGGAACGACGCATAATAGTCGGCGATCCCTGCGGTTCCTGATATCGTATTCAGTTCTCTGACAACTTGGACCTTCTGGCAAACATTGCCTTGCTTTTTCCTATAAATATCGGCCTCATCCAGGACCCTCACGTCCAATTCAAGCCTATTCTCTTCGCCACCTTCTCGGCGATCCGCTCATAGTAACCTGTGTTGACTTTGACTCCGCTCGCCTCTTCAGCCACTATGGTAGGCATGCCCCTGTCCGCATCGGCGCAAATCTTGGCGTCGAGCGGGACATCACCCAGAAAATCGACACCCAGTTCCTGTGCTTTGGCCTCTGCGCCGCCCAAGCCGTCATGCCCGTGGTCACCGTTGTCGTGCGCAAAGATCTTGGTCTCCCGATGACAGTGCGGGCAGACAAAGACACTCATGTTCTGCACCATGCCCAGGACTTCGATGTTCATCTTGCGAAACATTTCCACGCCCTTGACCGCATCCTTGAGAGCAATATCCTGCGGCGTGGAAACGACCACCGCACCAGCCAGTTCCACTTGCTGGCCTATCGTCAATTGCACATCACCCGTGCCTGGCGGAAGGTCGAGAACCAGGACGTCCAGGCCGGGAGACCAGTCCACTTCGTGCAGCAGCTGTTGTAGGGCTTTCATCACCATCAATCCGCGCCATGCTACCGGGGCGGACTCGCTCGGCAAAAGATACCCCATCGACATACTCTTCAAGCCGTAGCTGGTCAACGGGACAAGCATGTTCTTCTCCGTGAGCTTTGGTTCGCCCGCGTCTGAGAGACCGAGGAGCGTGGGGATAGAGGGACCGAAGATGTCTGTGTCCAATATGCCGGTCCGCAAACCGTGGCGTGAAAGCGAGAGCGCGAGGTTCACGGCCAGCGTCGACTTGCCCACGCCGCCTTTCGCGGAGGAAACAGCAATGGTATGCGCGACATTGCGAAGAGGTCGCTTCTGCGGGAGCCCACGTTGGGCACGCGGAATGGTCGGCGGAGGACCTTTGCTTCCTGATGCAGGCTTGCGAGGAAGACCCTGTAGGAAACGGAAAATTAGTATGGGACGACATTACTCGCGCCCGTGGATGAGGAAGCCCATGGCCGTACTAGTGGGTTTTCATGGCTCAGTGATCTCGCGCATGTGCTGAAGCACTTGCGCATAATCCTGAGTTGACAACTTCGAAACTGTTAAGACTCTCGATGTTCTTGCAAGAAGCGAGAGGAAACTTGCGGAGGTCGACATCGCGATGTCATTGTCCCTGCGCATTTCGGCACATCTTTGTTCCAGAGCCGACGTTCGCACTAGCTTCTCGCTGTCCTCTTCTAGTTCTGTTCTATTCATCTGGGACCGTCGAGAGATGAAAAAGCAGTGATGGACTTCGAATTGTGCGCGCTGGTAATCCATAGGTAGGTCCGCAATGTCAACTAGACTGGACGTGCCGGAGACGGGTAATTATCCCAAGCTGTCTTCTCAACGCACGTCCCACAAGACAAGACGAGAACGAACACTCTCCTGCTTTCATCCCTAAGCCCTGCGCCACCGGCTCTGCCTATTGTGCTTCACAGGCGCTCTGTAACTACAGTAGCGTCGGACTCAGTCTCAAAATGAGGAATGCTCTAACTAGGACGATAACCGCCAGGCCTCGTTCCTCTATATCTATTCTTCTTTCATTTTCATTTTCACAATCACAATCATTTCATCCACCCACTCTCTTCTTTCCGAGCAGCCCGGTGTTCGGTCGTCGTGCGTGCCTTCCCTTTCGTATCCGTACACGACTATCGGTGCGCGGCAGCAATGGCGCCGATAGCCCATCCCCATGCCCATACCCAGGGCCGGGCAACGACTTCAAGCTCTTCAGTCCTCCGTCCGGATTACGCAGCTTCCCGTACTTGTAAGGACCCGACAATAGCCTGGATCGTACAGCCTCGTCCAGGCAGGATGCTGTCCTTAGTCCTTGTTATAGCTCGTAGCAATCGGACAACGTCGACACAAGGCCGGTGGATAGTAGAGTAGCCGACCTCTATGCACGCATGTCTTCACACACGCAGGGCAAGGCAAGCCACAACGAGCACCTTTCTGAAACGTCACAGGCGGGAGCCAGCATCCTCCCCAACCGCCACAGGAAGACAGGCCACCCCGACCATCTGTCAAGTGAAATCCGGATCACATGGCTAGGAAGAGCATCGTGGGGATACAAGCCGCGGCCATCAGAAGTAGTAGCCGACCATTTCGCATGACCCGCCAAACGACATGTAGCCATGTTTCCGTTTCACCACCACTGCCAATGCCAATGCCCGTGCTAATCCAGTAGCCGGGAGACGTACTCGAGCCGCCGCCCACGACGTCCTAGCTGCACGCACCCATGGAGTACGCGCTATCAATGTCCGTAGGGATCAACCCCGCCGCAACAGCCATCTTGTAGTCCCAGCGCGGATCGTTGAGGCTGCCTGACGTCTTCCATGTCCAGAAGACCTGCGCGGAGCGTTAGTTGTTCATCATCGATACCATTACGGGAGAGGATAGCGATAGGGAGAGGAATGGATATGGTAGTATGGTATGGGGGTGGCATAGGATAGGATGGGATGGGAACAGTATAGCACAGCATAAGACACGTACCCAGCCCTGTGCCGTCTTCTCGTACGACATGACCTGCGCGGCCCACCACTTGCGGTAAAAGTCCTTGTTTCCATCCTTGTTCGGATTCCAATCGTCCGTCCACTCTACGTCCGTCGCGACGGACAGGGACCATTCGCCCACGAAGACAGGCCAATTGCCGGACCGATTGTCGCTGCACGAGAACTGAATGTACGCGTCTTTATCCTCGGCGACGCCTGCATACTTCACGTACTGGTGGTCGTCGTACGCCGCGAGGTTCAGGTCTGGGAGATACTGTTTGGGGTCGCCGGATCCCCATTTCTGGTCCATCATCATGATCGAAAGCTGCGAGTCCGAGGGGACCTTCAGCGTGGATTCGGTGGTGCGGATCTTCGACCACGCCGTCGGGTAGTAGGTCTAATGTGACGAATCCTAGGTGTTAGCGATCTTTGATATCGACCCCTCATTGCATAGCGACAAACCACAAGTCAACCTGCTTCACTCCGTCCACTTACCTGGCGCATGCTATCCGTGTTTGCTTTCGCATTCGGGTATTTTGTCGTGTCAGAGTTGCGTTCCGGTTCGTTGACCAGTTCCAGCGTGCCGACGGTCGAGTACGAGGGATCGGTGTGGACTTTGTTCGTGATCCACTCGAGCCACTGGTACGCTCGGTCGTAGTTGTAGGTGCTGTAGAAGCCTGGGTTTGGGTTGAGTTGGCCGGTAAACGCGTCCGTGGCCTGAGCTCCGGGCGCGCCGTGTAGGACGATGATCACGTAGAGGCCTGCGTCTTTGGCCCACCCGACGACTTGGTCAAGGTAGTGCTCGCCGCCTTGGGGAAAGTGTTCGCTCTTGTCGACGATGCTCTCGAGGAACCAATATCCGACAGGGATACGCACTGTGTTCAGACCGTATGAGACCATTTGCTTGACGTAAAGTTAGCAAAGGTAAAGTGAGTGATAAGCACGGAGCGAGATTCTCGACCTACGCTGAAGTCATCCTTTGTGATCCATGAACCCCAGTGTCCCTGGAAGTCGCTGTTGGCTTTGTCTTGATCGTTGATCGACGAGACGCAATCGAACTCGGACTTGCTGGAACAGCCGAACCCTTTGAAGACATCGTCGGACAGCCAGTCCTCGACGATAAACAGTGACCCCAAATTGACGCCTCGGATAGCGTTCTTGTCGTTTCCGTAGTCGTGGGGAAGATATCGTTTGCTTAGCAGTCCTGCCTCGTGGAGGCTGCTTCGGTTGAAGAGATCAACTCCCTCTCGGGAGATGATCTGTCGATGTTCACCGGGCAGCCAGGCCCAGGCACCGGAGACGAGAAGCGAAGTGGAAAGAGCGTTTCGGTTCAAAAGCATGTTGTTAAAGAGTGACTGGACAGAAACGAAAGACTGGGGGGTCGACGGTCGACTAGCGAGAGGCTGTAGGCTGAACGGTCAATCAACCCATGGCGGATACTTAACCTCTAGTATATAAAGACGTTCATCGCACGAATAGATTGTCAACACAAGGGTGACTTAGCAACGTTGCTATTTTGGTTCAGTATATTCGATTGCAGGGCCACCATTACTCCGTCCTCCAGATCGGGGAACCGGTTTCAAGCCCCAAGGAGCGAGAAATGCAATTTGGCAAAAGATGGCGATCGACCTGTGCGAGAGGTGTTGGTGGGTCAGCAATGCGGTATGGCCAGGGGAACGTGGTGCATGAGCATACCTGGAAGAGAGGAGCTGTTGAAGATCCTCCGTATGAATTCTGTTTCTTGACCAAGTACAAATCTGCGCATGATGGAAGCCACCCCGTCCTGCCCGTCTACGGGACAGCTTTCCAACACCCTCAATAATGCGGGTACTCCGTACTTGGTAATGCGTCTCAAAATCGCCAGGGGTGAGCGCCTTGTTTACCTATTGTCTATTGACCCGCGCTTTGAAGGATTGCGATTATCACCCGTCCGCGGCATCCTGGAATTGCTCGTACCGTGTCGCTGATCTGTGTACAGTGTGGACATCATACAGGCGGGACGGAATCGGCTTAACCCTGCATCTTAAATGAGATCTCGTTCGATGGCTGCATGCAGGTACATGGCGTGCAAGGCTCGATTTGCTGGCGACAATCTCAGCCAGGGGCCGAAATTTGGTTCGAGGCGGCCAGCCATCGTCAGCGGCCCTGGCGATTGGTAGACATGAAGCCCGCGTCGAGCTCGCTGTGTTTCAGGCGTTCATATGATTCAGCATTCAGCCTCGCCGGCTACTCCACTGTCCGCAAGCGTCGACAGCGCTCGGGACCCAGACCAGGGTTGTCTTTGCATGAAGTACAAAGTCGGCCTGGTGAAATCTGGATCCTTCCAAGCACTTGTTCCCGGATTGTTACCGGCGCTGGGGCCAGCATGCGAAGCTATCAGAAAAGGACTGATGATCAGCCCGTCGAAATGGAAGACAGTGGCTCAACCCCAATCACAACGTCTTCTCTAGTCAGTCCGTCCTTCTGCTCTTCGCTAATATCGGCTGCTGACTTGCTATCCTGCCCGGTGGCTGCATGGGCTCTGTTCGTAGTTCATCACCTTGCTTCACCAAGCAGGAGACTTTCGGGAGTTGAGCCGCCGGGAACGTTGAGTCGCTGACAGTCCTCGACGGCGCCTATTGTACCAGTGCTTACCACAAGGTCCGAGTCGCAGGAGCTGGAATAAATCCTCCTTTCTACCGATCTGCGCTCGTCTGTGGTTTGTGGTCTATTCAAGGCCTGCTCTAGGCTAGAGTGTTCGTTATTCAAGCCTCTCATCCCCCTTCGAAAGCATTCTGCCACAATCTCCCCTTCTTACATTGATTTCCTGCATAACGACAAATTCCCTCATCGACGGTCATTCTTTAACCAATACAGCTCGTCCAAAAATGCTGTACCGGTCCCTCGTTGCCTTGTGTTTTGTCACAGCCTCCTCTCTGGCTGCACAGACGAAAAAGACATGTTACAGTCTTGACGGACAGGAGCTCGGCAGTAGGTACAGACGACTCTCCACGGTAACAAATGCTAACGTGCTCAGGCCGGTTCCAACCTTGTAACCCCGATGCTGAGTTCAGCGCCTGCTGTGCATTGAATGGTACCGATGGACAAAATGACATCTGCATGGACTCGGGGCTTTGTATGTCGACATCGGGCTGGTTCTCGACGTATCTTTGGGCAAATGGGTGCACTGGTACGCTGATGCGACTCGCTTGTAGAGCATTGCCTAATGATCCATGGCAGATGCGACTGGCAAAGCCAAAGCATGCCCCCAGCAATGCAGTTTCAGTATGCACGATCAACAGGGTGGTGGAGGACTGCGTTGACAACATCGAACAGTGCCATCCGGATACTCATTCAACATTCTTCAGTGTGATGCCAATAATGGTTCTTTCTGCTGTCGGTCAGGCGGCGACGAGGTACCAGACGAGAAGCCCTGAGTGTTCCCCTTCTTAACTATGAGCAGGACAATTGCTGCACCACGGAATCGCGGATTTTCCAGGCTGATACGACTATTGGGCAAATACTCCTGCCAGGAACCGATCAGGTCGTGAACACAACTTATAGCACCAGTAAGTTGCAGACAAACAGCCGGTGTAACATGATTGGCCTGTTTGACACGTTGTAGTTTTGCCGAGTTCATCAAAGGACCACAGCGGCGTCGTCGGTGGTGTCGTCGGCGGAGTGCTCGGCGCCGCTCTGATCGCTACCCTCATCGCGCTGTTCATGGCGTTGCGAAGCCGAAAAGCCTTGCGGAATGACTACAGCAGCCTCCAACAAGACCGGGATGCTCTGCTGCAACAGGGGGTAAACGAAAAGGCTGCCCTTCAGCACGAGCTTGAGCAGCAACGATTGGCATATCAACAGTATCAGATGCCCCAAGCGCCCCTGTATACGCCAGCACAGCAATATCCCGCTGTTTATTACCAGCCTTCGGCAGCTCTTCCGATGGCAACGCCCACCGATTCTCAGGGATACCCTACCGAAGTGTCTGGCGTGGCAAGACCAGTTGAGATGGACACTATGAGAGGCGCTAGTGAGTTGTCAGACGAGACAGCTGATCAAAAGGTGGATACAATTGATGAAACAACGAAGAAGGCTGATTAACAGACGAACGGATGGCTGCCGTCTCTGAGGTGGAGGGAACATGATGGAAAATGATTGTGGTCTTGTTGCGTCGCAGAGGTGACGATGGTGTGTTGGCCTTGTGGCAGGAGCGAAGCTAAAGGCATTTTCTCCATTGCCTTATTCGACGACCCCGACCTTGATGGATTGACGGTACTAAGGTCCTTTCTGAGCGCTTGGGTTGTAGGCCGCAACTAGTCAAATGTGATTTTCTTGCCCTGAAAGGAGGCTTGGGTCTGATCCTGCATCTTTCGTCTCTTCGCGGCTTCCCAAGACGGGTGAATTGGTCCTCGGTCATCTCTCGATTTTGGCTTGTCAGATTTCAGTGTCCGACCCGCTCGAGCGGTCGAGGGATCTTGCCTTCGCTTTTGAGGGACACTTCCCTTGCGGAATCGGTGATTTTGAGGATTTCGTTGGTCCACTGCACCCCTCTTTGCATCCCAGCCCGCACTCCTCGCGTCTTGAGGCTTCTGTCTCCCAAGATGTTTTGCATTTTCTCCGTACTTGAGCTCGGCGATTTGTTGGCGTGCCCGTTGGCCACGTCGATTCTTCCGCGGTTTTGGCAATGCGGGTCCATGGCGCCGATCCGCGTCATCTTCAGAGTCTGACCCAGAGTAATAGCCTCCGATGCTGAGAGACGGGAGAAAAGCGGTCGTACCAGTTTTCTGCCGCAGATGTGGCGCGGGAGGTCTGCCGTCATCTGCAGGCTCAGAGGACTCGCTTGGAGTTGGTGATAGTGAAAGATTTTCCCTTCCGGCCAACCTCTCAGCGCCGTTACTCTGAATCCCTTTCTCCCGCAGTGATAATGGCGGGATGCCGGTGCTGTCATAATCAGAATCCTCGTCCGAAGAAGCCAACCGACCTCTTGCATATTCGAGCATCTCTTCGTCCATTTCATCCGACTCCAAATGCTGGTCCCCTCGGGGATCAACATGGTCTTCCACGTCACCATCTGAGAAGCCATCGAAATCACTATCCAGTTTGGGCTCTGCTTTCTCCTTGGTCGCTTTGCCAGCCGGCTTTTCTATTCCTGTGGACCCGGGTGGCGCGGCTTGCGGGATACCAAGAACAGCATATATCGACTTCATGATCTCCGGTAGCGCCTGCTTGACGGGGTTTGAGTTGAACAATCTGCCAACCACATTGGCCTCGGCGCCAGGCTTGACATTATCCAGTACGGGTTCAGTTCCGTAGGCTTTGATAAAAGTCGGGTGCTCTCTGATACGTTTTGTCTTGAAGAGATTCTTGAAAAGTCGTGTCTTTGCAGTCTTTTCAAGTGGCAGTTGCTTGAGCACAATGACTTCCTCCCGTAGACGCAGTAGTGTTTGAGGGGCATCGCTCGCAGTCTTTTGACGGCGGCCAAGTTTCTGTCTCTCAAAGCCTCTAGCAAGCTTGAGCGCGTTGTGCAGAGCCTTCACGCCCTGGCCTGTCTTGGCCCTGAGTCTGGAGACTTTTAATTCTAGATTTCCGTCATTGTTGTCGAGCGCTCCGGTACTGTCCTCTCGCTTCCTTTTGAGCATGTTCCCAACCCGAGTCTGAGCTTGCTGGCGGCCTAGCCTGTACAGTGCCGACTTGTGATAAAACAACGCTCGAACGGTCAATCCACGGTAAGGCGCGATCGGGAGCGAAGTTGCAGTGAGGTGTAAATGAAGGCTTTTTGATGTGCTTGGCAAATTTTGGATTTTGCTTATGTAACCTGTCCGGGGCCGGATGGCATTTCGGGTGCCTTGCAGGCATTGGTAGGTTAGGGTGCGGGAGTGAATGCCTCAGGGAGTGGAGAAGTTACTCACTCTTACGTGGTAAGGTGCACAGGCGCACAGGTCGGTGACAGGGCTGCCTGAGGCGAACTTCAATGCCCTTCAAATCATGCCTGATTGGGGCTTGGGCTTAGGCCTTGGAAGTCATGCACACGCCCAGAAAGAAGCAGTGGAGTGCCCGGGCCAACCACTCACAGGCAGTGGGTCTCTGGACTCCTGAATCTGACCACCGTCATGGCCAGCCACTCTTGGCGTAGGCTTGAGGCTGAGGCGCGACCAGCTGAGGGAGCACGGGAGCTGGACACACGTCCATCTCGCACAACACAGGCTGCCATCTAACAGTCTTGTGTAAAGGCCGGAGAGATATATATCTTTTCTGTTTCTTCAGCCTGACCCTCGACTCATCCTCCAATATTTTGCACCTCGAGTTGCTGACGCTATTTATTCGATACCTCGTGTGTAATTCGCTTCTACGCGTAAACAATCATGGCACTCGGCGTACCTAAGGCTCTGCTCATCTTGCTGTCCGTGGCAGGGTTTTGGACGCTTTGGGGTTTTCCATATCAGAATGGATTGCTCAAAATCCTGGGCCAGCAAGCGGAACCTGGCGCTGTCATTCCCGGGCCTACCGCAGCGCCCATGAAACAAACCTACACCGGCGTTGGTGTGGTGGACAAGCAGTTGACAGTCTTGGTCAGCTTCTTCTACACGGCAATCGACGGGAACCGAGCCGATGTCTCGTTGTCATTTCTCTACCTTGGAGGACAGGTCCTTGCCTCCTGGGTCTTGGTCATGATAGAGGGCCTCAGAAACGGCAATCGAGGGAAATTCATCCTTACTGCGTAAGTTCCAGCCTCGCGTAACCATCCCATTCCTTGGCCTGACATTCTTTAGGTCAACGTTGCTTGGCGTCGGCGTTGCAATTGTAGGCTATGCCTGCGTTGCGCCTCTTTGGTTCGCGTTTCATCTTTGGACGTCGTCCACAGTTAGCGATCCTAAGGACTATCAACTCTACGTCGACGCACCAGTCAAGATCGCCCTGGTTCCGATCAGCATCTTGGTCGGGTTCGGTGTCCCATCCATCTTGATGTGCCTACCAGCACCGACGCTCGTTTCATTTGAGACCAAGCAAACTTGGACTGGAATTCAACAGGGTTGGTCGATCTGGATAGGGCTGACCCAACTCATCCTGACCATTATTGCCCTGAACGTGGACCAACGAGCCTCGATCCTGACCGAAGCCGACAAGAGATTGAAGACTGTCCGCTACCTTCGACTTGCGTATCCTTTTGCTATCTTGTCATCGGCTGGATCTCATCTGGCTGCGCTAAGCCTGTCAACACTGGCCTACCTGTTTCCGGTGCTATTCAGCGCCAAGTATCTTCCGCAACTACAGCCCGACAGGGTCTTCGTACCTGCCGTCCCATTTGGACAGCCTCAGGTCCAGACGTTGGCCGACGGCGCGCTCTGGTTCCTTCAATGGGACATCATCGTTGGCGTCTCCGCCGCCCTTTTGTGGGCGTTGACGCTACGAGTTGCTGCTAAACATGAGCAGGCAACAATTGCTCAGAGTCTTGTTGGCGCGGCCAAAATTGCCCTGCTCACAGCCCTGCTGGGACCCTGCGGAACTGCCGCCGTCGCCGTTTGGGGCCGTGATGAACTTGTTTTTGGACATGCAAATGCCGAAACAAAGAAAAGCAAAAGCTTGTAACTTGAGCGCTTCACGGATCGAGGTACAGCATATATCCCGCCATTCCACAAGGCTCGCATGGCGATATGTTGACTTTCAGGCCTTATTCCATGGAAGGGGGGAATGGCTCGGTAACCTGGGAAGGACAGGCAATTGGCACCGGTGACAGGTTGGAAAATATCGTTGGATAATAACATTGGAAAATACCACTGGAAAGTACTCGTACGGGTCCAAACCTGCGAGGCAGCCAAGTCAAACCCCGGAAGGACGAAAACCACCTGCTTAATATCGATGCTTTTGAGCTGTGTGTGAAAAAGGGCGTTGTAACTGGCACCTAACTGGAACGTCCTGGGTTGCTTAGCAAAATCTTAATACTGTTTAGAAAGGGCGCTTGAAGTCATTCAGGAATGAGGCGGAGCATCTCCACAAGATCAAGGCTTTTTTTAAGCATTGCCTTGGCTGACAAGCTTCGAGAAAGCATCAGCCGCCGGCGCAGTAGTGGCCGGAACTTGACACTCCTAGTAGCAGCGATGCACCAGTCTCAGATCAGTCTTCTTCAGGCTTCCCAGATTCATCTGACTATGCGCTGGCGGTCCGGAGGCGAAAGTGCATCACAATGACTGTCGCTCCGTGCGGTGCCTGAATTTGACAGTTCGGGCCGCAGTGTGACTCGAGAGGAGCACCGTGAGGCCAGATTAAAGTGGCACGAGCAAGGACTAGCCCTGCAGAGTTTGGGCGGCACCTCGAGCACATCTAAGTTCTCCACGGGCCAGAAACAGGGCCGCGTTTTTGCCTTCGACATGCTTCGTGATCCCTCGGGCTTATGCCAGGGGACGCTAAAACAAGAGCAGAGATTCCCAACTGGAAAATACACCAATCCAACGCAGCCCGGTGCGAGCTGTGGCGGTGACGTGGACTCCTTAGGCTTCCGTGGGCTTTGCTGTTAGCTGGTTGGATCTCAGCGTTTATTTAGGAGGTGGCTTGTGCTAGTTGAATGGGCGGCCATCATTTCAACTGGCGTTAAACGGAGAGTCACACAAGGCAACTTGCCTGATAGCTTTCCAATCAACCCGGCTTTCCTTTAGAAGTCCTGAGAAGTGCAGTGTCCTGCCCTACCCGTTTTCCTGTGGCTGTGTGTAAGTTACCTTGAAGGACCCTCATCTGGCTGTTAGTTTCGTATGTATAACACCAGCGGCGTTTGGACGTTTCTTTACTTTACTTCACCTCACCTCACCTTGAGCTCAACCACCACACACTCGTTTTAGCTCCGGTGAACGCCTAGCATGTATCTTCTCGCAGGAGCTACGATTGTGGCCCTCGCTGGTTCATGTATCGCGTCGCCCGGCTACCTCAAATTCGACTTGCACAAACGAGCTCCCTTGGTCAACCGGCTTGTTCGCCGACAGAACTCCGATGGGAGCTTCGATGCAGTATTGACGCAGAATCAAGGAGTTGAATACCTCGTCAACATCACTGTCGGCACACCTCCACAGTCGCTTGCTGTCACTCTCGATACTGGGTCATCCGATCTTTGGATCCCAGCAGTTTCAGCACCACTCTGCCAGAAGGATCAATGCGATTTTGGCTCGTTTGACCCGAGCTCGTCAAGCACGTATCAGGTTGTCGACCAAGGTGGCTTCAATATCGTAAGCTACCGCACATGTACCACTGACAGTGACCAAGGATTCACTGCACGACGCTTCGTCGCTAACTTGCCATTCGCTAGACTTACGCCGCTGTAGGTGATACGGACGCTGGCGACTGGGGTTCTGATACCATTACCATTGACGGCTCCTCCCCTATCGACAATCAACAAATTGGAGTGGCGAGTGCGCTTTTCGACCAGCATGGAGTGATGGGAGTGGGATTTGACACCAACGAAGCACCCAACGATGGCCCAGACGGGGTGTATCAGTCGGTGATGGACAATCTCGTGAAGTCTGGAATCATTGACCGTAAAGCCTTCAGCCTCTACTTGAACGATCTCGATGCGAGCACGGGCTCAATCATCCTTGGCGGCATCGACACAACCAAATATACCGGAGACTTGGTCACTCTTCCCCTTCAGCCTAGTCCCGATGGTTTCGTTAAGGAGTACTTTGTCTCTTTGACCAGTGTCTCCTTCACCGACTCCACAGGTGAAACCACCCAAATGTCCCCACAAGGGTACTCTCAAGCCACGCTGCTAGATTCAGGCACGACCAACAGTTATTTAACCAACGACGTTTTCACGGCTTTGGCTCTGGGATTCGGAGCAACCCTGGATGTTGGGGGTGGCTCCTATCTGGTACCCTGCAGCCTTTCCAACGGCAATGGCACCATCAACTATTCATTTGGTGGAGAGGGGGGAATCACAATTCAAGTGCCTCTCGCGAACATCGTTGGCGGGCTGGAATACTCGTCAGAGGAATTCGACGATCCGTCAGGTGGCTGCGTGCTGGCCATGGGGACCGCGGGTGACAGTGGGGGCTTCAGTATCTTGGGCGACAGTTTCCTTCGAAGTGCTTACGCGGTTTTCGACCTTGAAAACAAAGTTGCAGCTCTTGCCCAGGCAGACGAGAACAAAGCGTCCACCAGCAACATCGTGGTTATTCCCACGGGCACGGCAATTCCCAGTGCCACGGCCACCGCGACGGCCACCGGAACGCAACTGACTGAGATCCCGGTTGAGACACAGATACCAGAACCTAGTTCTTCGGGAAGCTTGATCTTTGCGGGCACGCCCACTTTCAACTTGGGCATCTCTTCATCGACAGCAACAGCTGGATCGGGGTCGGGATCAGCAGCCTCAGGATCCCCTGGCGCAGGTAATCACGCGGCTGTGCCGACAGCGGCTCTGCTGGGACTGGGTCTGGCAGCAGGTATCATGGCCTTTTAGCAACTGACTGAAGACTTGTGAGCAGCTTGTACTGAGATATGGAGCTCGAAAGGGTTCATGATGCTACGCAATAGACATCGAGTGAAAGGTCGCAAAAGAATCAGACCCACGTGTAGCTGTGTACCACACCGCTCTTTCTAGGTCGCCTTCAAAGAGCCCCGAATCCCACGCAGGTCGCGTTAGTCACCAGGTGCTTCTGCGCATAGTCAATTTTGGGACTTCATTTCTTGTCCTTTTCCTGTACAGTTCATTTGGATGACGACGTCGTCCACGTCCCGCTCTGCCACAAGCGACAATTGCTCTCCGACAGAGTTCACGGAGGCAAGATGCCTTCCCCATCGCACATCGCCCGCATCGGCACGGGGGGCCGTGATTGGTTACAAGGCCTCCCTCTGCATCATCGGGAGTTATCGACAAGCTGCGACGTGACTTGACTTCTACCCCTCCAAACGACAAGCTGAAGACTTCCCAATCTCCTGTACACTCAAGCCGCGTTCGCTCAGACAACTCAGATTCTCAGAGAGCAAGCTACCGACCACCGCGGCGAAGCCATCGAATAGCTGACGCGATGATTTCCGGTTGACTCATTCCAGTCCGCTTCCTTGTCTCCGCTCGACCTTTGCGCCTTTAAACACGCCGTGATCCACCGAGGTTACAGCGAGGCGCGGACGAGGTCATCGGAGGCGTTGTCATAGTCACTGTCTACCACATGAGCTACAATCTCTGGCGTTGCCTGTTCGAAGATGATGTCGACACGTTTCGACAATACTTGGCTAACGCCACCGTCTCCTCCGCCGCACCGAGAACCACAGGCACCGGACAAGCTGGAGGGCTGGGGCTGAAGAGCGGCAGTCCAGGCAACCTGGCGGCCTCTCCAAAGACACAGTGGAAATATCGAAAGAATTCAGGGCACATTCCCATGAACGCCACACCGGGTAAAAATGCTGGCGCAGTGCTCACAAGAGCCGATCTGAACACAAAGGACAGTTTTGGGAGAACCATCCTGCACCACGCTGCGTCGTCGCGGTCGGAAGATGCTCTGCAGTTTGTCAAAGTTCTGTTGGAAATGCCCTTCCTGGATCTATCCATCCAGGATTTGGAGAGTGGGTGGACGCCACTGCACCGAGCGTTGTACTTTGGCAATATTTCAGCTGCGCATGCGCTCATGGCTCGAGACATCCAAGATGCCACTGACTACACGACGACTGCTCAGCGCTCGCACGCTGGAGGCTTGGTCAAGATCAAGGATCATGAAGGCAATAGCCCTTTCGAGGTTTTTGGCTTGACCATCGCACCTCGTTCGCTCCAGCACGATTCGTCCGCGCTTCCACCTGTGCGCGATGACGACAGCACTAATGGCGTTGACGACAACGGCGACCAGCCAAACGAGGAGCGTTCAAGGCGTAATGTGCATCCTTCAGTAGATCTGCTCGGCGACGAAGTTTATGCATTTGGGAGCAACAAGAATTTGTCTCTGGGCACGGGTGACGGCGACGACAGACATTATCCCGAACGCCTCCACTTTGAGAGACCTGATCATCTACTTCGCCGCCTTCTCCATGATCATCTAGCTGGAAGACAAAAAGGTTGGGTACATGAAGATCTATCGAACAGTACCGGCACTCTTCATGCTCATAAGGGCTTGCCAGCTATAATCCGCTACCGGCCCGTCACCATCCAGGACGTCGTCATGTCAAAGTTACACACCGCCGTTTTGACCAACGATCCAGTCTCCAACTTGTACATTTGCGGATACGGTCCTGGTGGTCGTCTCGGCACTGGCGACGAGAACACGAGTTTCACATACCGTTGTATTCAGGCCGGTGGTCTGGCCAAGCGACGTATCGCAGCAATCGCATTGGGGCAGGATCATTCCATAGCTGTTTGCTCCCAGGGCGAAGTCTTCACCTGGGGGAGTAACCGCTATGGTCAGTTGGGATATGCCCTTCCAGAGGCACCGAAGGACGAGGTACCAACCCAGTTGGTTCCCCGTCAGCTCTTTGGCTATATCAAAAAAGAAGTCATCGTGGGAGCCGCAGCTTCAGCAATGCATTCGGCTATCTACACGACATCGGCCCTGTACACTTTTGGCAAAAACGAAGGCCAACTAGGCCTGATGGACGCCGACGCTCGCTCACTCGAGGTGCAGGTGCTCCCACGCCGAGTTGGAGTGTCAATTCTGCAGTCATCCATACAATCGGTGAGTGCGATTGACCGTGCAACAATTGTCCTCCTCGATAACCACGATGTGATCGTCTTCACGCATTATGGGTGGACGAAGGTGTCCTTTCCCTTGGAGACTTTTTCCAATTACTACATGTCGGACAATCTTTCAACGAGGTACAACATGGAGACAAATTATATCAAGCAGATTACGGGCGGAGGCAACACAATTTGCACGATGTCATCCTTCGGAGAAGTGTACACCATTGAAGTCCCCAGGGTCTCGGAAACTGTGCCTTCCAATGCGTCCACCACTAATCCCACAAAGGCGCGCAATGCATTGCCACCCCCTTCGCGCCTATGGTCTCTGGGCAAAGCTCACATGGCGGCAACCGATGTCGCCGTGGGCCAGGACAGTTCGATTGTCATCTGTACCGCCTCAGGCTCCGCTTGGCGGAAGGAAAAGCGTGCGAATATCAAATCTGTTCGCGATACGAAGAAAGGGTCGGGGCGGCCCAAGGACTACAAGTTCGTCCGGATTCCAAACTTGACTGGGGTGGTCGCTGTTCGGAGCAATGCTTTTGGCGCCTTTACAGCCGTGCGCAAAGATGCCTCTGTGACACGCGAGCAGATCTTGCCCGACCCACCAAGCCTATGGAATGATTTGTTCCATCTTTTGCCCTTTCGGGGATATGGGAGGTCGGAGACTCAGCCCTTGTCAGACAATGATCCAGCCCAGATAGCACGTGCTGTGATCAGCAGCGCATCAGCCGAGTCCGACTTCCTCAGCCTGTGTCAGCGGCATGAACCCCTATCCCGGAGCCAGTACGATCTCTGGATCGCCTCGACAGTCACTGACGTACGCATTCCGATCCACTCTTTCGTCCTCAAGGGCAGGAGTAATGTGATGCGGAGTGCCTTGACTGAATTTCAAGAGACATACTACTATGCCATACCTGATGTGCTGTCGATCGAATATGGTCAGGACGGCCAGATACAAGTTACATTCAAGGGCGCGGACTTCTTGACTCTTGCGACCTTCGTCTTCTACTTATACACGGATAACTTGATCGACGTGTGGCACTATACTTCCCGGGCGTTGCATCTTGCCCCCCGTTACAGGTCCGTTCGAATTGAGCTCATGAAAATGGCAAGCCACCTCGAAATGAGAGGTCTAGAGCGCGCGGTGAGAGTCATGGTCGATCCTGTCCGTGGTCTTGCGAACGATATGGAGCTTGCAGTCTTGGACCCTGATTTCTTCTCCGATGCTGATGTGCTTCTTGAACTTGCCGATGACGCTGAGCTGCCTGCACACAGTGTGCTACTATGCAGTCGCTGTCCGTTCTTTGATGGTCTCTTCAACGGACGAACTGGCGGAACGTGGATGGCATCGCGACGCAGTGAGGCTGAAGCAGAGTCCAGGGCCGTCCGAGTCGACCTCAAGCATATCGATGAGAAGATTTTCGTCATGGTCTTACGCCATTTGTACGCCGATACTGGAGAAGAGCTCTTTGACAATATTGTCGTCAATAATCTTGACGAGTTCCTCGACATTGTTATCGAGGTAATGTCCGTTGCGAACGAGCTTATGCTAGACCGACTAGCACAAATATGCCAACAAACTTTGGGCCGATATGTCAATGTCCGAAATATCTGCTCCTTAGTCAACACAGTTGCAGAGTCGACGGTCCAGAGCTTCAAGAAAGCCGCGCTCGAATATATCTGCCTGAACCTTGAGAGCATGATGGAGCTAAGGCTACTCGACGACCTGGATCCAGATTTGCTACTGGAGCTCGACACCGTTGTCCAAGATAATCAGTTGGCCTTTTTGCCGTTCGCTCGCAGCGAGCGCGCTGAAGCCGACCTTCTGGAGAGCCATCCTGACCTTCTCGGTCAGATCGAGACAGCTCGACAGAGAAGAGTAGATTCTATGCGGTTGCGATCGCGGCTAGTCGAAGACGAGGAACGTTACGCGGCTTCTGTGAAGGTGCGATATGGGAGTCTGGATCGCCAGGCGTCTTCACCATACAACAAAAGCGCCCTGCGATCTCCGGCGGATGCATCACCACTCAGCACTCCGAGTCAAAGCCCCGCGATTATAGCGAATGACACAGCAGATGATCTTCCGTTCGACATGGACGGGGACACCCCTGAGCTGCTCCCAGCTCCTGCACGTGAAGACTTGAATTCTCCTGACACTAGGGTTGGCTGGTCGCCGGAAAACACAAGACCGTCAGCGCCGATCCGACTATCGGACCCCGGATCGTCTCCTCTCAGGAGTACACCGCGTGGAGGAGGGGCTGCCACGTTGGGGTTTGAGAGCGGAAGTATAGCAGATCCTCTCAGTGCCGTAACTCCCGCCAGCGGGTTCAATAGTCGGAGAGCACCATGGCAGATCCCACTTCAGGGATCGAAGAAAGACGGCCTCAAAGACATCATGGAGCAAGCGTCAGCTGGCCGGGTGTCTCATCTGACCCAGGCAATGCAATCAGTCTCCACAGGACCAAAGCCCAGTGCTAAAGTCTCCCAGAAAGAGCGCAAACGGCAACAGCAACAAATCAAGGAGCAGACAGCCAGAGTCCCAGAGACAGTGCCGGCGGAATCCACACCAGACGCTCCTTCTTCACCGTGGCAGGCTATTGCAAAGTCAGCCAAGACAGAGTCCTCACCGACTTCGAGTGCGCGAATAGAACCAGACAAACAAGCTCATGCGAAGCAGCCAATAGCCATGCGGCAGACGGTTGCCGGAGCATCCTCTACAAGTCTTTTATCCAAAGAACCGACCGGTGGTGGCAATCCGCCTGGCCTTACACCCCCCTCGTCGAAACCTGCAGCTCCGCAGATCCAGTCGATCCGCCACACGCCGGTGCCCACAAGAGGTTCAGCGGTCGATGCCCGCACATCGATGGCTGAGATCCTCGCACAGCAGCAATTCGAGAAGACGGCTGTTAAAGAGGCTGTGGCGAAGCGATCACTCCAGGAGATTCAACAAGAGCAGGAGTTCCAGGAATGGTGGGATAATGAGAGCAAGCGAGTGCAAGAGGAAGAGGCGCAGGCCACCGCGGCAACTGGTCGTCGCGGTAAAGGAGGTCGTGGACGGGGCGGACCTCGTCGTGGCGGCGGACGAGGTAAAGCAACGTCGGCAGCTGAAGCCAGCGGACACCAGAGAAAGACGTTTTCAACAGAATCTCCCACCGTCCCGCAGGATTCTCGACCCGGCGGCGGGATTGGGCCTGGGGGTATGCGAGGCAGTGCTGGTCGTGGCCGAGCGCGGGGTCAAGGAAACATACAGCATTCGCATCGGGGAGGCAAGGCACCGATCATCACAGAGTCGTAGACCGCACTAACGAGATAGGCATGGAGGAAGCTCTGCACAGATTTCATAGAGGACAGGATTGATTCCAGTTGAACAATTAGCACATACCGTGTGCTGTGCGTGTCGTACTGTATCTTTGTGCGCCGAAAGTTGGCCTCGCTTAGGACGGCCCTGCATCGGAAGGATTCGACCATACTGTTCGAGGCATGGCTTGCAGCAGGCTGCAAGACCGAAGTACCGTTCAGCTGGTATGGGCTCTCAATATTGGACCGCACAAAAGTGCCTTGCCTGCAATTCGCGACTGAGGACTGAGGTCGAAGACTGGGCAGACCGCATCGACTCTTCCCGTTACTATTGGTGCCTAACTGAGGAACCGGCAGGCAGAAGAATGTCTCACCGAGGGGAAGATTCCCCGTCAAGCCACTCAAGGCACCAGACACCGGCGCATTGAAGACAGCCTGGCCTACGGGTTCCCTTACGGTGCAGTGGTGTCAGGCTGATGATTGTCCAAAGGCTTGTTATGACTCTGAGATCGGGCCTTAGATTCAGCCTAGGCGGCGCGGAATGTGAAAGGGAAGAGGAGCACCCACGGGCGGATTCGGATGGGAGGCGCTAACTGTTTGAGGGGCATGGACGCTTGCAACAAGCTAGCCAAGGCCATGCACGCACATGCACACATCGTAAGAGGACGTGGGGTGTAGCGGTGGTGAAAGGGCGGCAAGAGGAGCCGGGGCAAAATGTCTGTTCTGGGAATATTCATACTGCACTGTGTGTGTGTGTGTGTGTTAGCAGGGTTCGTTGGCAGTCTGACGACGATAGTGAGAATGTGGCCTTTCAAAATATCGAATGTGCGTGCGCCAGCAGGGGACACACAGAGGCGTGCAGCACAGCAGCTGCCAGGTCAGGAGTCAGGACGATGCAGCCTATGGCACAGCTCGACAGGTCAGGATTGGGATCCGATTCGATCCACCATGTGCAAAGAACCATGCATATCAAGCGCTGGCGTGAGCAGAGCACCCTGAGCGCACAATCAATGGGTGAAGATCCAAGTGAGAGCAGGGTGAATAGAACGAGAATCGAATTACTGCGTGTGCCAAACGTGCCTCTTGCCAACCTTAAACAAAGCCCGAGCGAGCGCTGGCAACTCAGCCAGATCTGAAGCAGCTCTGAGGAGCTCACCGGCTACAGCTGAGCTAAACCGCTTCTGTCGACGATGGACCTTGCTGCTCTACTGGTCATGCATCGACTAATCCTTGCTAGAGCTTTGGTGCTGGCGTGGTTGGCTGCAGCGGTATCCGCCATGATATCTCCGACATTTGGATGAGTCCTGAGTCCTCAGATCCCCATCACTTTATCACGTCGTCGACTCACCTATTCTTCTGTTCGCATCTTGTCTCGTACAAGCCCCATTTCTGCCTGGCTGGACTATCCCCTCCTATCCCATCTCACCCCTTCGCTCCCTGCATCGCCTGACCACTGGCTGTGGCCGTTCCTCCGCATGAGCACCAATCACATGCAGGTTCCGTCATATGCCCACGACTCGAGACGGCTGTGAAAGTCGCACTGCACCGGACCTCGAACTCAACCTCAGTCCGCACCAAGTCGCCGACCGTATTCATCACCACGCTCACCTCCTTATAGTGACATGATGGCTCTCCCCTATACCTGAGTCCTGTTTCTACCACGCCGTCCAGCCTCGTACCCGAGACATCAACGCGTTGACCGCCATCCACAAACTCGCCGGCCCAGGGAATACAAGTGTGGATATCACATCAACCAAAATATGGATGGCTACCGGATACACGCCAGTACCAAATCACCCCTTGAACGCTAAGCTAGGCCCCCGGAAACGAAAGTGAATAACAACGCCATTACCGCCGCACCATGCATCAACACCCTCGACCTCCTCCCGTCAGCGCCTCCCCCGCCAACTCCGAACAAACAAACCCTACCCGCACGAACAACCCGAGAGATCGAGACGTCAAGACTCTCAGGACAACATCCCCTCTCACGCAAGGCTCCGGCTCCTCGGAGGATTTTGCAGCTGCCCGTCAAGATTCACCCGCGGACAACCCCGTCGTCCAGATGCAGAGACTCAACCAGGTCATCCAGAACTTCCACACAAAGTCTGCTCTCGTCATCCTGCAATCTCGAGTCGAGCTGGCCCCGGCCTACTCCAAGCAGACCGACAACAAGAGGGTGAATCGGTGGTTCAACCTCGACATCGATGAGACGGACGAGTACAAGGACGACATCAAAAGATGGAAGACCTGCGATGTCGAATACAACCGGCCGCCGCCTCTGGTTATCGAAGTATTCCTGAGCACCGAGTCTCTACATCAAGGCCAGCGGCTGGTCATTGTCGATGAGGATGGCAAGAGGTGGGACGTCCTCAATACCCTGATGTCTGCTCGAGGTGGCTCTCGACCAAGCCAACGCCGGACGACAGATGTCAACGAGGTTATCCTTGAGCGATGGACGATCGATCTCGGCGAAGCGACGGCTCCCATACCTCCAGATCTAGCTATGCTCCTGCCCTTGGTCTACAAGAAAAGCATCGTCTTTTTCCGCTCTCTGTACACCTACAGCAACTTCCTCCCCGCCTGGAAATTGTCGAGGAAGATCGGGAAGGGACGTTCTCACATGGCATTGAAGCTTGGTTATCGGCTGATCGACGGATCGCAGATGGAAGGCTTATCTCGCCCCGATAACCTGGGCACGCGACTCTTCGACAGCCACTCGGACGTCCTGTTTTCCTACGACTTTGGTATGACCGAGTCCCCTGCCGGCCCCTTCTCGGTCAGAGTCGACTATCGCCAAAACTGCGACTTTCGGATAGACGATTCGGAAGAACTCTTGAGCTCGAGGTTTCTCGGAGCAGACGATGAGCTTTTTCGGCCGTCACTGCCTGGTGAAAGAGCGCTGCGGACCGAAATCGGGTCATTGCCAGCACATCGGCGTCAGAGCTCGATGGAGCAGCAGGCAGAGCTCGGGCATGCTTACGGGAGCTTGACAAGCTTCCATCAAGCAGGCGTGGCTCGAGGCACAGATCCGATCTCGGCCCTCCGAGATGCTCAAGACTTCGATGCCAGTTCCCCCCCTACTCCTGAATCAGCCAGACCGCAGATGACTGCTGCACAGAGCTCAAGGAATTCACTCAGAGCCGTAGCCGCCAACCGCAGAAGCTCATTCTCCGTTCAACCATTCAAGACCCCTACGTTGTCAGCGTCGCCGCTCGGCGTTTCTCCAATGGCCAGCTCGCCGAGAACTCACTCCGCGAGAGTACCTACCCTGGGCTCTCTGACAGAAGAAGGTATCCATCTGCCGGCAGCGCCAGTAACCCTCGCTGGGCGAAGAGCTGGGTCTCTTGCGTCAGACAATGCCATTGCTTCGTCATCGTCAAGCTCGCCCAAACCTGCCGCAGTCAGGTACAGCAGCAGCTTCAGCCACAGACGAGCTCGGCCTTCCTCGGGGGGGGCAACCACTCGCACTGACGAAGATCAGACAAGTAGTGGAAGGGGAAGCGCCACGTCTTCTGCCCAACCTGGCTCGGGTTTGATGACAGAAGCAGCCCCGGCCGGTGGAAGCTCTGGGTCAATGGGTGATGATGACGGGGAGAATATTTCGTCGTTCTTGAAGATGTTAGAATCGCAGAAAGATCTCCTCACCCCCGCATCGTCAGCAACGGCAGAAGCGCACACCAGGAGGACTACGGCCGCATTAAACCGATTCCACAGGATGCGAGATTCAAATGCTGTACTCTCAGATTCCATGTCTTCGTCAGTCATGATGCAGAGATCCTCGGTCTCCTCAAGTCGACAACTGTCAGGGGTTCCGCCCATGGTGGCCGGAACGTCAATCTCCACCTCGTCTTCTCCCGGCAAACCCATTTCTCCTCACACACCGCACACGCCTTTCGCCCCATCTCGACTTAGTGCTGCCTACAGTCATGATGACACCGACGAGCCACATCGTCTAGCTGTCGAAGCGCCCCCGTCTCCTTCTGACGCCCCGACAGAGGAGACTGCACACGCACAGTCTACAGCGAACGTACCCGCCATCGACATTCCAAACTCTCCCAGACCGTTCCTGAACTACCAGCGTTCAAGTTCTGCTCAACGGAGACCCTTGAGCTCAGATGATGATATTGGTGATTTATACGGAATGCGCAGCCATAGTATGGGAGCAGACCGACGAGGTCATCGCAGAGAGGCGGCTGAGCGTGATGAACCGGTCACCGAGCCACAAACATCACTCCCACGGACATCGACTGGGTCTCCTCGTCGTTCATCCCAGGTCCATCGTCCTTCAGGTCTCGCTACTGCCGTGACAAATGATGCCGAAGCCTCAGAGTCCGCATCGGGACGATCATCAGCAAACATATACAGAAGCCGAGCGGCAAGAACGGGCGCCGGACGAGGGGCGTCGCAAGGATCAACTTCAAGCGTCAGTGCTGATCCTGGAGGCAGCAGTGTCAGCGTATCTTGGCGTGGAAGGAGTAGTGGAAGTCGGCCCGAGAATCGGTTCGATGATGATGATCTATTGCCTTTTGCTATGGAGAAGAGCGACTTCAATACCGCTCCAAAATCAGGAAACCCCGGCTCTCCTAGCTGAGGGAGAACAAGCGAACAACTCGAGGGAATCAAGGGCAAAACATGGCTTATGCTCGACGAATGGCAGCGGCACTTACAGACGACGAGAACTATAGAACGCTCAAACCGAGCAGTTGGCTTTTTTGTTTTCAATGGCGTTATCAAAATTGGCGGGCAGTGACCATGGTTCTGGGACTGGCGGGTTGGATTCGTGTTCATGGTTGAATATTTGTTTTTGTAGGATTGTTCTTACACGACAACGACACTGTCTTTATGAGCGTTTCAGCGCGATGCACGACTACAACACTTTGCTGGGCGGGTCTATTTTTGACGGCACTGGATGGGGTCATTGTGTCAGCATCGACCGAACCCTGTTTCCTTGGATTCTGGGGGATTCGGGACCTGGTCTGGCTGGCGAACGAGGACGGGTGCCACGAACACTCCAAGGCTGGCCAGTAGTAGAACTTACAGGGCGAAATTCATTGTACAGTCATGGCTACAGTATCTGGGCGGCCGAGCCCACAGTGCTTGAAACACACACGCACGCACGCAAGCACGCACAGTCCATAGGCAGGGGGGTGTCGTCAATCAATGGCTCCAGGTTGCACTCGGTGCGCCTTCTCACCTCAGTTACTACTGTACCTTGTAGGCTTTATCGAAGAATGAGCGAGCGAGCGAGTGAGTGAGTGAGTGAGTGAGTGAGTGAGTGACTCGGGATATGCCCAATGTCCGCGTACAAGGCGGCTAAGTAGAGTAGAGTAGAGTGCTTTGACAGCTTTGGATACTACGGACCGCGCGAAAGCCAACGGGGAGAGTAGTGGATAGTGAATGAACTTGGTACCTCATTTACCGAGTACAGTACTAGCACAAACCATAAGGCAGGCATGTAGGCCAAGTGTTGCATAATTAGGGATATACAGTAGTAGTCCTAATACATAATACAGTGATACAGTATATGAAACTTGAAGATCCCTTCCTCCCTCCACCCGGTTAACCCTACCCAACTCAAGCTCGATTCACTCACCCTGAGACCCAAGAGAATGTCTGGGACATGACACGCCCACACTCACACTCACACCTACATACCTACATACCTGATACTGACTACCTACAGTACTACCCACTTACATATCTGGGTAGGTAGCTAGGTAGGCAGACAATGCGCGAGACCGCCTCCCCTGTCAATCAATCAATCATTCAATCAATACCCTTCATCATCGTCCACGGTGTCGGAACTAATACTCCTCCCATCCAACTCGTCGTGTTCCGCGGGACGGCCTTCATCGTCTGAACCGGAGATATCCTCTTCCCCTGGAGCGACGGGGTGACGGTACGCCGTGGACGTGTGCGTGTAGGTGTGCGCATTTGCGTAACTGGCTTGACTCCCGTGTTCGGTGCGGCCTACGAGTACGGGCCTGGGAGCGCTGCTGCTGCCGTTGCCATGGTCATTGAAATAGGGCCCACTGTTCCCGTAATTCGCACCCAAGCCAGAAGAAGGAGGACTCCGCGGGATGTGGAACTGCGAGTCCATCGAGGGGGAGGGGGAGATGGTGGGCATCTGGCCTGACGACCTGCGACGGCGTCCCTGAGGGGAAGGTGGAACGGCCAAGTCCACGTCGTTCTGCTGCTGCTGCTGCTGTGTGAATGAAAACGAGGAATTGGATTGTCGATGTGGGAGGAGATGGTTGGGTTGATGCACAAGAGCGGCTGGCCGGGAGGGTGGGGACACGAGACCTGGTCCGGTGGGCGATGGGTTCCCGGAGGAGGACCAATGCGGTGGCGCCGCCGCCACGGCGGGGGATCTGCCTTGAGGACGCGACTTTCTGGTGTGTCGGTCGGCGAATATGTGGGTGTTCGTGTTGGCATGGGCGTAAGCGTAGACATGGTGGGAGTCATGGTCGGCGGGGACGTTGAAATCGTCGGCCCTCTCCATCGCGTTGAAGGCCCGCTCCGCTTCGGTCGCGCCCGTGGCCTCCTGCATGTAGTCGTCGAAGCGGGAGGTGCCCTCGGCGACCTTGCGGAAGTGGTGAGCCAGCAGCCTGGGGCAAGGAGACGGAGCGCCGTCCTCGGGCGGCTTCAGCGCGCCGCATTGACGTTGCTCCTCCTCGCTGTACGCATCCCACTCAGCCAGGGCGGTCGCGACTTTGAACGCGTTCTGGATCTGGCGCCCATTCCACGCGGGCCGGTGCCCGCTGCTGCTCTTGAAGTGCTCGCGAGCGAAGCGGAGGGCGCCCGTCTCGTCAATGTCTAGAGCCTCGTTCCTCTCCCTGTGGAGCTTGATGTTGGCTTTCCAGATCTCCTTGGTTTGCGTCCAGTTGAGGGGCGGGTAGTATGCGCTCCAGGTGATGCGGGATTTGATGGCGTCGTCAAGGACACCAACTCTGTTGGTTGTGAGGAACAAGACTCCGCTGTGGAACTCGAGAACTCGCAAGAAGGCTTTGAAGAGGTCAGTTCTTTTGGGTTCGAGAAAGTCATATTCGAGTCGGCAGGAGATGGTTGGCTTACTTGACACGAGGCTGTTGCGGACAATGTCGGTCTTGGTCCGCTGGGTGAGGAAGATGTCGCACTCGTCGAGGAGCAGCACACAGTTCCAGAGCTGTGCGTAGCGGAAGATCTCTTTGAGTCTCTTCTCCACGTCACCCGGTGTCATGCCCAAGTCGCCTAAAGAGCTGATTAGCCGAAGACTCACATCGGGTTTCAAGGAGTAGATGGCGTTGGCTAGCCCTTACCGCAGGTGATTTGCAAAAGGGGCCTGCCACTGGCCGCCGCGACACTCTCTTCGAGCTGTTAGCATGGTGGCTGCGGTGGGGGACTTGGAACCACTTACCAGCCGTAAGTGTTTTCCCGACGCCAGGAGCGCCATGAAGGAGGATGACGAGTCCTTTCCCTGTAGAAAGTCAGTCTCCGTCCCTCGGCAGACAATGAGAAATACTACTCCTGACCTTTGCCTCGGACCACGTCGTACTCCTTCGAGTGCTGCTGCGCAATCTTACGTACAAAGTGCGTCTTCACCAACGCGTGGATGATATCCTTGAGGGTGTTGTCTCGTAGTTGAAGAGTATTCAGGCCGTCAGTCTGGGGCTTGATGGGCTGGAGAAGCCACACCCACAGCGGTGCTGTATCATGGTCATCGGAAGGCTCTCGGGACGTGGAGATGCGCAAAGCCTACCAAAAGTTCGTGTCCTCAGGACAAATGCGAAGACACGGCCGCACAGTAGCCCTGGGTCGGCCTCGGGCACCATGCTTTCGTTGCTTTCCCACCCTCGAGGCACAGGGCTAAAGATCTTCTCTGTCTGTTTGAACGTTTTGGCCTTTTCTTCATCGACGAAGTCGTCGTCCAATACGCAAGAGCCATGGTCCGGACCTACAAATCTCTCGCTTCCGGCGTCTTCGTTGCGGCGACCCAGTCGATATTCGGTGTCCCGCTCGTATTCGTGCGGTGGCGAGAATCTGCACTGGTCAGGCTTCGGCCTCCATGACTGGTTGTGCAGTAAGGTCACCCTGAAGTCGACAATCACCTCGCTCTCGACATGTTCCTGGGCCAAGGGCTCGCTTTGGAGCGGGCAGCCACAGGGCTGGACCACCAGAGTGGGACCCTCGTAGTAGAAGTGTGTCACGCGCTTCGTAATGCCATCAAATGTGCCCTTGCCCCTCTCGGAATGTGCTTGGAGCTTTATTGAGTCCCTAGAGAGCCGGACGGGCAACAGCTCCAACGAGTTGGCGTCCCTTAACCCTGCAAAGGGCATGATGGAAAAGGTGTGCACCAGGGGGAAAAAGTACTTGCCATCAAAGTCAATATAGTAAGCTTCGACGATAAACGGGCGTGGCGTATCACTTCCGGATCTGCATCGAGGGCTCGACGAGTCACTGCGACTTCCTCCTACGCGTGTGACTCGCCACAGCATATTGTATCGCCGTTGGAAAGTCTCCGGCGTGGCCTCTATGGCGTCGCCGGAGATCGAACCACTTGAGTCTTTGAGCGGCACGAAGACATCCTCGCCAGGCTGGAACATGTACCACAGATCGCTGAAGTATATCATTGGATCTGTGTTGCCACTTAGACGGACCAATGTTGGCTTGATGTAGTGGTCGAAGAAGTCGGCAAGACATTGCATATGCTGGAGTGTCTGGCAGACATCGTCAGTGCGTCGGTTCGCGGTTGTCGACATTTCCATCTCCTCCTTCGGGCGGTCTGGCGTCGAGGCGGCTTCTGCATCGTGCACTTCCTTCGTTAATGCTCGGATACATTCCTTGATCTCTCCTTCGTAGTCGACGAGAAATTTGAAGGGCTGCAGCATCACCGTCGGCGCGGCCGCATCGATGTGGCTGTCAATGTCGGCAAGAGTCTTCAGGATCAGGGGCGAATTGATGCGGATGAGCTCTGGGACTGGTCGTCGTGCATCGTGATTGCTCGACGATGCTTCAGTGTGGTGTTGCAGTCTGGACTTCCTGTCGAGCCTCTCAGCGCTCTTCTCAGGCCGACTGAACTGTGTAGGCACAATTTCGATGGCGCATCTGGGACTCCCATCTTCGGCGTCCGCGAGGTCGAGCAGAGTTGTCTCACAGTACTCGGGAATTATCGGCCATGAGTTGTGATGCTTGCCGTCGGCTATCTCGTTGGCAATCGCCGTGTGAGGCGACGTCGGGTTCTGTTTGACTTCGACAACATCCGAACCGCTTGAACAAGAGTCAAACAACAGATCGGAGCCTGGATCCTTGTCAGTTTCGGAACAAGGCTGTCCCTGCGATGTTTCAAGGATATCGGATGGAGGCAGAGCCATGGCTAATCAGATCCGGACGGCAGAATGGCAGGAGAGGGTGAATTCAAACCTGCTCCTAGTCACTGGTTTCAAAGAGAACCGCATGTGTATTTAACTTCTTTCCAATCGACTCACCGGAGGTGTATTGACGGCAGGAGAAAGGCAACCTGCGGCAAGAGCGTGGGTGTTGCTCATACTTCGAGCCGTCGATCCAACTCTTCCCCCGTCAAGTCATCACATTTCCTTCAGTCATGCGCCGACAGCTCCAGGCTCGATGCTGCAAGCGACGAGACCAAGCGACGAGAATCAACCGAAGGAGAAGCCGGGCAACAGCATTAGGGGCAGACGCGGCAGCAATCGAATGGACATGGCGCATGGGATTGAGGAGAAAGCACCATGCATTGCCACAACCCCCCCATTCTTTTACCAATCGACGACGCCGAGCTGAGAAACCGGGCGCAACAACCAGACAGGGTTCTCCGTTGCCCTGCGACCGCCGAACATATCTCCCACGAATGAATTACACCGCGTCGGGATGAAGCAAAGGCATCCATGAGGACGCACTCGCCCAGGTGCAGACGCTGCGCCTTCACCTTGTTAGCGAGTCACTATCCCTGCATGATCGGCGAGCCATGAAGGCACAGTTGGATGGACGCAGCGGAAGCTCCGGTCCGTCTCGTTGAGCGATACTCTCTCAAGAGCAGCAATCGGACGAGCTCGCAACAGAGTAAGTGGCAGACTGACTGAACCAGGCCATCTCGAGAGGGCGCGCGCGGGCTGTACAAACTCTTACGGATCGTAGCTGGAGCGGATGTCAATGCTCTTGACCAGGGCTCTACATAGCTCAGCCTCTCTCGAGACAACAAATGCATGAAATGATGGTGAATCAAGCGCAGGGCGTTAATACACTTGTCGAGAGTGACGCCGACGATTCAGAAACCCTGGGTACTAGAAGATCATCGAGCACGTTTGCCGGTCCCTATCCCAAAGCACCGACGATGGTCCTTGAGAAGGAAGAAGTCAAGGCCCAGTCGCCTTCCAGCGAAAAGGATGCCTTTGCCCGTTCACGGGCTGCACTGCCAACAACGGGCAGTTTCAGGTAAGTTGACGGCCATCCAAGCGTCCACCGCTGTGCCCGGCAAGAGCAATGTATTAATCAATCGAAGGAAGTCAACTGAGCTTCATACGAGGCAATTCCTCGAGGCAATGAGGGCGTATCAAACTTCGGCTAAGGATCCTAACATTATCGCCATAGATCTTTCCGGCAAACACTCCTGGGACGAGGTGCTGCGTGTGGCCAAAGATGCAGAAGCAGAATATCGTCGATCCGGCCGCAAAGTTCTGCGCTATGTCGCGAGGACATTTACCTCCAAGTCTGTGGTCGTCCTGCCCTACTTGAAACTCATCCCGAATGGATTCTTCTCGTCGATGTTAGCTGGAGCATTGAAGCTTGTTTTCACCGTGAGTCTATCGCACCGCCTGGACTTTTGAGGCACCGAAGCTCACCCCTTGGTCTAGGCTGCTGCCAGCATTAGCCAGACACACGACGAGGTCCTGAAGATTCTTTTCCGGATCCCCGAGATTATCACAGAGGCCGAGCACCGCCTGGAGAATTTCTACCCGGATCAAGATCTCTACGATAGAGCCGAGCGACTCTACGTTGCGGTGCTGACGGTGGTGGAAGGCATAACAAAGTGGCTGAAGCGGAGTCCTATCAGTGAGGCACAGTCGAGACCTGTCCTGTTGTTTGCTGGCTCACACTACCACAGGCAAACCGCTCCCTGCCCTGTTCCTTGGACCGCTGTACAACAGAAGTTTCAAGGAAAAAGCCAAAGACCTTGACGAAGCCTTGAGTGCGCTGGAACGCCGCGTCTCTACCCTGCGAGACAGAACGATTGTCAGGACAGGGGAGACTGTTGAAACCATCAAAGAGAACCTCAGGATCACTGGTGTCAAGATTGACGGCCTGAGCGACATTGACCAGGCCAGAAAAGACGCTAGAGATGCGTTGGCCATGATACTGGAGGAAAAGACCCGGACTGCCGATTGTGCGTGACTCGTTCGACCTATGCCAACCGGTACCCAAGCTGACGCGGAACAGGGATGAATCAAAAGGACCGAGAAGTCCGCAGATTGTCGAGACAGGTCAAGGCACTTCAGAAGGCCGCTGTCTCTCTGACGAGGGACGACCTCATTGCCATTATGATGTCCAACGGCGGGTCGGCGACCCAAGACCTCGACAAGATGCTCCGGGCCTCTGAGTCCACGGAACTGCCCATGACCTCTCACGTTGCCAAAGCGATCATCGAGGGCCGGCCATTCCAAGACTGGCTTTCCAAAGACGCTCCCGCCGCGCTGTTCATAGAGGACGCATCGTCCCAGGTGTCCTCCAGGATGTGCAATCCCCTGTCCCTTCTGGGTAGCATCCTGGTCGACAACCTGCGCAACAAAGAACCCGCTATCGCGCTCCACTTCTTCTGCGGCCTTCACACCTCGCGCCGCAAGGACTCGGCCCCCGGTCCACAGGGCCTGATGAGGAGCCTCCTGTGCCAAATCTTGCAACTCTTCCCCGTGAACCTGGACTTCATCTCCTCCCGGCGATACCGCGACCAGCTCGAGTCCTACGACATCCGCAGCCTGTGCGACTGCTTTCGGAAGCTGGTGGAGCAACTCCCCGTGGACGCGGTGCTGATCTGCATCGTCGACGGGATCAGCTTCTTCGAGCGCCAGGAATGGGGTGAGGCGTGCGGCATCGCGATCCAAGACCTCCGCGACCTGGTCTACGAGGATGAACTGGGCCCGGTGTTCAAATTGCTGGTCACGAGTCCTGTCCGCAGCCGTCACGTCGCGCGTCTGTTCCCTGCTCACTGCCGACTCTTGATCTCTGGCGACAGCGACGGCGGCAACGGTGTCACCGCTGCCAGGGGTATGCCGACGGAGCGAGAGATCAGCATGGCGAACAGGCGGCCGAGAAGAGCGCGGGAGAGCGAGCTTTTCAGGTCCCTGGAGACGACCCACGGCATGGCGCAGTACACGGACGGAGCGTCTGATATGTCGACTGACTCGGACTGTACCGAGGACACGGGCCCGGAAAGTTACAGTAGCAAGCAGGGTATGTAAGGAAGGGCAACTCCCTGATCAAGATCTATCAGCCCTTACATATTGAGGAGTCAGCCCAGAACGTGAATTTAGCTGAGCTGTTTCCTTGACAATTGCTTCTTATCGAAATTGTCTAGTGTATATGTGTGTGGATGCGCATACTGGCATGCTTAGAGCGCTTGCTCTCACAGCCAACGCATCATGTCTTGTATGCTTAATAGAACGGTCACCGTATCTCACACCTCACACATTATACTCATTCAGAACAGTCATGATGTCTTTCACGTGGAGCCCTCATTTCATTCACACTGCGCGTCGCTTGTAATACATACCGTGAACATCCTGTCACAAGTGGCAAAAGTATTGTATATGCCAGCAGTGAGTGACTCCGTATACATGAACTCCCTGTCCGCCGATGAAGACTAGATTCCTTCCGGCGGGCGGATATTCGCACCACAAATAAACACACACACGCTCACACACATTCACCCAAACCCACACCCACATACACGCACTCTCTCATGTCTCATCATCGCTGGGGACCATAGCCGTATCCACTGTTCGCGTACGCGGTCTGCGGCGGCGGGGGCGCATACGCGGTATACCCGCTTGTCGAGGTGTCATTCCTAAAGTCGTCCATCCTCACGGCGGCGGGATCCCTCAGGCGGGCATGTGGATCATGGTAGTCGACGACCCCGTAGGGGACCGAGTCCTGGGAGTGAGCGTGGGAGTGGTCGTGCACCATGTCGGACCGATCACCACGCGGCTCGTCGACCAACTGAGACTGCGACTGGGACCGCGAGCGGTTATGCAGGTCTTCGAGCTTGAAGTCGCCGCCGCCCTTTGCCGCGATGTCGGCCATCTTGTTATACCGGCCCAGCTTGGTCTGGGCGTGGCGGCTGCGCGCGTCCAGCACGATCAGGGCGATCTGCGCGAGCACGCCGAACAGCTCGAAGGCGTAGAAGGCCTTGTACGTGCGGCAGACCATCATGCCGTCGTCGCTCGCCCAGTTGGCGCGGCTGCACGTGTGGCCGAGCGTGCCGTAGATGTTCCACGTCAGGAGCCCGTAGCCGACGAGGTAGAGGATGAGGATCGTGACGTTGAGGATGAGCGAGAACAGCGGCGAGAGGAAGAAACACGTGTACAGGATGCCGGTGAGGAAGAGCGAGAGCAGCGACAGGAGCGTCGACGCCAGGACCTGGAAAATCACGGGGGACTGTCAGTAATTTATTTCGTAACAGAATATGACCATGCATCGCGATCGCAATGGGCGGCTGGCTTACGATGATAAACGTCCAGGGCAACTTGAAGCCATCGTGCCGTAGCTGGATGCAGAAGTAGATCAAGATGCCGCTGACGACGGACGCGCTGATGAAGGCGATGGTCCGCACAATGTGGAAGGCCAGTCGTGGGTAGACTTGTGGGCGGGAACGCATTTTGGAGGCCGGCATGCTGGAAGAAAGGGTTCGCCCCCGGGGCGGGCAGCCAGACAAAAGGGAGTGTATATACTGGATCCAAGAGAACTGGGGGGGTTGCCGCGTGGATTGAGGCTCGTCGCGGCGTTTCACAACGGTTGAGTTTTGATTTGTGCTCGGATGGGCGATCGACCTGGTGAAACACAGACGGTGTCAACGCAGGTACAGGTACAGGTACAGGAGCGGAGTAGACGCAATGACCGGCGCCGTTGAGAATGAATACAGCGAGTGGCACTGTGGAAGTGACACGGTGAGAAGAGAAAAGCAAGCAGGACTAAATGAGCGTCGCAATGCCAATGGGCATCGGGTTGTACTGCTACGAGTAGATGGCGTCCAAGCTGAAGACGGTTGCCAATGAGGCTGAGGCAACGAGGCTCAGCTGAAAATAGAATCGTCTCGCTTGTGCCGCCAATCATGATGCCTGGCCGTGGCTTCAGGGGCCCCTGATCTGCCAGACTCAGGCCCAATTTGCGAGCTACCGGCATTCGGGGGTTTCTGGATGCGGGGTGCCGCGCCTCGCAGAATGATGCTGAATGCTACAGGATGGATTCACTCTGACAGTCGTTGATTGTCAAGCGCAACGAAGACGTCTTTAATGAGAGTTTGATTTTGTTTGTTTCTTTCTCGGCAAAAACGACAGAGGTGCTATTCCACCGGCAACTCAAACCACCTCACCCCTGTTGAAGCTCCAAAGGCTCTCTGATCCTCTCCATCGTCTGGATGCTCTTCGACCCTATCGAAGTGGGCTCTCCTTGATGATTCCATTACCCGGTACAAACGCTCCTCCTCCCGCCGCATTGATCTTGAACGCTCCACCCCCCGAGCTGCCACTCGCACTTCCATTTGTCCTGGGTGGTGACATGGGCAGCGGCGTGCCTGAGACCGATGATGGCATCGGCATCATGTCTGGAGTGTTTCGCCCACTCTGCACCGCACTGTTCGCTGCTCCAGTACCCATCCCATCCAAGGGCATCAGTGTGCCTCCAATACTCCGTGGTGGAGGCTTCCACCCATACTTCGTACCTTTGCGGTAGATGTCTTCGACCATCTGCTCCGCGATACCCGCATCCTCGTATTCCTGGAATTTGCGCCACAGACGGAGCGCCATGCGCGCGTCTTCGATGCTGTCGTGCCCATCTGTCTGCATAGCCTCATCCAAGCTGGTCTCTTCTTGGATGTATTCCTTAAACACAGCCCATGCCAAGTACCGCAGTGAGAACCGTCGGTTCTTCCCAGGGGCCAGGTAGAGATACTGTGTGTCGACTGTCTGTGACTTGGGAACGTGGATGTTTGCTTTGCGGAAGTCTGATGCCAGCCCATGGCCGACGAAGATGCAGCCGAGGTTGAGGAGGATCCAGAGTTTCTTATATGCCACTTTCAGTGGCACGAGATTGTGTTGTGAGACCTGAGTGTCGAGGTCTCCCGGTCGGATGCCGGAATATCGTGTTTTGTAATCCACGATCGGCTCGTAGATGGTTATGTAGTCATCGATGAAGGGGACGCCTTCGTCCTCGCCTTGTCCCCGGAGAACGCTGACTCGTGCGAGACCGGATTTAGCCGGCAGGATGGTTTCTTGTGTTCCGTCAGCCTTGACGTTGATTTCGGCTTTCTCTAATTCGACAAATTCCGAGTCGAGGGCAATAGGTGTGCCTTGGTCTGGATGTTCGTCTGGCCCCAGGATCTTGCAGCCGTCAACAGGATATCGGCTGTTGATGCTATAGTGCTGGTACAGCAACGTGGTGTCCATCGTTCGTTTCCAGCCGTGGTCGAGTTTGCCGTGAGCGCTCTTGACCTGGTAGGCAATCACGCTCGGGATCTTCCAATTCTTGTTGAAATGAAGCGCCTCTCGTGGATCGACCGGCGACACTAAGAAATCATTGAACAAGTGCCAATTGGGGAAAACCTTGTGATTCGGGGGGACGTCTGGCCCGGGGTTTGAGACTTCGACATTGGCCATGCTGACAAGGTGAGGCTGATGCCGCTCGCTGGTGTCGATCTCAGCTACGAATCCGACTAGTTCATAGATCATGAGGCCCGGCGACTTGTTTCGAATGTGCAAAGCTAGATCTGAGCCCTCGAAAACGTACACGTTCCTATCCTGTACGGTCAGGCCGATCTCTGATGGTAGCCACCCGGGAGTTTCCCAGAGGTTGCGCATTGCGGTGTTGTTGCCCAGCGCCGCATTGATCATCAATACAAAGGGCAGTTGTCGGATTGTTTTGCGGATGGCGAGTTGTTGATATCGTCGACATCGACTGCACCAGCCTCGGTTCTTGGCTTCTCGCTCAATGGTGCTCTTGAGAACGGATGAGAATTTGATATACCTAGTCGAGTGCTTTGGGTCCAGCTGGGGATAGACCAAGTCATGTACATACGTGCTGGCCGGCTTGGAGGTTTCATTGTTGCAGTACATGCATCGTATGGCTTCGAAGGCCTTGGTTGCAATGATCTCGTCGACCCCATCACTGTTCGATGCAATCGTGGCATAATCATGCGCCATCTGCTTGAGAAAGAACCTGTTCACGGCTTGGATATTGGTGGACAGCGGTGTGACATTGGCCACGGACAAATGCTCAAAAAGGCCGAGATTCGCAGCTTCCCTAGACGCTCCGAAGGCCCTGAGCAAGTTTGTCGCCTGGCAGTTCTGCCCGTTGGCTTTCTCAAGCATGTCGAAAAGAAATCCAAATTCGCACAGCAGACAGTTACCAGCAACACACGACGTAGCGGCATGTTGGATGGCGACGTTGCGAATAAGCGGGACAAATCGATATAACTGTAACAGAGAGTTGATGAATGAATTTGCAATGTGAGTTTCGAGGCCCGAATATGGTGTCTTGTTGTAGTACCGGAAGTCGAAGTCATCGACACCGAACCTACTGTACTTGATCTCGACGTTGCTGTATTTCAGCATCCGTTCCTCATCGGTCTGAGCTCGACCATTCAAGGAGACACCGGCAAGAGCCTCCGCTGCGTCAGCCAGCTTCGTACCAGTCCCGTTCGCAGGTAGATCCTTTGCCCTTTCGCTCAAAAACTTGGGCGCCGCGATCGATGTGGGAACGTGGCCGATTCTCGTGTCTTCGACTTGGTAGCGCAGGAGTTTCCGCGGATTCAAATTCGGAGCGTAGTGACCCATCTCGGCCGTTTGCATGTGGAATACTAGCGAAGGCTCGATTGTCGGCGGTGGCGCTCCTACCTCGAAAATCATATGGCTGGGCCACGCTGACAGTAGAGGTTCGGTGTAGTATGGCATGCCTATCGTGTTGAGCGGTGCATCATTCCAGTCGACTTGCGGCACGTTCTGAGGAGGAGGGTCTGCAAACTCGGTTTCCTTGCTGATATTGTTGAAGCGGACCTTGGATGGAGAACCCCAGAGATATATCCATCCATTCGTATCTATGATGGCCACAGCGTCTCCGGACGATGCAATTTCCATGCCCAGCATAAACTGCACGTTTGCTTGTTTGAGCATGACATTGACGGGATTCATCAGGTCCACCACCTGCATCTGGCCGGTTTGCGAGGCAACGAAACTGGTGGTTTGCAGCTTCGGATGCAAACGGACATACGCGGCTCCTGCGTGGAACGGAATCGGCGGTAACGAGGTCAAAGACTTTAGGTCGTAGACATTCGCCAAGGGGTCGACAATAGGGACGCCCATTTGCCTGACTGAGAAACCACAGGTGACCAGGAAGTCATTGCGAGCATCCATGTCGTTGACCGCACTGGAATGCGCCTTCCACGACTTGAGCAGTCGGTAGTCCGTCAAACTCAGGATATGCACGTTTCCGTCATCGGTGGCAGCACAAATATGCCGGCTTTTCTTCATAATCGTGTACTTTGCCTGTGCGGGATGTTCTGACACGACCTGACCTTTGTCCAGGTCAATAATGAAGAAGGTACTGTGGCCCCCATTGACGACGATGAGGTTCTGCGTGCCGGCGCCGGCGACAGTCATGCATCGCAGATCACTCATGCTCGGATGAGCGATATGCCATTGTGTTAAGCCCCGTCGGCTAACGCAATGGACACTCGAGGCAGAGATGGAGATGATGCCTTTCTCATGCACAAGTAGCTGCTTGACGGGACCTTCGCCCAGGTGAGCCTTGACCGAGACATACCGTTGCAGGTCGGCACCGTAGAAAGACGTAACCCGTCCCTGGGGGGAAAGGTAAGATGGCTACCTAGGTTTTATGGTTGAGTGATACGGCTACTGACCTGATCATTGCCGACCCATAAGAGTTCTTGCACGTCGTCGAAGGCGACGGCACTGGCTGGAGGAGGGATCGCGTGCAGACCCGCCGAGGGCACTGCTATGCGGGTGATTTCATCCCAGTCTGCCTCCATGAGCGAGATCGAGGCGGCGGGGATCAGTGGCTTATGGGCTGTCCGGAGGACGTAGCATCGTGGGCTCCGGTGCTGTATACTGTAGAAGGCCCTGCAAGATGCCCTGGTTCACTGGCGGGCTGTTTCGTCACCTCATTGCCGTCGTTGCTCGGATGGAACTGAACAGGTGGTTGAGTTCGCGGACAGCGCGATGAGTGGCTGATGATCCGCAGTTCCTTTCTCCGAACCTCCCTCCTTCCCTCTCCGGGCGACGGATATCACGAACTTGTCACTGTCGCATGTGAAGCAGGACGCTCAGACCTCAGCGGCCTTTAGCATAGTCGAATCAGCTTCAGCTTCAGCTTGTCCGCGTCTGGTCACAAGCTGTAGCTACTTCACTAATTAATCTTCGCCTGGAAGAACCCCGCCAAGCGGGCAGGTCGAGTGCTACGCCATCAACTCGCGCCTGGCCATCCTACGCCTATTTATTTCCCTCGCGTAATCGTCCAGCTTCCCTGGAAACTTTTGTGCTTCAACTGCCAGTCTGCGTTCCCCGAGAGATTCGCCATGTCTAGCTATGAGAGTGAGCGTAGATGACGGCTGCGTAGGCATTTACGCTGACATTATATAGCTGAACACGCGTCCGATCCGCCCACTCGCTCCGATAGCCAGCCTCGAAGGCCCGACCTGTCCTCGTTCCTGAGTCTCCTCTCCGAAGTCACGCCCGATCGCCCGGAGGAACGAGCCCGGGAGGGAGCAGTCCCTGTACCAGCCGATGTGTCTGCTGTCTTTCGCTCGCTCGCAGAAGCATTCCAGGTCATGCTAAGGATAAACGACAATGCAGACTCCAACTTGCTCGAGAGCATGATAGAGAACCTGATGGAGACTGCTGAGCGTCCTCCGCGAGAAGTGAAAGGCGTGGACGAGGAATACATCGCAGCGTTGGAGAGAGTGAACATCAAGAAGGTCAAGAAGGATGCCGACTGCCCCATCTGCGGTAACGCATTTGTCGAGGACGCTCATCCGCTTCTGGTGCGCTTGCCATGTCATCAGAGTCACATCTTTGACCTCGAATGCATCCGACCTTGGCTCCTGGTTAATGGGACTTGCCCTCTCGACCGAGTCGACCTGGCTCAACGAGAAAGAGACCGCAAGAAAAAGCACCTGGAAGAGATCAAGAAGAATGCCGCACCCGAAGATGAAGAGGAAGAATGGGACGGGCTATATGGCTGAAGCAGGTTGCATCCTCGAGGCTGGAACTAACTCGGTTGCACCACTGCACTTGTTCGTGCCGGTACAAGGTCATGTTCTTCTATTCCTCCACTGCACCAGCTACCTTGCGGACTCAGAACTTGACTGCTTATTGAGTGGGCCCGGACGACATCAAGCGCTTAGGAGTTTCGTCGCCTAGCGCAATGCGGTCAGGAGCTGGCTCTTTCAGTCATAACACAAGAGGAGCAGAGCGGTCTACGATTAGGCATCACGGCTGTAGCGAACAGTCTGCCGCGTGTCTACGACTTCCGGCGGATCTACATCTTCGCAGCAAGTTCTCATCATCATGACTCTGACCGAGACAGGCAGTCACTCCTTCAGCATCCGATGGGAGAAAGTCTACTGAAGCGACCGGGCAGAGCGATATCAAAACGACCAGCTGACAAATGCGAATGTGCTCTCGACCATCTGAACCATACATTTGATTCAAGAAAGCTTGAATTTGCGGAGGATAGCATAATCCGCCAATCAGTGCAGATATTCTAGATGAAGCTGCTTCACTTACCTCGGTTCTTAGGTACTATGTCAGGTAGAAACCATATTCTCAAATGTTGTCTCCCACCATATCTATGGTCGAGATATTGCCGTTGATTTGCCTTGAATACCTCCTCTTATTTAAGCGGAAGTAAGCTCTGGAGTCCGCCACCTCCCCTACCTTGAAGTCATTGGGAAAGCTTCCTTCGGAGAGATCAATTCATCCCTCGGCCCGAGCGTGAGTGCCTCTTATGGTTTTAGGGCCGACAAGCGGATATAACGATTGCTAAACTAATACTTCGAAATCGTCCAAGTCGATATCTATGCGGACTGGGCCGACTTTAGCACAACACATTCACGAACAACTGCCTTGACCGAACCCCATCATGGCGTCCGCTCCATCGTCAACCCGCACGTGGATCGTAGCCAACTACCCCAAGGGCGTCGCGACGTTCGACAGCAACGACCCCGGTGCGACATTCAAGCTCGTCGAGCGCCCTCTCCCAGCACTGGGAGCAGACCAAGTCCTGGTCAAATCGCTCTACTTGAGCAACGACCCTGCGCAACGACCGGCGATTGACGCTTCCGTCAAAGCAGAGAGACATTACACTGCGCCGGTCAAGCTGGGAGACGCGATGATGGCGCGCGGCCTGGCAGAAGTTGTCGAGTCAAAGGCAGACAATCTGCCCAAAGGGACGATCGTCCAAGCAGCTCCCGGCTGGACCGAGTACGCCGTGCTGAATGCCTCCGAGTGCAGTCCGCGGCAACCGCTGCCCAACGGCCTGAGTTTGACCCATTATCTGGGCGCGTTCGGCGGGCCGGGACTGACTGCGTATTATGGCCTCGTCGATGTCGGCCAGGCCAAGAAGGGTCAGCGGATTGTTGTGTCCGGCGCTGCCGGAGCCACTGGCAGCATGGTCGTCCAGATTGCCAAGAACGTACGCCTCCCCCCTCCGCCGTTGTTCTCTTCAATTCAGCCCCCTTGTGTGCTAGCATGGCTCTGACTGGTAGTGAACGAAACAGATCGTAGGAGCATCCGAAGTCATCGGCATCGCCGGTTCAGACGACAAATGCCGCTGGGTCGAGAGTCTGGGTGCGGACAAGTGTCTCAACTACAAGAGTCCGAGTTTCGAGCAGGATCTGATCAAAGCAACCGACGGCTTCGTGGATGTTTATTTCGACAACGTTGGAGTAAGTTCATCGTGCCAGACACCAAAGACCGGTCTGAGAGAGAACCCACATGCTAATAACGCGTCCATCGCCAGGGTTCGATCCTCGACTTGATGCTCGCGAGGCTGAAACGCCATGGCGTCGTTGTCCAGTGCGGCCTGATTGCCGGCTATAACGATATGAAGCCCACGGTGCTACAAAGTAAGAACGTCCTGCTGCAATGACTCTGTCCCTTGTCTCTTCTTGCGTGCACCTGCGGTAGCGCTATTCCTTTTTTATCTTTCTATATCTCGGATGGTCCTTTAATCAATGGGGCCGGGCGAACTGACGTGCCAAACCCCATCTAGATTACTTCCAAGTCATCACCATGCGCCTCTCGATCCGGGGCTTCATCGTCACGGACTTCATGTCCACGTTCCCGGAAACAATCAAGCTGTTCATCCAAGCGCTGAAGGACGGGAAATTGAAGATCAGCAACGAGGAGAGTGAACAGGTCGTGGACACCAAGTTTGAGGATATTCCCAAGACGTGGCTGAAGTTGTTTGAGGGAGGGAATACGGGGAAGTTGGTTACAAAGTTGGTTTGAGAAGGGGATCCCACAGCAGAAGTTGAACCGGGAACCTAGACCGCTTGCCAGCAACCAGTCATAAATGATTGCACTCTTCGAGCATTACAATGTTCGTTGGAGTCTGAACGCGATTTTGTGAGTGCGGATAGCACCTCGCCTGTCGAACATCTCATGGTCACAGTGGTCCACGATCATGGTCTACCCCAATGAGCACAACTTGAACACAAATACAATAACTGAGGGAGGATGAGTGGTCAGGCTAGGTTACGCTTCGCGAATCGTCATCGTTCTATGAAAATGGCGTTGAAAGTCCTTGTCAACACAACCGCGAGGACTGTCTGCGGTAGAGACGTGTTGTTCTGGAGAAGTCGCCGACTTTTGATGCCCGAGTTGCTCCTTCAGCGGTGCATGCGCACTTCATAGGATCCAGCTATGGGGGGTTTGCTATGCTTGTCTGCTTGTCTGCCTGCCTTGGCTGCCTTCGTGCACACCCTTGCCCGTCCAAAGCCTGTGTTGATTTTGCGCCTGTGCAACCCCCGATATGGAAGATGACTTGTCTTCCAAAAGACAAGCAGTAATTCGCAGGTAAATGTATGAGCTGATGCCAATGAGGCGGATCGTGGACATACAGCTGCTGTTGTACCTGACCGTTGCCCTTTCGGTACTACGCAGGTGGCCATAGCCAAGATGGCAGAATGCTGTGTACAAGCTCCATTGCTTAAACTGTACGTGGAAAGAGGTACTGTGGCAAGACGATGTCGAGAGGGTGTCACATTTGTTGAAACTGTCTTCATACTGGAAGGTAAAAGGTTGGATCACCGAACTCCATGTTGCGTAATTCCATATTCAACGATCAGATATTCACAGCCGCCTCAGCTTTCTGAGCTCACGGTGACCCCAGCGCTAGAAGTGCTATGAGGATAGCTGATGTTGAAGTTGACGGACTTGTCGTTCTTGACGCGTCCCTCACGCGTCACTTTCTGTCCAGCCTTTCGGAGGAGTGGCTGGAGCGAGTTCACCGAGGACTTTGATTTGATAGACGCGGCGTCGTTGGAAGACAAGCGGGAAAAGAAAGAGGCTCTCTTCATAGCAGGCATAGTGGTCGATCTGATCTGGTGCTTGGGACAATGGTTGAGGAACGATAAGACCCGAAGCTGAGGGTTCAATTTCAGTATTCAGTTCGAGGTAGGAGTGAGCTGAGCTGCTGAGAGCTTGGGTTTTATGTACGTATGTACTTTCGTAGGCGGCATCTAGAACAGTACAAAAGCCCCCAGTACATTTACGTGTACATGTCAACAGGTGAGGGCCAAAAGTTGACCTGAAAGTGATACTGTACCGTCTAGTGCTTATTGAGGAGGTGATTTCTGAGCGCCTCGTCCAGGATGGGAAGGCGTTTGGGGCTCAACCCATCGTTGCCAACCTTATTCTGCGCCACGTCGCTGCACGGGAAGGATCATGCTAGTGATGCAGTATACTGCAGGAACGTGTGGCGTTGTTCAAGATCCTGCGTACAGTGACACGGGATTCAGCTGAGCTGCGAAGCGCATGCCCGACGCGTCGAGTCGAAATTCACGCACATGGTGATTTGAAAGTGACAGGGCCGTCACCGAGGACATCGCTTCTGATTTGATTGAGATTTCGTCTATTCAAAAGTTGTCATCGACCTCTCTAGTTGATGAGCATCGTGTGCCGGGTCCTGTTTGCCTGATTCCAGATCCTGGAGAACCTGTCCACGCCTCCTCATGCTTCCACAATATTGACCGGCTGTCCGCCGGTTGCCTCCTTTAGCCTCGGGTCACTCACCTTCGCAATATCCCGTACGAATTCCTGTCTTCTTCTCTCTTCCAACGCACCGGGCTTCCAGTACTCATATTCAATCCATTCGCCTTCCTTCATCTGTGCCTCGACTGCCTCATGAAACCTGGCGCCTAGCTCTGGTTGCAGAGGTACAACGCCAGTCTCCTCACAGTAGACTTCCCAAAGGTCCAGCAATTCCTTCAGTATATCTGGGTGCTTATCAGCGAGATCTTCGGTCTCGCCCGGATCTTTCGACAGGTCATATAGCTGCCAGGCGGATGTGCCTTTGGGGAATGGGATAAAGTCTGCCTTCCATTGTCCTTTGCGGATTGCAGCTCGTCCACAAAGCTCCCAGCCAAAGGCCTCGCCTGGATCATGCACCAAGCCTTGCTCCCCGCATAGCCAGGGTGTCATATCTTTGCCGCGCATAGGCACGACCTGTCTCCCATTCCATTCTGGAGCAGGGTGTTTGATGCCGGCGAGCGAAAGCAGCGTTGGCGCGATATCCATCACCGTTGCGAACGTCTCGGTGATTTCCCCTTCCCTACCTTTGTGCAACCGTGGGTAGCGGATGACACAGGGTACCCTTACCCCTCCCTCTGTTGTATATGCTTTGTACAGCCTGCTAGGGGCGGTGGCAGCTTGAGCCCAACGCGGACCGTACCAGACGAAACTGTCCTTGTTGCCAATGTTTTCAAGCGAATTGTTGTAGTACTTTCCAATGTGTTCCATGAGCTCGCCTGCGACCATGGGATATGCCTCGTATGCAGCTCCTTCAGCACCGTTGTCAGAAAAGAACATAATATATGTGTTGTCCAGCTCGCCGATAGATTCTAGGTAGTCGGTGACTCGGCCAATATTATGGTCTAGGCATTCAATCATTCCCGCATACGCTTCCATTGAAGTAGACGAGGCCTTCTTGTGGAAGTCATCCATTTCGTCCCACCCTTGGACTTCATCAGCCACAACCGGGTGCGGTCTGACGTCCTTGGGTATCATTCCGAGTTCGATAAGCTTCTTCAGTCGCGCCTGACGGAGTGCTTCCGGTCCTTCTTTGTAGACACCTCGATAGTGATCGATGTACTCCTTGGGCGCTTGCAAAGGCCAATGCGGGGCTGAAAAAGGATAATATGCAAAGAACGGCTTCTTCGAGAGCTCGCCATCTTCTTTCCATTCCTTCAGGTACCTCAGCATCCTCTTACCGTATCCGTCGCTCGAGTACCACCCTTCTGGAAGGTCCTTGACATAATGATCGTCCTCCATGTGCAGAGCAATGACGCTCTTCTCGAGAAACTTCGGGAAGTCGGCTTCAGGTCTCCAGTCATAGTGGTTTGAGCATGCAGGCAGTAGAGCCAGGCTCCGATCAAAACCACGAGCTTGAGGGCTTCGTTCCTTTGTGAGACCCAGATGCCACTTCCCGCTCATGACGGTGTGATAGCCCCCTTCTTTCAGAACCTCCGGCAGCGCTGCCACACGAGCATTCAAATAGCCTTCATAACCTGGCATACCCCTTTGGGGAGCCGTCGAGTATTTGCTGCCTTTGGGGAAGTTTTGTCCCGAGAAATCGGTCCATTCGATCAGATTGCCCAAGCCTGCGATGTGGTGGTCGGTGCCCGTCAGGATCATTGCTCTGGTCGGGGAGCAGGCTGCCGCGGCGTGGAAGCCAGTGAGCCGGATGCCATCTTTGGCAAGCTTGTCAATGTTTGGTGTGCGGATTTCTGAACCAAAGCATCCTGCGTCCGAGAATCCCATGTCATCGGCCACAATGATGAGGAAATTGGGGCGTCGAGCTGCCATTGTGCGCGTCTAGACAGGGGCGACCCTATGGAAAGAAGGAATATCCTAAAAGCAAAGACACCAACGGTGAAGAAATCGACGGGAAGGTGTGAGCATGCATTCAATGTGCCCGCGTCGATATCGGAGCAATCTTACAGCGAGATGTGTGATCTGCAGCTCCTTCCGAGAGGGGCACGAGGGGCACCGCGGTAAATATCCCGCCCAATGCGACGCCGGACGGCCACCCAACAGCAATGGGCGAGCTGCAGTGGGCGTCCCTAGGGAGTAGCTGCCTGCTGCCTGCGCCGCCAGGGCTCTAGAATATGCGGGGAGGTGAGTTAGAAGGAACCCCAACCCAGCGCAACTCTAAGCCAATTTCGAATCTGGGGTACTAGTCAAACTTTGGACTTTTGACACCGCATGTGTTTTCACCACCAAAGTGGAAACTTGTAGAGGTTATAATCGCGTGGCGAGAAGCTGCTATGACACGCGGAAAAGATCACTGCAAACAAATCAACAAGGCCCGTCCCAGCACACCACCATATACCCGAAACTGGCAAGCCTTGATGGCGTGATCGTGCCATCGTCCTTCTTCCGCAACCACTCTTGCTAGCTTACCCACCACACGCGCCTTCATTGAAGCCATGATGCTTGTCATGCCCTAGCCGATATCAGACTTGCTCGACGCCGCCGCGGCTCATCCTTCTATCTACTGGCTGGCCTACATCCCGCCCGCTTGATAGAACTACACGACAGCGGGATCTACGCTGGTGATACCCGTTACAATCGATCATCCGGACTCTGTCGCCCCGCATCCATGGAATGAACCATTCAATCTGAACATTTCCTGATTCCTATGGGTTGGACCAACCTCGTGGCACCAAAAGTCCGGCAGCTGCTCGCCCGAACCTTGCTGGAAGGTAACGTTGTAATCCTTTCCGTGCGAAACTCTTAAAGTCCGCCATGGCCTCTTCATCCTCTGCCACTGGCTATCAACTCCTGCAGCAAGGCGAGCCTTCAGAACCTCCCACGACCAGGACCGCACAGGATATCAAGATGGGCAAATCACTTGGCACCTTTCGAGCGTGCTACGTTGTATCCCTCTGCTGTATCGGCTCCTTCCTCTTCGCCTACGACACCGGCATCGTCGGGGGTGTCTTGACCCTACCGTCGTTCCAAAACGATTTCGGCTATACCAAGGCCGACAAGACCCAAGTCAACTCCAATTGCGTCTCAATCCTCCAAGGAGGTGCCTTCTTCGGGTGTTTCTTCATCTGGCCGCTGACCGCCTGGCTAGGCCGACGATGGGCCTTTGTCATTTCCTCGGTCGTCTTCTGCGTCGGATGCATCATGCAAATTGTCAACAGCCACTCGCTTGGCCTTTTCTATGCTGGCCGTGTTGTCAGCGGATTGGGGACTGGCGCCGCGACGGTGCTTGTGCCTATATTCTCTGCTGAGATGGCGCCGAAAGAGATCAGAGGCAAGCTTGGCTCTTGCTTCCAGCTGTTCTTCGCGACAGGAGTTTGCATCAGCTACTGGGTGGACTATGCGGCTCAAAAGGGGATTTCCGAAACTTCGTCGACGCAATGGCAGGTCCCAATTGGGCTTCAACTCGTCCCCGGCGGCCTTCTTGGGCTGGGCATGCTCCTGGTTAAGGAATCTACAAGATGGCTAGCAAAAAAGGGCCGTAATGAAGAAGCTTACGCGTCCCTCCTCTGGGTCCGCGGTGGTGTCGACAGTTCAGAAATCCGAGCCGAGTTTCAGGAAATCCTTGCCGGAGTCGAACTCGAAATTCGAGAATCCGAGGGAGTTACCTGGAAAGAACTGCTTCTCCCATCAAACAGATACCGAATGTTCATTGCGATCACCATTCAGCTCGCACAACAGCTCACTGGCAACACCTCCCTTGCATATTATGCACCCCAGATCTTCGCCACAATCGGAGCTGGCAACAAAACGCTTTTCATCACTGGCTTTTTTGGCCTTGTCAAGATGGCCGGTGTCGCACTGTTCATCACTTTCTTCGTGGAGAGGTATGGGCGAAAGTTACCTTTTATGGTGGGCGCATTCGCCATGGGGAGCTTCATGCTCATAATTGCCCTCATCGTTGCTACGCACCCTCCGAAACCATCTGCCACAGGCATTACCTCCTCCGGAGCGGCCGGTATCGCAATGGTGTATCTGGAAGCATTCTCGTTCAACATGTCCTGGGGACCTCTGCCATGGCTCTACATTGGAGAGATCTTCCCGAACCGAATCAGAGAGATTGGTGTTGCAACAGGTGCAGCGAGCCAATGGTTGTTCAACTTCGTGATGAGCCAGATTACACCTCATGCCATTGCCAACATTGGGTGGAGGACGTTCCTCATGTTCGCTATTTTCAACTACGCAATCATCGTTTACAGCTACTTTGTGCTCAAGGAGACCACCGGTAAAAGTCTGGAAGAGATGGAGGTTGTGTTCGGCACCGTGGACCACCTGCCGACAAAGGATGATGACGAGGTGGAATCGCAAGCCGGGCAGGAAGGGGCTAGGGAGATTCATGAGTCCACGAAATAGACGCAATATAGACGTAGGGATATAGCAGGGATAGATATATTGATTGTTCAGAGGATCAAGTCAAATCACGAGCGAAGTGAACATCCCGCTCTCCATTCGTGTCCGTCTCGGTGAGATACTCGAGAAGGGTCAATAGTCCACCGTAGTGAACCGCGACTGCCTCAGTACTCCACTGTTGCGCGCCCTGTAAACTTGATCGTCGCAGCCTTGATCCTGGTGGTGTTTCCATTCACTTCTGATAACAGAAACCGATCTAGATGCTAAATATCGGTTGAACATTGCCTTCCACCATCTGAGACACTAACATCAGGTGCTCAGTGGCTTGTTTTCAGCGTACACGCTAAGCATGTCAGAATCCACTCGCACCTCGGCGCCACCCAAGAGACGACGTTCATCCCTTGCGTATGATCCAGCTAGAGACACCTTCAAGGCGCTCCCAGACACCCTAGCCGAAAACGCCATCGCAGAAGATCCTGAGGAGGAATACAAGGCTGAAGCGAAGGTTACTACAAGTCCGACAGCAGCGAAAGAAACAAAGGAGCAGGCCCGAAAGCGCGGACGCTCAGGGTCTGTTGACGGCGAGCCGAACGGCAATTTTCAGGAGAAGAGAGACACAGAAATTACGAGATCACGGCCAGACTCGGAGGAAAAGGTCTTAGAACAACCCCGAAAGCGCAGGAGGTCAGAGTCTTTGGACGGCGAGGTGAAGGATTATGGGAAGAGGAAAGACATTCTAATGGAGGGATCCCGTGCTCCTGCCTCACCTCTGAGAGGCGAATTGAAACCATCTACTAATTCAGAGGATGGAGAGAAGCCAAAACGGCCAGCGGACCTTCCCCGGATCCCTCTCAAAGCTAGAGGAGAAGGCGAAGTCTCTACATCACGGCACGCCCCTGATGCATACAGCCGACGACCCGATGCCGGAGGACGACGAAGGCAAGACCGAAGAGACATACCTTCTCACCGACGATCAAGATCACCTCCTTCACGGCGGTCTCCCGCTGACATATACCGACGTCGCTCTCCACCTCGAGAACGCCGCAGGTCACCCTCGCCAATCCGTGTGTCTCCTCCACCTGAAGTCATTCGTCCCGGAGGAGCACGAGGTCGGGGTCGGAATGTTTTAGCAGAACAACAGCGTCTCGCTGCCGAAAGAGAGCAAAAGCAAGCCGCTCTACTCTCACAAACGAACCGCGGTGTCCAGGAAGTCTCAAATCAGTGGTACAATCAGAGGCCAGAGTGGGTCAAAGAAAAAGGCCGAGACTGGCGGAAAAATGAGTCTCAGATCAAAGGACTACGCAGCTTCAATAATTGGATCAAGTCATGTCTCATCCATAAATTTAGTCCAGAGGAGAAAGAAGAAGAGGAAGAGGCTGGCTGGGGCGAAGAAGCCAAGGAACCCGCTGAGCAAAAGCCGCTCCTGGTGCTCGACATTGGATGTGGGAAAGGGGGTGACCTGGGCAAATGGCAGTTGGCACCTCAAAAGGTCGGATTGTACGTGGGCCTTGACCCTGCTGAGACGAGCATCAAACAAGCTCGTGACCGGTATGAACAAATGCGACGAGGCCGACGACCGATCTTTGATGGGCGCTTTTTCGCCCAGGACTGTTTTGGGGCGTGGATCGGCGACGTTGGCATTATCCGTGAAGTCGGCATCGACCCAAATGCAGGCAACGGGCAACCGAGCCGTTGGGGAGGTGGCGGGTTTGACATTGTCGCCTGCATGTTTGCGATGCACTACTCCTTCGAATCCGAGGCGAAGGTACGAATGATGCTCCGCAATGTCGCCGGAAGCTTGAAGAAAGGAGGCCGATTCATTGGCGTCGTGCCCAACAGCGATGTCTGCACCGAGAATATTCAGAAATGGTTCAAGAACAAGGCAGCCAGCAATCTGGAGTCAAACGGGGATTTGGATGGCGCTCCTGACACGAAAGAAGATGGCGAAGCAGATGAAGAAGGCCCGACGTGGGGAAACTCTATCTACAAGGTGCGGTTTCCTATTGACCCTGTGCGTCCTCTGCAGCCAGACGGTTCCTTCCGACCTCCATTCTCCTGGAAATACACCTACTGGATGGCTGAAGCCGTGGACGTGCCTGAATTTGTGGTTCCTTGGGAAGCCTTCCGTGCAATTGCTGAGCAGTGCAACCTGGAGCAACGATACAGAAAGCCATTCTTGGATATCTGGAATCAAGAGCAGGGGAATCACGAAATGATGCAGTTGGCGGCACGCATGGGTGTCGTGAAGTATGAAGGCGGAGATCTGCAGCTGACCGAGGAGGAGAGGGAAGCCGTAGCATTCTACCATGCTTTCTGCTTCGTTAAGGTGTAGTCAAGCAGTCTAGCGGAGGGGGATCCTGCGTGCACAGAGAGAGGCTCGCCTTCGTGAAGGTCCGTGTTACGGGTTGAAGCGATGACCTTGCCCATCACTACCGACGCTGGAGGACTGGCACTGCGACACCAATTAACAAAGTACGACGTGGTCTCATATAGCTGAATACCAAACATTGGATGCCACTGCATTTCTCTGAGTCTCAGTTGACTTATTCACGAGGCTTCAGTAGCGACCTCCGCCACGAGAAGGAGAATCTGCCCTGAGCTCACACTCCTTTGGGACTAGGGTGATGCCGCCCTATACTCACCCCCTCGGCGCGCGCTGTCATGGGATGGTCCGACTTCTTGGCGCCCTGGCACACTGATGGTCCCCAGATACCGATAATGATTGGCCACATGAGCCGGCCGAAGTGAGCCTTGTCTTATGGACGGACGGGTGAGACTCCTCAAAAGCGGCGTCGCGTCATCGACGCTTCGGGGCACGCGTACGACTAGGTACCTTCCTTTACCTACACCGGCAAGGTGTCACCATATGGTTGGCAGAACCACCTACCACCGACGACTAACTATACACACGAGTAGCGTCTGTCGAAATATCAAACCAGGGCCAGTAGGCATCTTCACGAGAAGGCTCTTCTGCGTTCTAAATAGGATAGTAATCTGACAGCCACACCATGAAACTGATAATAACAACCAGTGTAGCGAAACTAGAACAAGGGAAAGCTATCCTAGTGCGAGCTTTCTCGGTTATCCTAGATCTATTCTTCTTAGATGAACCATCCCGAAGGAGAAAAAGTTACGGGTTTTCAACACTGAATTCATCCGTCCTGCCTACGAAGCCCATCATCTTCTTTAACTAGTTCTAGAAGAACGATGGACGGTCCGTCGTCGATCTTACTTCTCTTGGCCGCTTTTACAGGGTGCTTTGATGATGGGGTGGGGTGGATTGTCCAAGGGTAGGGACGGGCGGATGATATCTAGGCTTGAGGGATGCGCAAATGAGAGAGGTTTTCTGGTCCCTGTCGCATTGGTTGGATATCAGGCGAGAAGGCGTCAGGAAAGAGATCACAGCAGGAGGTCCTCTAACGGGACGATCAAGACGATGAACGTCGCTGAATAGGTAGACTGGTGGACGCGAAGGCGAGGAGATGACAAGACGAGAAGACGAGAAGATCGGCTTGAACATTAGGATTGATGAATTACTTAGAACGGCGGCTTGACCACCACCTCCGTGGCGTCCCAACGAGGCGAGTCAGCACCAGGGAAGTACAGATGCAAAATCGTGCCCGAAGGCCTCTGCCTTCGAATTGCAGGGGCCCGCGCGGTCCCCCACAGGTGGCTTCTGAGTACTTGCCTGTGCCAAAGGAACGGTGGAACCTCCTCCCCTTCAAGGCACCTCAGCCATAAGAGGCTCGGTGTCCTCATTTCCCGTTTCGATCGCAACGCATCCTGCGAGCCACGCCCTGAACGCGAGCCGTCGATTATCCGGGACGTTCTAGGTTTCCGAACCATACCAAGCATGTAGTGAGCATAGGTTTGATGAAGTCACGAAAGCTCCTACGCTAAGGTCTATTTTAGCGGTGTAGGGCAACGACTGACGATTGTACGAGGCGAACGAGGCGAACGAGGCGAACGGTGCAGGGCAAAGGACAAGTAGATGTCAGGCAACCTGTAGATTGGAACTCCCGCATTTACGATCCAGCTGCAAAGGATCTTTGCTCACCAGTCCGGTCCACGGATAGTTGGTAGGAAGGCGGAGGCCGGCGGGCTGACATATTTCTCAAATTGAGATCATACAGGAATCAAAGCTGCAGGTGATATGGCAAGGATACGCGCTCAGTAAATAGATGTCTGGAATGTGTCGAGAAGAGATTCTCAACATCAGGAAGAGGGTCAGCGGACGTTCGTTTTGGAACCAGCAGTCGCAGGATACGGTATTTGCGCTCCGCGTCTGCCGCTAGTTGCGAGTCCAAGAAACCAAAACACACCCAAGGAGGAGATGACAGGGTGAAAGGACGTGGCCCAGGCCTCAAGTTGCTCCTTCTGGGTGGTATGGGTGTTGAAAAATGCTAGCAGAGGTTGACAATAAACCGCCTGGATACCGGAGAGTCATGGGATTTCCCGTGGCTGGAATGCCACGGTTGGTTCATCGAGAAAGGCGAGCGGGTACGGGGTACTTGCGTCCACCTTAGGTTGCATCTTTGATGGGTTTCAGCTCTTCAGGGATCTTGCCCACATGTCTGGCTAGATCAAATTGACAATGGTCGGTGGTGCCTTTTGGTTTGCTCTTCGACTTCCCTGAATTGAGAGGCGGAGCCTTTGACAGCTGGAAAGGCGTGGCGAGTGTCCGGGGTCCAAACATAATGACGCTCCAAACTCGAGTTCACCTACGTGCGCATAGCCCTCGAAATGTTTTTCTCTGGCTCGGGGTCGGAACGATTCTCGAATCTCCTGACATTTGTGTCGTCACTAGAAAGACTCTCTCACCGCATTGACTCTGCTTCCCGGGCATCGACATAAAGTTATGACTCGTGACGATCTTCTTGGGGTGCATGAGCCTGGCGACTTGCTCGGCGGGGCTTCTTTGGGCCCGGGGAAGCAGCAGTAGCGGCCTCGGCAGATTCAAGACCAATCTCCAGAAAACGGAGTGCAAAACCCGAAAGGTCTAGGATATCTGTTCCAGCCTCGGAGCAAAGGACGGTGTACGTAAATCTGCAGTCCGGGCGCATTATTTAGGCAATGTGTCTGACTCGACGTGTGTGTGGTTCCCTTAGACCTCGAGAGCGGCACCACATTTCTCATGTTCTCCGGGACGGCAACCACTTCGCACTCGACTCCCATGCTCAATTCGACATCCAGTCATCCGGCTCTGAGATCCACGGAAGCGCTACGACCGAGGTTGAACGACTTCCTCGAAGGAATATCCTAGAAACGAAATCCGGTTTCGGTTGCGGAGGCTCGGCTGAGGCTGCGGCTACCAATGCCGCCCATGTGCAAGCAGGCGGCGGACGGCCGCGACACGGGTATCGTGTCGGTGAGGAACCGCTTGCCATTTCTTTTGCTTGGAGATTTCGCTAGTTCAGCACAGGCTTATCCTAGCCATGCGCTCGACGAGACGCAATGGATGTGTCATTGACATCCGGATAGCACCACCGAATGCTCCATCTTTGATCTCGCAGGGTCCGGGCTCGTCGAATTGGAGAGCAGATCTCTCGCACGATGGATGCCACTTGTATGTAGCTGCTCGGCGATAGCCGGGCTTGTTGAACTCTTCAAGACCCTGCCAAGGCGGATGAATTTAGCCTTTCGATTTCCGGAACCTTAATCTGGATCGGGACTAGCATAAGCTTTGGCGAGTTGCGGCAGGAAGGGCGATCACGCCTATTGTCACATCGACTGACGCTTCTTCTCTGTGACCATTTGTTGTCTGTATCACAACCATATTCCGGTCATGAAGTGCAGAAGCCCTCGACTGTCTTGCTTTCAAGGATGATGGAGTGAGACCAGGACCTGATAAGAGAGCTATCGCAGCTCTTGAATACGAACCGAAGCAAGGGTTTCTCAAGAGTATCACCTCATGAACTCCTCACACTCGGAAATTAAGAGGGGCTTTTCGTGTAACCATCTGAAAGGCATCCTGCACGGTACAACATCTAGTCTAGCATCCCAATCATCAATGCACACGCTGTGGCGGCACGGCACACCACGATGAAAATGCAGGGCGAACGCTGCCAATTGGTGCTGATTGCTCCATACGAAGAGGCCAAGCTAGAGAGAAGAGAAAGGCCGAGGACACTTGAGCCAGGACTGACTGCAGCTTCGGTTTCTGCTAACAATCGCAGTATGCCTCTCGGTGCTGTACTACTAAGGCATTTGGCCAGTCCGAGTGTGAGGCAGAAGTCTACCACTTTCTACTATCTCCTACTACTTCCTACTGATTCTTGCCACTTCCTGCTACTTCCTGCCATACTCTACCATCTCCTATCATCCATGCGTGGCGTCGTTGCGGCTAGGTGCTGCGGGCAGGTGTAGGCCCGTGACAGGTTGGGAATATTGTGATGTTTCTCCCTATCCCCGAAGACTTTCAGCATTGACATTGGGCCGACGTAACCGAGCTTCGCGATCTAGGGTAGTCAACGATGCAACAGGCCACCTCCGATTGATTTCCAGCCTCCTACAAGTGCTGGAATCGGACCAGGACGCTAATGGCTAACACGGACGACGCGCACCAGACTCTTGAGCTACGGATCCAATCTGCTTCACGAGGCTATTACATTCCACAGACCTATGCGAAGATAGATTCAACGCTAAGTCTTTGATAGAGGAGTCTGTCTGGAGGCAATCAAACGTTCAGCCCTTTCTGTGAAATACTTCGCCTATCGAAAGGGCCTAATGCACTGTCCAAGTTGTGGGAGATATATATGCTATGCTAATCGACGTCGAGTAGGTCTTCTCCAGCTCGCTACAAGTCTTTACCTTTGTTGTCTGATCGCGGCCTTCTGAGTACTTTCCCTATCATGAAGGTTTCAGGGTTGACGGCCTTCAAGGCTGCGCTGACCGTGCTTAGCCTTACTCGCGTCTCCGCGTGCTTTTTGACCACCATTGAACCCTGTCCTAGTGCCACGGCTCTGAGTCATGCGCCCATCACAGTGTCTACTCAGTATCAACCAGTATCGACTTGCAAACCCACGACTGCTTGTGCCAAGGGCCAATGTTCCACCATCTACCCCTTCACGACTTATCCGTATGTGTCCACGGTGGTCCCTTGCGCATGGAATGGAACGACAACGCAGACGACCACCGTGACCGACATCCACCAACCCTTCCGAGCCTCTGAATACCTCAAGGTCCTTACTAAGATCACGGCTGTTCCACCGATGCACAATCACCGTGGATTTTGGCTTCACTGGTTCGGCGGTCTGCAACAGAGGACAAAACAAACTACTCTGTACGAAACGGTGACCAGGCGTGCAGTGGCACCATTCAACGAGGTTGGGCCCCTTGCAATACCTAGCTTTGACGGCAGTGGGCTGTGCCACAAATGTGTACGAGTCGACGGAAGTCGTTCTCAGCTCTTGGCTGTCATGGAATGCCGATTTGGTACTGATCCATCGGGCAAACAATACCACAAGTGTGCTGAGTGGTACGAGACTTGGATCGAACAACCATCTATTTCCACCATGGTCGAGGCTATCTGCTCTAGCGCAGGGACAATCTCTAGGGCGGGTGTCTACACCTGGACTTTTCCTCAAGTGGCTCCTCCCACCACCACCACTACCACGACTACGGTTACTGTCACGGTCAACGGCCGACCTTCCATCACTGTCCAGCCATGGGTGCGAGTGATACCGGGCCAGCCATGGAATGCCCACGTTACGAAATCCTTCTCTGGACCGACTACCTTCCGCTTCGAGGTCCACGTCACCAAGGTGATCGTCTTAAGCATCCCTTATGTCACTCGATCCGCAGACCCCTCCCGCAGTGTTTCAGTCCCAACCCATAACCGTGGCCAGAATCAAAAAAGTGACTGGTGGCCTATCCCTGGAGGAGATGCGGGCTGGTTTCATACCAGCAATGGAGGCCAAGCGTGGCAGGACTGGAACCCAACAGTCTCGTCAGAAGGCTCTTCAACCACTCAGACGAGCACGACAATATCTAGCACTTCTCCAGGAACCAGCAGCCTGGCCGATTCATCCACATCGTCTTTCTATGCCAGCGCCACCATCGGCGGTTCGTCATCCGGCAACACCGCTACCAGCAGTTCGTCTTCTGGCAATACTGCGACGAGCAGTTCGTCCTCTGCGTCCTCTAGCACCATCACCTCTGCCAGTACCACCTCTACTACAGTCATCACTCCCAGTGGAACAGGTTTCTACCTCCAAATCAGCGGAACCCCCGTGACGGCTTCTCTCCGCGCCAGACAGACCGTTGTGGGGTATCTAGGGTTCGACTCTTCCAACATTGGTATTGTGGTCGACGACCTCTCCTCGGCAGCCCTAGTGTTTAAAGGCAACGACGGTACCACCTTCTTTTCGAATGGCCGATTTCTTGGTACAGCCAGTCGTATCACGTCTTTGGTCCAGCGCTTCTTGGACTTTCCCAGCGGGTTTGCTGTTTGGGACGTTCTGGGCATATTCGCACAATTGCGAGACACAGCAGGATTTTGCTTCAACAATGGCTTTGTCTTTGCTTATCTGGAGTCTGATCCATGCGAAAATCCAATTGTTCTTATTCCTACTAGTAGGTTGAACCCCAAGATTGCGCAGACTTATTTACTTACCAGTTATAGATCCCTCTACAAGCACGAATATTGCCTCTACATCAACCACCACTGGAGCTGCTTCCACTTCGATCACGTCGACGATGCAGGTCAGCCCAACTACGCCCGCGACAGAGTCAAGCAGCATAACTCCCACATCTTCGTCTTCTCCGTCTTCGAGTACTGGGAGCAATGGATCTTCTGAATCCTCAGTATCTGCGGCCTCATCAACATTGACGGCAGTAACCAGTGCCGGAACGTCTTCATCGACCTCAACTGGCACTTCCACTAGTGCCTCAACTGGGGCCTCGACCGGAAGCTCAACCACATCCTCAACTATATTCTCAACTGGGGCCTCGACCGAAGGGTTTACTGGGGCCTCAACTGTATCCTCGATCGGAGGCTCGACTGGAGCCTTAACTACATCCTCAACTGAAGGTTTAACTACATCCTCGACTGAAGTCTCGACCACATCCTCCACTGAAGGTCTGACTACAACCTCGACTGAAGTCTCGACTACATCCTCAACTGAAGGTTTAACTACATCCTCGACTGAAGTCTCGACCACATCCTTAGCTGAAGATTCAACTACATCCTCCACTGAAGGTCTGACTACAACCTCGACTGAAGTCTCGACCACATCCTTAACTGAAGATTCAACCACATCCTCGACTGAAGGCTCGACCACATCCTCGACCGAAGCTTCGACCGGAGCTTCGACTGGGCCATCAACCGGCGCCTCTTCTTCTACAGCAGACTCTACATTATCGACGCCTTTGACAAGCGCTACAACATATTTTTCGACTACAGCCTCTAGCACGACATCTAGTGCCGTCACCACCACAACGTCCTCTTCGCCGATCTGCGACTTGAACATTAACGTCTGTTTGAACTCCCAGTTGATCACGGCCAACTCAGTCGCCACCTATAATTGTCCCCTCCTCGGCGGTCTGCTCTGCACTCTCAACGACCTCTTATCTGCTATTCCTCAAGTCCTAGGACTGAACCCCAACGTCAATTCTGTCCTGGTTGGAGATAATCAAGTCATTGGGTTGAGCATCACACCTGAACAGGTATCGGCCGCATTCGACCTGGGAGAACTGGACAATGCGGCATGCGATCTCTTAGGAGGGCCTGTCAGTGTCGTGCTTCGGGACCCAACATGCCCTAACCCGCCATCCACATCGAGTACAGCGAGTCTCTCGACCCTGGCCACGTCTACTCTGTCATCAACAACGACGCTCGCAGAAAGCACGTCGGTACTGACAACAACATCTACCACGACCACAACCACGTCGGCTGCCGCCACCAGCACCACTGCGGCTCCACAATGCGATGCACAGATGGAATTCTGTGCAGCGCTGGTTGTTCCTTGGACCGTGATGCTCCAGGCTTGCCCCAACGTCCTTGGATGTTCCGACGCCCAAATGCAGGCTTTCGCCAACTCGTTCATCGGCCAACCGGGAGTCCAGTCAGTCGCGTACGCGAACAACATAGCATATGGGTTCAGTTTGACGGCTTCTCAATTGCAAGCACAGCTCGGCATACTGGGACCCATCAACACCCTCTGCACCGTGGTCGATATCTTCACGTTGCAGATTTCGGATTCTACCTGCCCTGCCACTGTCCTCCCAGCCCAACAATGCAACGTGGATGTTTCCTTTTGCTTGACCGAGTCTCTGGACTCTGCTGGAATTACATCGGGGACCTGCACCAATGGTATCCTCCCATGTCTTCCATCTCAAGTCACAAGCCAAGCCCTGGATACTTGCAATTCCCTGGGTTCGGCCTGTAAAGCGTACGGGAACAACCTGCTTACACCACTTACTGCATCGCAATCTGTGGCGCAAATTCAGCAATCCATCGCTGCTTATGCTTTGGGCACTCTTTGCGTGGCAGGCACCACCGTCACTCTGAGTGACTCTTCGTGCTCACCCGCCTAGCGTCGCTGACGAGACGGAATTCCCAGAGACCATTGGGCCGCTGCCTGAATTTCTCTCTTTTTCTCTCTCGATTCTTTCACTTGAGGGATCACCTTTCTTTCATTCATTTCGGACCACTTTGGCTTCGGTGGAGGGACCGCTTGGGGACCCTTTTCTCCTCCTTCGCCTTCTTCTTCCTCTACCCGGTACTTACAGTTGGGACAGCCCCTTTTGTTCTCTGGGGAGACGGCTTGTGGAGATATCGTTCCCTCCTACACAATCAACTCGGCGTCATTTCGGCGAAGGCCTTGATAGGGGAATAGCATAAAGGGGCGAGCCCTTGGGAGATTGGTGACGGGGTTGAAGCTTTTGATCTATTCTTGAGGCCGAAGCGGCATCATTACCTTTTATATCAGGGTGTGGTTTATATCTATTTAAGCCTCCGCCCAAGTACAAAATCCCGACCAATTCGCCGGACTTTCTTGCAACCGCCAATTTCCCCCATCTTGAGTAATTCGGACACCAATGCTCTTTTAGTCTGTAACCTGTGTGATATGAGATGGAAAGTAGATTCCAGGGACAGGCAGAAGAACACCAAGTCCTCGAGTGCATCATTGGTTTCCATTTGCCCTTTCTGCCGTCCGACGGGACCGGGGTCAAAGTTCGTCCCTTAATCATGTCGAGCTTCGTATTCCACGAACATCCAACATTTCACTACCGCGTGCCGCTGAGACAGCACTGGAGACTCTGCTTTAAAGGCACACGGACAATCCTTCGGAGTTCGGCGCGCACCCGCCCTGCTTTGAGAAGGTGAGCGAGGGTGAGTAGAAAGGTGAGGGAGGGGTGAGTGCAGAGTGAGGCACGAGCGTCATATTTGAAAGCGGCACGGCCGGTGAGTCGCACGGGAGCTCGGGGCAAATGGACAAAACATAATAAGCATGATCACCACTACAACAGAATCCATGGGTCCAAAGCGAAAGTGATACTCGCAAGCGACATGGCGATGCGTGCGATGGCACGTCGAGCAGGCGCCAAGCGGGCCAGACAAGAAGAAAGCATTCGCGACGTGAGCATTTGCAAGTAGTCTTCCTTCCCTCACGGCGGTCGGATTGGAATATTCACTCACGACTCCTGCGCGACAAGAGGCCCTATTTCAGTGGACGTGCGGATTTTCAGTCTTGAGAACGTTCTCGATAAGTCCCTTTCCCTTGTCATGCTTGCTATCGTCTGAGCTAACTTCGCCCTGATGGTTCATGCTGGTCCCTCCCGATACATCTCAGCCGATCGAGTCTTTCCCAAGCCGAATCCGATGGCACCCCGATGTTCGAAAATCTCGCAATTCTACTCACTTGCTGTCTCTCGGGGCGCTTCCGGGCCGAGTGCTCCGTCGTGCTGTGATGACCTTTGGCGACCACCTCGAGATGTGCTTCCTTCCGCCAATTCGCTTGTTCTTTGGCCTACCTAGCCCCGCGTGGCCGTTCATCCAGCATCCGCGCCAGGGGGCCATCACTGCACCGCTTCCTCGCATGGCCTTGGGCCTTTCGACGAAGGTGCAGCTTTTGACGCAATATGTGTTTGAATGCCTTGCTCAGGGGCTTCGTCAGCCACCGCCACGACCAATACCTCAATGCAACCTGCACTGCGCCATACATCCATTTACACCGCTAGAGGACAAAGAAGGTAGGACATCCCTGAGACCAGCCAATGACTTCACTCAGTTCTATCGGGATTCGGCACCTGTTCCCTGCTCACTTCGACCTTGGGCTCAAATCCCAGATCCCGGGGGTTGCCCAAGGCCGTGGCTGAGTACTGCACGCCCGAAGGAGCGTCTGGTGCACTGACAGATAGGCCTCGTGCCCTCAAGGGCTGTGAGGAGTATAAAGCCGTCTTGGACTCTGCTTGAGTCGTGTCCCTCCCGGGCAACAGTCGAAATGGACGCAACTTAGCACAGTCAGCACGGACGAAAGATTATTGATTCCTTTGCGACATGTACACCGACGAAGACGTCTTCCGGGTGCTCGGCATTCAACGCTCTACTACTTGTATTGGCTACGGGCAACGCAAACCGACCTGCGGAAATGCCGTAGCGAGGGCGTCTAGGGTCGCTGCCGCCGCCAAACTCAGTGATGTCTTTGAAGATTTGAAGAGCGGAGTACCTATTCACACGAACATGATAAGAAAGCTAGAAGACTCGGCTCATTTGCTCCACTGCAAACGATGGCATCAGATTCAGGCCAAGCGTAAAGCCGAGGAATGGTGTGATCTGTTGACAGCCTACTTCGCAGGACAGAGCGAAAGGAGGAAACCACGACGACAACACGCCGAAACACCAAGAGCATCCACTGCTGGTTCTCGTCGAACTACTGGTTATCGTGGTGCAGGATTGAGAACCATACCATCTCCCCGGTCTTCCCTTTGGAGTCTCGACGAAGCCCCAGACAAGGACCTGCTTGCAGAGCTGGCCTTCCGCCTCCGCTCACGGGGTCAGATGTGTGACGCGATCGAAACAATCCTCCACACCCTTCCGGGTGGTAGACGGAGAAGTGTGTACGAACCAGAGGAGGATACATTCGATACTGAAGCTGAGTTTGATTCCGAGTCAGACTATGAGTCTCACTCTGATTCTGACGCGGACGCCGATACCAATGACGAAACTGACGATGGATACGATGATTCTGACACCGAAGGCTCTCTCATATATGATGAGCCTTTGGAGCGACGTCGAAACCCATCTTCAAGCCATCGGCATCGCCCTATGCACCATGACCTGGCCCATATATCACAGGAACCCACCAGAAGACAGCAACGTCTACCCGCTCCATCACCAGCTCGCCGCTCCCCTAATTCGGACAGACCATCCTCGAGGCCGTCGCATTCCTCGTCAAGAAACATCCGTACTCCTTCAATCGCCTCCTCTTCATCTCGAACAGGGACGACTCCCGCTCGCTCCTCCTCTTCCTCATCAACCTCGCCAAGCCATACTCGCACACGCACACTCACACGCACTCCATCTTCCTCTTCAACTTCTTCTGCCTCGAATACAAGCGAGTCCGAATGCGGAATCTGTCTCTCCGAGCTGCCAGGAGGGGATGAGGGCCTATGGCGGTGCACCACCTGCCGCAACGCTACTCACGCAGAGTGCATCGATGCTTGGATCTCCAGCTCTTCTGAGAATGTCGTCACGTGTATCTATTGCCGCTCTCAGGTTGCGACATGAGGATTTTGCCTCCCCCATGTATGTATTGATAGTGGCTCAAGGCTTGATACTTGTGGGGAAAGGACTCACAATGAGAATGATGGATGTGGGCTATCGCGCGGGTTCTGGATGTCTGACGACCGGGTGATGGCATATTCACAGTACTTGGATATGGTGTATGGCGTTTGATCTCGACTATTGACGCTTGAGCAGTAGCTTTCCCTCAATGCCAATGTACCAGAAACAGGCTTCCCTTGTAAATACTATGTTATCATAATACCGAGGGAACCATCCTCAAGTGAGTCTATAAATTAGGCATTAAACTTAAAGAAAGCACGGGATAGGATATAGAAACACTAAACACTAAACCGGAATGTAAGACATCGCTGCTCCAAAGAATGAAGAAAGATACTTGATGACCTTGAGCGTCTTCGGTTCGGATCGGCATTGTGCCGAGTCAGCTGCAATGGACCATGCTTGGCCGCGACATTACCCTCGTACTCGACAAACGCGATACATAACTCCTCGGTACTGAAAAACTCATTCCACCACAGCAACAAGAGGACAATCGCACCTGAACGGCATCAGCCGAAGGCACGCGGCTGCTTGAGCTGCGGCGCGAGCGCAAACAATGCCAGTTTCAAGCTTGTTGTCTCGAGCCTCTTTTGCGGCGGCAATCCTGGCCTCGACCATCGGCACATTCATCGGACTTTCACCTCCAAATCCCGACGTGGACCACGAATCATCGGTCGCCGATTCACTCACCTCGCTAGGCCTGACGAGCGGCGGCCTGTTTGGAAAGCTTGCGATGACCCCTCTGTTCCTGCTCTCCCTACACACGGCAATCCTCGCGCTGTACAACATCCGGGACGCACCGGCCTCTCTTCTCCGTCACGGGAGGACCAATGGCCTTAACACGGACCTCTTACGCTGGTCGCCTTCCACAATCATCCCCCTCTCGATGATTCTGCTGCTGGGAGTCCCGTTGCGGCTGGTCCCCTACGCCACCCTCGGGCCGAACTTCACCTTCTTCCTCAGCTTGCCGGACCGGCTGATCACGACGGGGGTGTACGCTTACGTCCAGCATCCCAGCTACGTTGGGCTCGCGGCGCTCGTGCTACCGAATATCATGTTGTTAGGACGAACGGACGGGGTCATATGTTGTTGGACTCCGCGCGCACGGTACGACAAGTTGAGAAGCCTGGCAAAATGGGTGCTTGGGCCTGCGGTCCTCTCAATCTTACTCTTCTTCCTTTGGACGAGGGTGAAGGAGGAGGAAATGCTGCTGGAAAGGGAGTTTGGCAGGGAATGGAGAACATGGCGTGGTCAGACGGCAAGGTTTATTCCTGGGGTGTTTTGACGGCTGTGTTATCCTAAAGGAAGGCTGGCGATCCTGCGCTCGCGAGCAGCTGCGATCATGAAGGGCGTGTTAGAGCATACAGCGCAACGAGTGGGTGGGTTGTGAAGGGCATCTAGAGGGAGGCCGTCAGCACGATGCTGTAGCAGTAGAGTACTATATGCGAGAACGACATGGTGGTTTCGCCGAGGGGCGCCGTCCATCAACTCAGTTCCAACAACGTCCAACAGTAGCCAACGACATTGCACTTTGAAGAAAGTGCTACACCCAGCAACCAGTTCTAACTAGTTCTAACTATATCCAACCATATTAGAGAGTACACTTTCATAAAAGTGCTACACCTAGCAACGTGTTCTAACAGGACCCAGCAGGACCCAACGAGATTACGCTTCGAAGAATATACTATACCCAGCAATCAACCTAAACAACCCCTAACACTATCTAACGGCATTGCAGTCCGAAGGAAGTGCTATATTCCAACTGGCTTTCTAATAGTAATCAACACGATCCAACGGTATTATCGTTTGAAGAAAGTAGTCTTCGACTATCTCGCTTTTCAACACCCTCCACCACTACCTAACAGCATCACACTTTAGTAAAAGTGCTATTTCGCATCAGGCTTTCCAACACTCTTCAACATAACCTAACGAGATTACACTTTATCGAGAGTGGTATCTACTATCTAGCTCTCCAACACCATCCACCACTACCCAGCAGCATAGTTACTTGGTCGCTGTTAACGCTTCACTCTGAGTCTCAAGGATTTCAGCTTCATAATTCTAATTCTAATTCTGCGACGAAAAGACAATATATAACGTAACTAGACATTAACTCTTAAGGAGTGGCTTCGGGTAGTTCATACTATATCAGTACATTGACCCATCTCATGCATTAATGATGGTACTGTTACCCGCTATTCAAGTGCCTTGCGGTGCGCGGGCATGCGATTCGTTAATGTCAAGACATCCTCCCATGTTCAATCCCTCCATCAAATGCCGGTGTCATGCAATTTATCATTCTCGGGCCCATCTTCAAGATATATCAGATGTCATGTGTGATATATGATATATGCCTTGGGAGGACCGGAGCCGCTTAATGGTTCCAGTCGTTCCAGCCTGCGCTCTGGGTTTGGCTGGGCGCCAGACTCTTGCTAGACCAGGACCAGTCACCCCAGGCGCCGGTACCGGTGGGGTAAGCGCTGGTCACGGTCGTGGTCTGGGTCTGAGTCTCGGTGACATAGATGGTGGTGGCAGGGAGTGTCACGGTGGAAGCGGGCAGTGTCTTGGTGATGGTGCTGGCAGGCTGAGTCACATAGACAGTGCTGGCGGACGGGGTCACGTACACGGTGCTGGCGGGCAGTGTGTAGGTGCTTGTAGTCGTGACAGGGGTGCAAGTGCTCGACGAGGTCCAATCATGCCAGTCACTCCAGCCTTGAGAAGGAGCGGGAGCAGGAGCCGATGGATGCCAGTCATTCCAGCTCTGGGAAGGAGCAGGAGCGGGAGCCGATGAATGCCAGTCATTCCAGCTCTGAGATGGAGCAGGAGTAGGTGTGGAGTAGGTCGTAGAGCTGGTCCAGTCAACCCATTTGCTGGTTGTGCTGGAGCTGCTGGACGACCAGTCATGCCATCCAGTTGTGGAAGACGTGTATGGAGTGGTGGTTGAGCTGCTGCTCCAGTCATTCCATCCAGTCGTGGATGACGTGTATGGAGTGGTGGTGGAGCTGCTGGTCCAGTCATGCCATCCAGTTGAGGAAGAAGTGTATGGGGTAGTGGTGGAGCTGGAGGTCCAATCCTGCCACTTGCTGGTGGTTGTTGAGGTCGTATATGGAGTGGTCGTGGAGCTTGAAGTCCAGTCACCCCAGCTCTTTGTCGAAGAGGTATAGGGAGTAGTGGTTGAGCTGCTGGTCCAATCCTGCCACTTGCTGGTGGTTGTTGAGGTGGTATACGGAGTCGTAGTGGAGCTTGAAGTCCAGTCACCCCAGCTCTTCGTCGAAGAGGTCGTATAAGGAGTAGTGGTTGAGCTCGAAGTCCAATCACCCCAGCTACTGGTGGAGGAGGTATACGGAGTGGTGGTTGAGCTCGAAGTCCAATCACCCCAGCTCTTCGTCGACTCTGTAGTTGAAGAGGTATACGGAGTAGTAGTTGAGCTTGAAGTCCAATCACCCCAGCTGCTGGTCGAAGAGGTATACGGAGTGGTGGTTGAGCTTGAAGTCCAATCTCCCCAGGTTGTAGTTGAGCTGGTGGTTGAGGGTGTGTATGGAGTTGTTGACGAGGAAGAACCCCAGTCACCCCATGTCTGACTAACAGAGGTCGTGCTCACTGCAGGAGACGACCAAGTAGTGGTGGAGCTAGGAGTATATGCTATCGTTGTACTGGGCGTGGTATACGCAGAAGAGCTCCCCCAGTCACCCCATGTGTTGGCACTGGCACTCTCTCCCCTCGGCAGCACAGCAGAGAGAGCTGGTGCCAGCAAAGAAAATAAAACGACGGACTTGGAAGAAGTCATGTTGAGCGAGTGTAGAACGAATGTCAGTATGTGAAAAAACAAAAGCGAATGACTGTATGTTTGTTGAGATGAACAAATGGCAATGTCTCGGGCACGGGAGGGTGTTCCTCTTATACCATGCCACTCACCTTCCAACCATATCGAGGTGGATTGACTATTCCATCATCATCTGGAACCTGCCATGGCGCAGCACACGCAGTTGGAAAAACTAATCCGGCTGAACAGTGCTTCGCCGGGACAGATCAGATGGCTTCCGCTCCACTAGGTGGAGTACGAACGTATACTGGGTACTGGGTAGGTTTTTGCTTACCATCACAAAAGAGAGGGGCGAATAGAAATCCGCCAAAGTACCTCAGGCCAGCAACCAGTTTTGTACACATGTATACGAACCCGGCCACCGCTGGGTCAGTTCTCGGTCCGGTGGTTGAGGCGAAGTCCCAGCAGTTGCGAATTCGGTCTGACAGCTGCTCCCCACGTGGCAAGGCACCGTTGCAACATCGGTGGCTCCGCAGTTTAGTTTGTCCCCAGTAAGTCTGACTACAACACTCTTATGAGTCTGCTGCCTGCACTGTAGAGGTAGTATCATGTGCCTCATGGGATTCTGCAGGATTGCAGATGTCTCAGAGAGGGAGGGTGGTGGTGTTGACGGTCTTCCAGTGAAAATCGTGCCTGGCTCTGTAGCGCACCCCGGCTCACGATGCCGAGAAATCCGGGTCTGTACTGGGATTCGACGTCACAGTAAGCGTGGCCGCACTGGAACTGGGTACGAGGGACTTCGGCACAGCAGACTCTGTTCCTTGCATGGTAAGTGGCAGGTGAGGTCCAAAGTGCATGGTGGGTGAGGGTGGCAGATTTCGGAGAATTTCTTGCGTGCGAAGACGCAGCCGATTCTAAGACACGTCGGTGGCGGGCAGGGCTGATCCAATGCCATGGGTTTGGGCGGCGTGGATTTGGGCCACAACGCTGCTAAAATTATCAGCTGTGTGGCGAGCATATGGGGAGATGTGCAGCAGCTACCGAAAATGGGAGATTCCGAGTACCCGAATTGTGCGTGCAGCTCCAGCAGCTTCGACCTTTTGCAGCTCACCAATGCCGTACGAGTACACAGTGGTTCTTCGATGCTTACGGCGCGGAGCATCCTTTTTTTTTTTTGCGGAACTCTCAAAAGAAGCATAATTCCCACGAGCAACGTCGAGTCCACTCACACACTGCGTGGTCGGTGCAAGGCACCAAGGACAGTAGGAAGGATCAGCGGCTTATGCAGATGTGCTGGCAAATGGGATGAGGTTGCTGGAGGTAGCTATTGAGACAATTCCCTCATGGTCGAAGCCTGAGGTCCATTTCAGTTTGGTGTGATCGATCCTTCAACCTCTCACAAAATGCTACTATCTCCATATGGTCCACAGTAGCCCCTCATCTTCAGGCAAACACGGCAAAACACTTTGCGTCGACTGTGGATTTAACACATCCCGCTTTCACCCTACCCAGTTGTCGATACCGAGTATTAGGACAAGCGAGTACGCTTCACTTCAGTATTGGAGCAGCTGTGCGACATGCAGAGGGCTCACCCCATCTCTTCCGGTCTCTAGGACGCTGATGCAAAGCTGAGTGAATGAGCTCAGCGCATCCACACGGCTCGGGCACACAGTAGTGTCAGAATTTCTGTCCAAAATTACGGATCACGGTTCTGCGGTCCAAAGTGCATCCATCATATGGATCTGGTCGAATCAGAATCGCAAAATCCTGAGTCTTGGGAGGCGAAGACTACATCGCTGAGACACACTTGAAGCCTTGCGAAAATGGCATCAAACCCGACAAGAGAGGCTACCTCGGACGGCGTGCCCACAGCCAAGTTTTTACAAGGTATGCTCCATCAGTTTTCTTCCCAGCGGACACCAGGCCACGTCATTCTCTGCCTCTTGAAGTCTGGTGCCTGTCTTGTATTATTGCCTGCTGACGTATGTGCAGCCCGGGTCACGGCTCTTTCAACTACTCTCATAAAACGGCTGGAGAACATCTTCGCTGTTGCCCTGGATGACACGGCGGCTCAGACAACCGGTGGTAATGCGCCAGCCCCTCCGTCATTGACGGAGACGTCTGTTCAACAATTCCAACTCGACGTGGAATCGACAGCAGTCATTCGTGCAGCCGAGGAAATCATGATGTTGACAAGGACCATGAAGGAGATTTGGCTCTTTGGCGGCTTGGATACGCTGGCGGCCGATCACGAAGGAAAGGATGTGAACGGGCAAGACGGAGCAGCCCAGAGGAAGATGGAGGAGGATGTCAGGATCGTAGAGGAAGGATTCAGGAAATTCCTCGAGAAGTACGAAACGACACTTGGTCTTGATGGCGGCAAGGAGTGAGACAGACACCCTGCTGAGCCTTGATGAAAAAACCCCTCCAGTTGAGACAATGGTAACTTCAATACCTCTCGTGAGTGATAAATGAATATCACCTGACATTCCTCGACTCGGCCTCATTTTCCGGAGTCTAATTACCCCGCCATGCCGCTTGATGTAACGCGCCCAGGGGTAAATGTCGCGTCCCGAGCTTCTGATGCAGGTGTTTTTGGGCCTAGAACTTCTAGACCGACGCGAAGGCGATACTCTTGTGACTTAGGTACATGATTGACAACGCATCTCTTCAGCCGCGCCGCACTTCTCCCCCCAAGAGAAGCGATAAATAATTTACCCGGCAGCAGCAACTATGTCGCCGCGGTCTCTTGATTCAACCTGGCCGAAATATTGAGTCTGTCGCGCAACGATCGAGAGAGGAAGTGCGACGAAGACATCGACGACGCGTGACACCGGAAGAGATCGACATCGCACAATTAAATGATCAATCTATTGGCGTAGACACTCGACCTTGGCAACGAGACTATCTGGTATCAAGACATCCAACGACACGCAGCCACAACAAAGCAATGACCATCTCAACACCCCCGTCAACCACTCTCTCGGAGCCGCCATCGCCGACAGAGCTTCCAACATCGAATCTTCCGCCAGCGGACGCGTCGGACGAAGAACGAGACACGCTCTCGCCCTCGCAGAGACGGATCATCAAAACCACAACGACGGTCATCACGCCGATCTTCATGCGTCCCAAGCCCATCTACATCATCGTCGCGACGTCCCTAAATCCGCCCATGGGCATTGGCTTCAAGGGCAAGCTGCCCTGGCCGGGGATCAAAGCCGACATGGCGTTTTTCAAACAGCTCACCTCGCATGTCCCTGTGGAGGAGGGGGAGTCTGCGAGGTCCAGACCGATCAACGCCGTCGTCATGGGGAGGAAGACGTGGGACAGTATCCCGCCTCGGTTCCGTCCCCTGGCAGGACGGTTGAACGTGATCATCACGCGAGGAAGCGCAAGTGAGCTGTCCGAGCGGATATTGGCCGAGTTGAGAGCCGCGCCAGAGGGTCCCGATGGTGTTCTCGCATGGGAAGCTCACCGTCTTCCGTCGCCCGGCGTGAAGGGGTGGTCAACACGATCAAAGACAGCCGAGCGAAATACCATGACCGTCCTGACGCCGTCGCCGCTCCCACCGCCGTCCTCGAAACAGAGCGTCTCGCCGATCCTAATCTCTCAGTCCCTCTCGTCAGCATTGACTCTGCTCTCCTCGCCGACACCCATCTCGCTATCATCCGCCAACGCCAACGCCCACGCAACGCCAACTTCGACCCCGGCGGCGCCCGCCCCACCAACAATCTCAATCCACAAAATCTTCTGCATAGGCGGCGCCGAAATCTACCGCCAAGTCCTCGCCCTCTCATCCCACTCACCGCACACTCCCACGACGCCCACCGCCGCCGGCCCGGGCAGCGAACCCGGCACAGACACCGATGGCGAAGCCCCCTCCTTCTCGTTCGACCCGTTCAGAGAATCCGAGCACCCGCATTACTTCGACGTGCGGATCCTCCAGACGCAGATCCGCAAACTCGCCACCACGACGGCATCGACATCGGCACCGGCACCGGGATCATCGACCTCGGTCACAGCGGCCGCCGCAGCATCGCAATCGCAACCGCAATCGCAGCCCCCACCACCACCGGAGCGAGAACGACGGAAGTCGAAGGTCGAGGTCGATTTCGAATGCGACACCTTCTTCCCCGACCTGCTACCGTCGCCGGGCTCGGGCGTCAAGTCCGCCAAGTGGAGACCCGTCCTCCAGCAGGAGAGGGTGGGGGAGTGGATCGGCGGCGAGGCCGTCGCGCTGCCTCAGCACGCGGGACGCAGGAAGGAAAGCGTCCAGGATGAAATTGTGGGGGAGGCGGACGAGAGTGAGGGGAGCAGCGACGAAGGGGACGGGCCCGGCGACAAGGACGGCGGTAAGGAACTGTGGTTCCGCGACGAGAAGGCGTGCGTCGAGTGCCGGACTATCGGGTGGGAGAGGCGCTGAGAATGACCATAATCGCTGAGAGCAGGGGATGGAACTCTTGGTCGGTAGACGATGTTAGGTTTGCAATGCTTGAGTTGAGCGTCCGTTAGATCATGGGACCATAGCTGGGCGGAACTGCACGCGTTAGAAGCCTCAATTTAAAATGATGTGCCCCGATGGATATAGTTCACGCTTTTTCTCGTCTCCTGAGCTGAAAGATGATTCGATTCCCTATCACCTTCCCTTCCGCGCCCTTTCGCCATATATCATGCTATACATTTCATTCATCTCAGTACTGGCTCTTCTATCCCGCCAGGACAAACTCGATCACTCCTCGATGCCCTCCCCGTTTCGGGGCGCAGAAATCAATGGCCTGCTGACCCGTCCACAGGCCTAACACTGCCCAGTTCGCCATACAGCCCTCTTCCACGCGTGGTATCGTACGCACTAAGCACCCTCATTGTTTGCCCTCCCGTCGACTCGTCCCCGGCGCTAAAAGCATATCCCCTCTGCTTCCTCATTCTCTGGACCTGTCTGACCTTCCTGACCGCTTTCTGGAACTGCTCCATCCGAGGTCGATAATCCTGCACGTTGTACTTCTGGATCTCCTGTACGTGGTGGTACTGCTGCGGGAAGTACATTCTCTTGGCGTATTTCCAGGCGAAGTCGCGGATGAGGCAGACGGGCGGGAGGACAAGGCAGAGTGCGTAGAATACGGGATAGCTGAACATAACGGGAATAATCCCGTCCAGTTCCGTGCTAAAGCCAGAGCCGATATTCGGTGCTGCGTAGCTGTAGGCTGGAATGAAAGCCAGCCAGATTATGAAGGAGCCTGGTATGGCGAGGACGGTATACTTCGTCCAGACATTCGTGATCAGCGCGGCCTTGCCGAGGACGACAAGAAGGATGGCGGTATATGTCGATGTACCCCAGACCCAGTGGCCTGCGACTTTCCCGTCGTTCAGGATCCCGTCGTTGAGGAAGAAATAACTGCTAAAGATGTACGCCAGAATTGAATGGTAAAACCCATTGGCAACCCAGCTCCAGAAGGAATGCATGCGGAAAAACACACCCTTTTGCGTGAGCTGGTACAGTTGCGGGTACCGGTCCAGCAGGCGCGCAGAGATGAACTGGTCGAAGACGCCCATTGCGAAGGGCGGAAAGAATGTGAAGAGCACGTTATAGAAGGACAGGGTCCAGGATTCGTAAATGACTTGGCCAGAGAAGGAGTTTTGGAATGCGTACTATGAGCGTCTTGTCAGTATATCGGCGCGCATGACGAGGTCTCTTGCTTACCCAAAACTGTGTCATAAACATGGCAATGTTCTTGTAAAACGAATACAGAATGACTTTGCTGATGCGCTGGTAACTCCACGCACCGTGCACCAAAAGCAGTTTTCGTAGATATCGGAACTGTCCAATTGCGACGTCGGCACTGCGAGCGGCTTGAAGGCCTTCCACTCCGCTGATACCGACACCAACGTGAGCAGCTTGGATCATGGACACGTCGTTGGCTCCGTCACCGATAGCCAACAAAAGCGCCTTCAGATGGCGCTTGACGAGCTTGACGACCAAAGCTTTCTGCAGCGGTGAGACTCTGCAGCAAATCACCGCCTTGCACATGACGGCCAAATCAAGGAATAATTTCTCCATGTCTTTTTCCAGCGCAAACGTCAAGGATTTGCCGTCGATGACAAGGGCGAGGACGTCTTGCTCGCCCGAGGCGGCCTGGCTTCTCACTGCGTCGTATTTCTTCTGTAGGCTGTGTCGAGTGGCGGTGGAATTCTCCTCATTGATGATCAGGAGCGTCATGTCTTCACTGATCAGTTTGCAACTCATACCAATGTTGATGGCTGTCTCTTGTCTGTCGCCCGTAAGAACCCAGACCTTGATGCCCGCCTGCTGCAGAGTGTGGATCGTGTCCGGCACACCATCTTGCAGCCGGTCTTCAATGGCTGTCGCGCCTAGTAGGTAAAGGTCATGCTCGATGATTTCGGCGGCCTTGTCCAGTTCTTCGGCGCGATTCCCTCCCACCGTTGTGGCTGCCTTGTCGAAAATCTGTTTCCAATCCTGGAATTCTTGCTCGGGTATCTCGCGCATGGAGAGACACAGTGTTCTCAGACCCTCGGTCGCGTAGTCCTCCAACTGCCGCAGGGTTACATCGACGATTTGGTTGTCTTTGGCCAACCGTTCCAGGATCACAGTATCGGCTCCTTTGCAATATATCCGAATCTTGCCGTCTGGACATCGGAAAATGGTTGACATGCGCTTTCTCGTTGAATTAAACTCGCACACTGCCAGTAGCTCATATTCCACTTCTTGCCCGTCGACTTGGACGATCACTGAGCGTGGCTTTCTTGCCACAAACCGGTAGCCGAGCATAGCGGCGCCCTCGACAAGAGCCCCTTCATCGGGAGATGCAGCTTGGTACTTGATCTCAGATTTCTCGTCTTTGCGCTCGGGAATGACGGTGTGGCAGACGGCCAGGAGAGAAAGAAACTGGTGGATGACTTCTCTGCTGGGATGTGACTTCAGGTTCTCGCGAAGTTGTCTGAAGTCATGGACTCCATCTAGATCATCTGGGCCTGTTGCTTTCACATCCTCGGGGACCACGCCAGCGTAGCGAATGCCCTGAATCGAGGACTGTCTGAATTCCATCATGTTGCAGGTCAAAGTCCCTGTCTTATCCGAGAAGATGTATTCGATTTGCCCCAGTTCTTCCACAAGTGATGACGTTCGGCAGACCGCCGGAGTATCGGTGTTGGGATAGTACATATCGAGATCACTACTGATGAGAAAGGCCTGGAAGTACTTCACGATCTCCACTGTCACGAAAAGTGAGAGGGGGACCAAGTTGGAGTACAGAATCCAGTATGTGCAGAGGTCCAGAAAGAATTGCGAGACGGCACTGAAGTCACCATAATAGAGGTACGTCAGTTTTTGACCTGCTGTCGCTCGAACAATGAGGTCGCCAATGGTGCTGACCGCGCTGAGAACCAGGAGAATAGCCACGAGCATCAGAATCTGCTTGTTCAGCATTCGTTCCACGTCTGTACGCTTGATAGGGGTGGCTGTAGCATTGCGCATCAGTTTGGTCTCGTGGCCTGTGAAGACGACGACCCCGTGTACCCAGGGAGTGTTGCGGAGAACAGCCCCTCGCAAAAGCAATTGCTCGGGCGTCAGAGGGTGCTCTTTCTCACTTCCACCACCAGTCATGGTCAGAGTCGCCTCATAGGTGTAGAGACTGCTGTTGGGCTGCTCTGACCGCACTCGCCCGCTCAGTCGCCCCAGATCTGCAGGATTCACCAAGTGCACCGTTTCAGGAATGGCCTGTTTGATTTTCAGGTTTGTTTCGCCATCGAGATTTGCAGTTTCGATGTAACAAAGACCTTCCGGCTCGGAGCTCGTGAGTAGAACCAGGTCGGCAGGGAACGGTTCTTCCGACTCGACTCGCACAATGTCCCCCACAGCGACATTGATCCATTTCGTCTCGGTGAAGCTGGAGCCTTTGAGCACCTGGGCTTTGGAATCGTTCAGCGATTTATCGGCCGTTTTCCGCTTCCAGTCTTCGACATACTCTTTGATGGCGGAAATCATCAGCACAATCAGCAAGGGCACAATAGTAGTATATCGATTGGTGGGCGAGACGTTGGGGACTTGTTGCAGCACGGCGGTGAACAAGAAGAACAAGTTTGCGTATTTGGAAAACTGTTCGAAGAGGAATTTCGGGAGGAAAGTCGCAATGTTGTATTTGGCGGTGGAAACATGGTTGTCGACCCATTTGTTTGCAGAATTCGCCGGAGAGTTGTTGAGCTGGATGATCCTGGGACCAAGTGTTGACGGGTCGACCTTCTTCCTCCCGAAGAAGTCTTTGATGCTGTCAAAGCTGAACTCCTTCTTCTCTCGGCCCGAAGGCGTCTCGTCGGTCCCTGCAGTGTCGACTCTCGAATGTCGCATTCCCGACTCTGTTAAGGGAAGATTCATGTCTGAATAGTTGCTGTCCCGGATGCCCACCATCCCTTTGGCCCTGTCCATCAACCCAGCCATCGACATAAGACTTGTTCGATCCCGCCTATGATGCCTCCCGACCACTTTGACGCCCCCACCGGGGATATTCTCGTCTGACGGCCCTCCATTGTCGTAGTATTTGAAGCCCGACTCTTCCTCGGTTAAGTCTTCGCCGTCTCCGTATCTCGCATAGTTGTGGAGGTCTGAGGTTTGAGAGAAGTTGTGCGTGCCATTGTCCATGTATGGCGCGGTGAAAGGTCTACTCGAGGAGCCCGCAGATTGGGCCTGACCAGGTGCGCCCGGTCTTCCACCACCGACGAAGTCATCGTAGCTGGTTGAGGGTCTGGGTTGAGGTTCGTCCGAATCGTCGATATTGAATGCATTTAGCAGTTGCGAATCGTCCACAGGAGGGCGCTGCCCTGTACCGTAGGCCGGCTGCGACTGCGCCAGATCATCTAGTAAGTTGTGGTTGTAGTTGGCAGCTGGGGGCGCATTGGGACTCCCGTCCATTTCTCCAAAGCGCCAGATGCGTATAGTATGACGAGCAGGTCGCTGGCGTTACCGTGCCATAGAGATCACGAAAGTCTTCGATCGCAGGTGAGTGTGGTTGCTAGTGACATATCGCGGTTGGCACAATCTGGGGTCGCGGCGTCAGCGACGTTGCTGTCCTCGTTAAGATTGACGGTGACAATGGCAGACCAAGAAGTTCAAGTTCGGTTTGGATGCGTGGCCGCAGGCGGAGCAACGACTTGGAGGCGCCCCCAAGGCCCCGTGCGGGCACGCCTAGTGGCTGCAGCGGTTGGTCCCCGCCGAACTCGGTCTAGGGCCGAGTTTCCAATTAGCCAGGCACCCGCCTAATGTTACAGCTCAAAGGCGTCCCTAGCCCAGGACCCTTTCCGCCTGTCTCGATATACAGAATGGCTTTACTTATTACTGCATCCTGTGTACAGCCTCTGCTGGAAATTTGGCATCTGGTCGCTTTCTTACGACATGCAGACATTCCAGTGACGAAGCACTGTCAAACATCGATCTCACCAGTTGACTCCTGAACGCTAGCACGAGGAAGCAATCATTCGACATGCTGGGCCACTGGGAGTGGTCCAAGAGTTTAAAAATGGCACCCGAGACTGCACTGCCACTTCTGTCATCTTGAACACAAGGTCTGGGATCGACTCCTCATCAAGACCCCATCGAACAGCCTCAGACTTGCTCGTCATACTATCCCATTGTCCAGCTCGACTCGATAAAGCCTTGAAGACCGCCTTCCCTAGACGTGACCTGATATGTATGGCTGGCTAGACGTCGCTTCATTTTCGTTCTTTGCAGGTCATCTTTCATTCTCAGCTCTCAGCTCGGCGATCAATCCACCAACGTCCCGCTTGGTCGAATCCTCCGCTAATTTCTTAGCAACGATACCATTGATCTCCTTTCCCTTGGCTAAGGCTGTGTTGATACATTTGAGGAGGACAACTGCATCAATCGCGCTTCCTCCCATCTTCGAGACCTGACATAATTCGAAGTCATTAACGGTGAAGGTCACCGATGTCTCCCGTACCTGCTCCTCGCTACGTGTGGCATCCAGTATTACGGTGTCCCCCCCGTGGTAGAAGCTGAAGGTTATGCAGACTGGGTTGTGCATGATGCTCAATGGCACCGGGACTCGCTCCGCCATGGTGTAAATGGTAACGTTCTCTCCGTCCACCGAGACATCTGGCCGCCGAAAATGCCGCAGTGCTGCTACGATGGCGACGCAGGAACAGTCGATCAGACCGCCATCTGAGTCAAGGACATGGACATCGGCTCTAATCGACCAGCATTTGGCTCCGGAAATGATGCACAAAGATTCGGTGTCGATGGCTCGAGACCTCCGAACTGCTTTTTCGAGGGTGCGCGAGAGGATCACTTCTTGCTCCGTTTGCCGTCCAACTTCGTATGCTGCAGACGCGATGGGACTTAATTCTGTCGTGATAGTGAAGATGCCGTCAAACTTGCGGTCTTCCAAAGGCTTTGTGACTTCTGCTGAGATTTGAACATGTACTCTTCGCGCCGAATTAGTGATATTCTGCCGTGAAAGTCAGCCGCAGCCTACCTGGTCTTCCCAAGACGGGCTGTGACTGTGCCATATTCGTCCCCGAATTCTAGCTCGAGGCTTCTGAATTGATCGAGACTCCGCCCATCAACACGAACGCCCTGCTGAAGTGCTTCAACGATGAAATTCCGCTCGATGTTCGAGATGTCGACTTCACGAGGCATCTTCACGAATAACCGCTCGCTAACCTATCAGGGAATTGCGATCGGGCGCGCAGTGACATCGTTGTGCGCAACCTGCCGAGAGATGGCCAAGAAAGACTTTTTTCAGACTGGGCAAACTGTTCTGGCTGCAGCATTTTTGATGAAGGACCAATTTTAAAACCATTGGCTCTCGAACTTCAGCCTCGCCAAGCCTTGCCACCGTGGCGAGAGAGTTTCGCCGTACTTAGAATACTGCGGAGTATTGATCCGGTGTACCGGGAGTGCCGGTCTAGTCTGAAATTTCTTCGGCTGGTGACATCCGAACACGGCCCAGCTTGTCGACGATCTTGAAGTTTGTGGTGCTTTATGAATCAACTGTGTTCATAATTCGTGCTCTGCACACCCTCAAATATGACCATCTCAGCGCTCGGAGAAGCCACGGCTCGTAATCACGTGATTCGACCTAACCTTCACATGCCACTGTCCCACGCAACTGCTGACGAACGTCCCGCTGGCTCCGAGTTGTTTCAAATTTTCCACACCTCGCGAGATAAGCAACAGGTACGTACCTATCACACTGACGCCATGCCACGCCACAGGGGAAAAGTCCCCTCAGACCTGCCAGATCCCGGTCTTGCGTCAGCCTTGTCAAGCTTTCGCATGGAGCCTCACTAGCCTCAGCCAAATCCATATTTGTTGGGTTCCTATCGAGTCTCCTTCTCATGCCATATTTCAGCTGTCCGATTGGCGTCACCATGGTCCGATTGGCGTCACCATGGTCCGATTCCACTTTTCCTGCCATGTAACTCAAGCTATCAGTCCTCCTGAACTCGGTACATGTTGGGAACACGATATGAGACAGATCTGACAAAATTGCGTCGCCTCCACCACGTGCAAAAACATACACACCTCGTTATCAAGAATGTGGGCCGGTGGATGGGAAACTCTCATGCAAATCGGCCAACTTCGTACACCTCTTTCGCTGGACTTTGCTGTCCGTTCAGTACATTCCAGCATGACTTCCGACTTCTTACTCCCGGTTGCCGCTTCATTTCTAGCCTTCGTTTTGCATTTTCTCGATTGTTGGAAAATTGTTCGGTGCCTGCTTTGTTACATTGACGACTCTCGGCCCAGAACGTGGCAAATTGCTACATTTGCCGTGTTTGCGCTTTGTTGTAAGAATCTTCCTTTGTCATCGACGCCGAATATTGCCTCCAGTGCCGCCCGTCAACCTTATCCGGACTCTCGTCGATGCCTCGAGCACTGAAACATCGACCCTAATCCTTTCCCTCCGTGACTTGGGGGTATGGCTGGTACTAACGATCACACCACACCCGATTCCAGCAACACCAGCAACTCCTCGACCCCGATCACAGGCACACAGCAGAGCCTGAAAGCCTCTAGAAATGAACAAAGACAACGCAGTAAGGTCAAATTCTCGAACGTGGCCGACGAGGAGGAACAGGATGGACTACGAGAGACCTCCGCCGAGACGGGCAAGCGAGCTGATATCCCGGAAATCCGACTGTCTGAATCTGTAGACGTTGCGGACCTGAGTCTCACAGCTTCGAGTTGGGCGGGAATAACAGATGCCGCTGCCGCTGAAGCCCAAGTCCGGGCCAGCCGGCTGCACAACAGGCTGAGCGACTCCGTGATCCATCAAAAGCAACATCTCGGGTCCAAAATAACCCCCAGCATGACTCCTCAATTGCTCCTTTCACCCAACTCATCTCCTCCCACAAGTCCCGTTAGTGATTGGCCGGTCAAACTAGACGAGATCCCTCTCGAACCTCTCGGAAAAGACAGAAGGCCCTACACAATCCTGGAGGATTCTACTGATGACGACGATAGCGACGGAGAGAATGAAAAGAGTCTGAAGCCAGACAGTGAGAACTACCAAGAAGCAAAACAACTCCTCCGAACCATAACTGGCCGCGACCAAAGTATATGGCAACCTCAACCTAGGTCAGGGACAGAGACACCAGCAGTGGATAAGCGGCTTCATGACATCGATTATGTTCCACCTCCAGTCGATTACCGCCCTAGTCCTATTGCTCTAATACACAAGCTCACTGCCCTCAAGCATAGCGGCTATACTGGGCCAACCTACCGTGATGATCCCGGCTCACCTCCATCAAGCAAGCATTCTCCGAGGAGCTATCATTCTAGAGGCCATTCTCGAAACGGCTCCGAGATTCATGACTATTCAATAACCTCATCGGGAAGGGCAACTCCCAAGCGACCAAAATGGTATGATAAGGGCGATTCTGAACATTATCAATCCAATGGATCACTGAGCGCCTTGCTTGCAACGACTGTCGCTTCCGCTTCCGCAGCTAGCCCTGAAGTAAGCAATTCTGTCCCTCGGCCTGCGTATCAACGAGCGAAGTCTTCCCAAAGCATGATTGCAACTGCGGTAGATATAATCAAACATCCCACCAATTATTTCCATCACAAGTCTTCGACCTCTATATTGGCGGATGAGGAGCGGGTTGTTCTCGATGTGGCTGAGATTATCGCCTGTCGAAAGTACCTGAAGAAGCTGGCCCGAAGCTTGATGGCTGTCGGAGCGCCATCCCACCGGTTGGAACAATACATGAGTACTTCGGCACGTGCGCTCAACATTGACGCAGAGTTTCTCTATCTGCCGGGATCGATGCTTGTGTCCATCAACGACAGGCTTACCATGAGTACTGAAGTCACGCTTGTCAGGGAGTCCGGAGGCGTTGATCTGGGCAAGTTCAAAGACGTCTTCGACGTGTACAAGCTGGTAATCCATGGCAAATACACTGCTGAAGAAGGAACCCGTGATCTCGGGGAGATCATGCAGAAACGGGGAAGGCATTCGCTGCCTCTGCGAATCTTTGCATACGGCATCGCCGCTATCTCAGTCGGGCCTTTCGCATTCTCCGCACGACCCGTCGACTTCGCCCCTAACTTCATCTTAGGCGCCACGCTCGGGTTTCTACAGCTTGTTGTTGTCACCAAATCGGAACAGTTTTCGCACGTGTTTGAAGTGCTTGCTGCCGTCCTCATTGCCTTCGTCTCTCGAGGTCTGGGCTCTATCTATAATAACGGCTCTCCGGTGTTCTGTTTCTCGGCAATCGCGCAGAGCAGTATAGCACTCATCCTGCCCGGTTATATGGTGCTTTGCGCGGCATTGGAGCTCCAGAGCAAAAGTCTTGTTTCAGGGTCTGTGAGAATGGTATATGCCATCATATATTCTCTGTTCCTCGGTTTTGGTATCTTAATTGGTAAGTCTCCTCTCCCCCGGCCAACAGTGGTGCGTGCTAACAACTATCTACAGGAAGTGTGGTTATGGGCCTCATCTACCCACAAGCCCAAAGTGACGTGACGTGCCGCATTCCAGCTTGGTGGAACGATTCCAATCATGGACCGAGGCTTATATATGTCAGATTCATATGGGTGCCGATGTTCGCCATATGTCTGGCTATCATCAATCAGGCCAAATGGAAACAAATACCCGTCATGACGCTGATCGCTTTTGTCGGGTACCAAGCGAATTTTTGGGTCTCTACGAAGCTCGCGAACAATATACAAGTCGCTAACGCGATAGGGGCCTTCGCAATTGGCACCCTGGCAAACCTTTACTCCCGCTTCTTTCACGGGTTGGCGGCCGCCGCCATGTTACCGGCGATATTTGTACAGGTGCCCAGTGGATTGGCAGCAAGCGGCAGTCTCGTGGCAGGCATTACGAGCGCAGATCAGATCACCGGCAATATGACAGGTGTCAGTGTCATTAACAATGGCACAGCAGGGTTCTTGGAGGCACAAAACTCCACAATGAGCGCAGATGTTTATGGTGGGACGATCTTCAATGTGGGCTATGGCATGGTGCAGGTGGCAATCGGAATCAGTGTTGGATTATATCTGAGCGCTTTGGTTGTTTATCCGTTCGGAAAGAGGAGGAGCGGCTTGTTTAGTCTGTGAGCGTCAAATAGCGTATTGTTTTTAGGGCATCCAAACCCCGTAACGGATACCGATACCTTTTCCTGCCTGGAAGTCGAAGTCAATCCTCTTGGGACCCTGCAAGGCTGGCGTTCAGCCTTGCCAAGCCTTGATCGCTTGCGCCTCTTCGTTTGAAGAATTCAAGTCCCTCGTACCAGAACTGCAGATCACTTGAGCATTTGTCTCCGGCCTAGCCTTCTCCCCGCCAGCCTTCTTCTGTCTATGCACTGGCATTCCGCTCGGTTACTCCTCCAAAATGACAACAGCTCATCGACCTACGTTTGACCCTGCCAAAGGCAAAGAGGCAAAGCTTGGGCCGGCGTATCATCAACGACTACAGCCAGCGCATACACTGCTCAAGGTCCGACAGCCTGGTCAAGGCGGAGCAGCCGATAGCGAGAAAAGAGATCTACGGGCCGAACTCCTCGCTGCAGAAGCAGCACATTTTGCAAAGACAAAAGGCACGACAGCGGAACCTATATCAGATTCGGCCAATCCTCCCAAACATGCGCTCGAGCACGAATCGGATGACATCGAAGATCAAGATTCCGAAGCCAAACGAAGGCGCATTTTAGAAGAGACTCGGGATATCGACGCTGACTCGGTCGGAGACGAGGATTCGGAAAGCAGCGACGAGGAAAGCGATGATGAAGAAGCCGAACTCATGCGCGAACTCGAAAAGATCAAAAGGGAACGAGCGGAGCAAAAGGCTCGAGAAGAGGCTGAACAGGCAAGACAAACACAGGACCAGCGAGAAAAGGACATTGCACTCGGCAACCCGCTGCTCAACCCGAAAGCCTTCAATGTGAAGCGGAGGTGGGACGACGATGTCGTCTTCAGGAACCAGGCGCGAGGGACTGAACAGAAGGGTAATAAGGAATTCGTCAATGTGCGTGCACCCTGGGAAGCTGAGATCTACGTCTAAGCAAAGCTGACCAAATGCAGGATCTACTGAGGTCGGATTTCCACAAGAAGTTTATGGTAGGTACACTCTTCGATCTCTTCGATCCATAAATGGATGAGGTACTGACTCAGATCCAGTCGAAATACGTCCGATGATGATACTCAACTAACTGCCCATGAGGATGGCGAGGATGGTGGGCAGTGACTGAATGATTCTTGCTGGACATCCCATGCGCATCTCGCAGGCGGCCGCCCCGCCTGGAGAGCTTTTTTCAGCTGAGGTCTACGAGTGACGGAAAGAATATCGCCGTGTACATCGTTTCAAGCGGGCAAGCAGCCAAACGATACGAGCTGAAGCGCTGCGGGTCGACTGAGGCTATGCATGTTTAGCCGGGAAATAGTCGGTTCAACACCTACACTCAGCTAGTGTTGGCCACATATCGGTCAGGCTCGGCAGGGGAATGTAACTTGGAAGCGAAGCTTTATGCAGGTCACAGCAAGCGCCCGAGGACGACAACATGTGGGGCGTATCAACTCGCAATCGCCACCCTCGCATTGCGTCTTAGTCTGCTTGGGCCATACGAGGGAGTTGCACGGCATGAAGAAAAACATCTGGGTGATGACCCTTGGTTCCAATGCTCGTCCGAGTCGAGTCCGGATGGTCGCCCAGATCATTCGAACTCCTCTTGCTCCTCCTGCTCGTCTCACGACAAACATTCTGGGTCACGCCATCGGGGGCATGTCGCATGTCGTCACCGCCATGCTCAATTGCGGGGTCTGCTCCGAACCAGCTCACACGCTCCCTTACATCCGCTTCTCAGCCAGGCACCAGTGGCACAGAAAACCCAGCTCTCTCATGGCAAACAGAACTCGGTTTGGAATGCATCGTCACCGTCGCGGTGCAAGTGGTACCGAGCGCGACATTGCCCGCATTCTTTCCACCCTCGACCAATACTGAGACGAGGAAATGACGATGCTTTTCCAGCTTCCAGGTTTCCTGTCCCTCATGTCTGTATGCTTTCAGCTTCCCAGCACCTTGTCTTGTCTCACGCGGGGTCGATCACACTGGTAATTGGTTGAGATGGGGAACTTACGTATGCTGTCCCTGGATTCGCGGCTGTCCAAGCCTTGCTTCTGGTGTGCCTCAAACACACCTCGAGCAACAACAGATGGTTGGCTCTGCCTTGATTGTCCGTACTCTAATACCTATAAAACTGATGCGCCGCACCCTGGAGTTGTTTGACTGACGCATACTTCAACGAAATCTTGCGACTTACCTTTCCAGATCCAAGTGAACAAAGTGAAGAAACCTTGAATCAACATGTCTTACAACGACGACAACGTATGAAGAGTAGCATGGACCTCCGCTCAGAGACATGCTAACATGGATCTAGCAACGTGGTGGCGGCTTCGGCGATGACAGCTACGGCGTATGTTGACCTGGTTCACCTTTCCCCCTATCCAGAAGGCTGACTTCCTTCAAAGTCGTCGGGTCGCAGAACAGGAGGTGGCTTGGGTCAGGACGATACTATCGGAGACTCATCTTTCACTGGCGGTCGAACTACTGGAGACACCGAATATGGTGAGCTTTAGACCCAAGAAGAAAGACAAGGCTTCAAGCTCTAACCACCCGAACAGGCCTAGGTAGCGGCAGAACTGGGGCTCAAGCCTCTGGCGGCTACGGAGGTAGCGACGACACATATGGCTCCCGCACCGGCGGCGGCGGCGGCTTCGGCGGCGACAGCACCGGCCGCGGTGGAGACGACTTCGGCTCCTCTGGCCGTACCGGTGGCGGCCTAGGTGCAGACGACACCTACGGAGACTCGACTGCAACCGGTGGCAGGAGCACCGGCCGGGACCAAGAATACGGTAAGTCTTCATGAAGAGACAGTAGACCTGCTTGAACTAAACACCAGTGCCTAGGCTTGGGAAGTGGTCGGTCTGGAGCTCAAGCTTCGGGTGGCTACGGCCGCAGTGATGACACATACGACTCGTCTGGTCGCTCTGGTGCTGGCGCGGGCGCGGGCGCCGGCTCCGGCTTTGGTGATGACAGCACGCGTGCTCGTCAAGATGATTTCGACTCCTCGGGCCGTACGGGCGGCGGACTTGGTACGTGCGCTCCAATTTCGTACCCTCTGTCCCATCCACTGACTTGGCCCAGGCACAGACGACACCTATGGCGACTCGACCCGCACTGGGGGCATCGGCACAGGCCGCGATGAGAACTATGGCGTTGGCTCCGGGCGCACCGGTCAGCAAGAGCGTGGTGGCTACGGCGGTGGTGGTGATAGCTATGACGACAACGAGGGCGGAGGAGGCAAGAAAGATTCTACCACAGGCAAACTGCTCGAGAAGGCGGGCGGGCTGTTTAAGAGCAGCAAGTTGGAAGAGCGAGGTGCGGAAAAAAGACGCGAGGCAGGGAGTGGTGATTATTGAGACTGTCGCAGAGGACATGCTATGCTGCAGGGTCAATCACGTCGCCGATTCGCATTGTGCTAGGCTGATGTTACCCCAAGGGTAATCTCGACGTTGACAGTAATCATACACTTTTTGGCACCTGAATCCTCTCTGGCATTTCATCATCAGTTCTCGTCGTCGCTCAAGTCGCCCAAGTCGCTTAATGGTGAGTCTGATGAGTTGGTCGGCTCAGCCAACTCTGCGTTGCCCAGGTCGCCCAATCCACTCGCCTCCATCCCTGGACTTTGCTCTCGTTGACCTTTGCTCTGCTTCGATTTCTTAAGACCCCTTCCCATCCCCCTTCGGCGCAAACATATCTTTCAAACTCTTCTGCCCCTTTTCTGTCTCTTTTAGAAGGGTTTTCCGCTCTTTCTCTAGCCTCCTTTGTTCCTTCTCTGCTTTCTCCCTCGCAATCCGCTCGAACTGCAACTGCATCTTCTCCCTCTCTGCCCGACCTCTTTCACTCAACTCCGCTTCTAGCTGCTGGAACTCACTGCTTCCGGGGTCCATACCGATCAGACTCTCGAGGAGCTTGATCTCCGTGGCCCAAATATTCTTATCTTCAATCATTTTCTTGCCCTTGGGATCGTTCGGGTCAGGCTTCTCACAGGGTGTCTCGAGTATGAGCGGCAGCCCTTCAAACCGCTGCTCATTCATGACATTGTGGAATGCACCGAGACCCAGGAATCCTAGGCCGATGTTCTGATGCAAGTCTCGGTGGCTGTTTAGTGGCATTTTGGAGTCATTCAGATGTAGGGCTTTGAGGTATTGGATGCCAACTGTCTGATCGAATTCGTCTATGGTCTTCTTGAACGCCTCTGGTGAACGGAGGTCGTAGCCCGCCGCAAAGGCGTGGCATGTGTCTATGCAGACACCGATTCTCGACTTGAACTCTGGTTTGATTTGGGCGATCACGTCTCGCAGGTCTGAGAAGCGCCCACCGATCAATGTCCCGTGTCCCGCCATGTTCTCCAGCAGAGGCACCACGGTCTTGGTCTCTGCCAATGCGCGATTGAGATTGTTGGCCAGCCGAGTGATGCCGTCGCCTAGAGGGCTTTGTCCCGCGCCGCCGGGGTGGAAGTTGTAATATCGAATGCCCAGGGCCTCGCAGCGACGCAGATCATCAATAAACGCGGCGTATGACTGCTCTGAGTTGTGCTTGTTCTCAGTCGCAAGATTGACGAGATAGGACCCGTGAGGAACGATATGCTGCATACCATCGTACTTGTGCTCGAGCAGCGCCTGGCGGAACGCATCTCTGTTCTCGTCCTTCAACGCCGGGTTGTCCCATTTTCGCTGCGATTTCAGAAAACATGCGAATGCGTTGCCGCCGATATGCACGCAGTTCGTTATGGCGTTCTCTACACCCTTTGCTATGCTCGTGTGGGCGCCGACGTACATCTTCAGGCCTGGGGTGCGGGCCGCGAGAGGCATGGCTTCGGCTTCCTTTTCTTCCTTCGTTTTGCGCTTGGTTTTGCGTTTGAGTGTGAGGGGTTGTGCTTCTGCTTCACTCTCTCCTTGCTCTGCATCCAAATCTGCCTCTGCTGCAGTCTTCGACGTGGCTTTGCGCTTGCGGCTGCTGTTCTTGGACGGTGCTTTGGTGGCTTTGAGCGCGATCTCGGCCTCTTCATCGATCTTCACTGCGCCGTTTGATTTCACACTCACCGTTGTAGAGACCTCTTCTTTCACCTCCACATCGGTCTTCACACGCTTCCTGCTCCGGGGGCTCTTTCGACTTGTAGGCTCTTCAGTGGGAGTAGATGAATGAGGCTTGCGCTTCTTGCTGATTTTGTGAGGCGGTTCTGTGCCTAGCTCTTCATCATCGTCGGTGACTCTGTGACCGGGCATTGTGACCGAGCAGAGCTATGGCTGAAACTGGGGGAAAGGGGAACGGTGGTCGGCAAGCAAATATTTATTGGGGGCATGGATCGTCAATGATGAGTGTAATGGTGTCTGGAGGCTTCAGATCGATTTGTATTGTTGACGATGCTAAGTAAGTGAATACGTAGTAATGCAGCCCACATCCAGCGCCTTCCGCATGTATCAATGACTGTGAGTCGAAATGTGACGCGTTCCACTGTCGAGAAACGCGATCAAAATGCACCTTCTCACCCAGAGGTCCACCGTATTAATTATCTGCGACCACTGCTTGCGAGACTGTACCATCTTCATACACTCGCGGCCTTCATTTCTAACTGAAATTCTCACTTCACTCATCTTTCCAGGCCCTACTTCATGACAATGGCAGACGACGAGACCGCGGACGACACACCTCAACTCTCAGATACCGACTCTAGCGATGCCGAATCCGAGAGTGCGCCCATCGAAAGTCTAGTCGCTGGCAGAGAGCGGCGTAAGACCGCCGGCAACCGCTATGACAGAGATATGGTCCTGGAAGAGGCAGGGGATGCCGAAGACCCTGACGAAGTCACGTTACTCTTTGCGGATGATCAGGACGAAGAAGACGACGAGTTTAGGAGTAACGCCGACGATGAGGACGCAGATATGTCCTCTAGTGATGACGACGACCAAGGCCCCAATGCGGCGGCTGAGGATCTCGAGGGTGAGAAGGAGTTGCAAACTCAGGCGAAACAAGAGAAGGCGAAGAAGCGCAAGGCCGATCTAGCATTGACGAGCGTTGCGGGGGTGAGGAAGAAACTCAAGACCGATCCCACAAGGCCGGCTGCCGCATCTGCCCCAGCGAAACCCTCGAAGAAAAAGGAAAGAGTGACATGGGTCCACGACGAAAATTCTGGCCGAAGTTCCCTGCGCAAGCAGACGATTGCTCACCGAGAAGAGACCATTGCTCGCCTAAAGGAAAGCGAGGCTCAGAGCAAAAAGCTGAAGGCGCTGAAAGAAAAGCGAGATAGGGAACGAGCCAAGGACGCACCCAGAGAACTGACTCAAGCCGATCGGTTGGCAGAGGCGGCCAAGGTCGAGCGCCAGAATGCTAAGAGCTTGAATCGATGGGAGGCTACGGAAAGGAAGAGGCAAGAAGAACAAGCTGCAAAGCTGGCAGCCTTGAAGAACAGGAAGCTAGAGGGTCCCGTCGTCACCTGGCTAAGCCAGAAGACTAAATGGGTTGGGCCGGATCTCAGCAAGATTGCGGCCAAAGATGCTGTAGAGCTGACCGGGCCAAAAAAGCGTGGAAGGAAGTCGAAAGCAGAGCTCGAATTAATTGCCGCAGAGAAGGCGGCAGAGTCAACAGACATGGGCTCAGTGGCCCCGGCGACGACGTCTATATTGGCTCCGCACAACCCTCCAGTTCAAGGCCCAGCGCCAGAAATGGTACCTATACCTACAGCTGGTGCTGGAGCTTCACAGCCACAGATTATGCTGCCTCCCTCAGACGAATTCCAGGACTCCATCCTAATGGGTATACACGAGTACGCCAACGCGGACAGCAATGCCTCAGAAAGTAAACCAGCCAGTCCTGCTCCACAAGAATTGGATGTGCAGCGGGACACCGAAATGAAGGAAATTACCCAGCAGAACATAGAGAAACCACCCGAAGCCGCCTTGAATCACGTTGACTCGCAGACGGAGACCCCAGGTTCAGCTGTCAAGCCGGCCCTACCACAAACTATCTCAGGCGAGGATGCGGAGGGCGTCACTATCAAGACAGAGATACCGACAGAGCAGACTCAAACACCCACACTCACATCCGCACCTCTTGATCCAGGACAGCTTGACCCGGTGCCTCTGATCACCGAACATGTACCTGAACCCCAACCTCCCCAAGTTGAGGAGGATACTACGCGAAACCTCATTATCCTGGAGAAGTTCGATGAGCTCGCGAGCGACGCTCGGCAGGAATACTCGTTATTTTACAACAAGAAGGCCACCTCGCGGACAGGAAGAGCAGTGAAACAGAGTCAGGAACTCTGCCTGATCACGGCTTCACCTGTCCGGTATCGAGACCCTTCCACCGGCATTGCTTATGCCAATGCGGTTGCGTACAAGAAGCTCCAAGAGCTGAAAGAGCATAAATTCGCGTGGAGCAGCATGCTAGGCTGCTATGTCGGTCGGGAGAGTGGCATCACGGCTCGTGGAGTGCCTGAAGGGTTCGGATGACGCTTCAAACGGTCTGATAGCGTCAACATCTGTACACCGATATCTTTGTCTAGGAACAATGGCCGAGACAGTAGGATCCGCCTGTTTTGAAATTCCACATGCAGTACACAGTATGTGCGATAACGCAAACATCATTGTGCAGTAGATAACCAAGCTGAAGTCACGTCTGAGGCTGAGGCTGTGTCACGGTGGTAGGCAAAGCGTGTCGCAGTCAGAAACCCCATGAGCACCAAAGGACTTCGAACTCTGCGCGTGAGCCTCAGGACCCAGTAAGATAGAGGGTCTTTGCCCTGAACGATGCAGCATCAGACCATCGCTCATCCCCCGTTGCATAACCGTCATGGCTTTTCTAAATCCGGCTTAGGTGATCGATTAGAGGCGCACTTGCGGGCGGGCACAGGCCCCTTGATGCCCGCCAGATGACCCCCCAGTGCCAACTTTTGGTGTCGCTTAACTAGCCACGGCGCCCGGATAGATTGTTGCGGCAGGCCCAGTCACCTGGAACGGGGCAAAGACAACGATCCACCTATCGTCATCTGTCGCGGGCGCAGTCTGGAATGCGAGGCAAGTCAGTTGCGGTGTACCATAATCAGCTGCCCAACTCGACGCCTTTCCTTTCTTCTCTCTGTTACATATATCTCTTAGCTGACCGCCGCTCTTAATGGGGGATGGATTCTCCCATACCCAAAGTATCCCATGGCAAGCATTCGTCGCCCAGAAAACTGAAGCGCCGGAGTCGTGAGGTTGGTGACTCAGGTTCTGCCCCGCGAGCAGACGCTCCCATTGATAAGACGGGCAAGCCGCAAGACATGGCGGCCAGCTTCTTGCAGTTCTGGTGAGGCTCCAGCGCGGGTGTCCTTGGTCTCAATGGAGCGCTGACGGAGCATCACAGCGCCATGTGCGAGAAACAGATCACGACTCCATGCAACTCGATCCTCTACTGCAGCGAGGCGTGAGTCAAACCATAACATGCCTGTCTTCAGGTCATTCCTCGTGCATGGAACACTAATACCTTCCAGATGCCGTCGCAAGGACGCTGCAAAGCCATTATCGGCGTCCAATTTGTCTCTTGACTCGACCTCATCATCTTCTTCTCTTCCCTCTTCACCTCGTCCGACCCTCCCACAGCGCTCTAGTACTCGTCCAGAGTACCAGGACGCGTCGTCGTCGTCGTCTCGGATACCTTTCGACATCCATGACCACAAGTCAGATCTTGACCCCACTGAATGGAAGCCAAAATTACCACACCGTGGTGCCTCGGCCAGTTCCGAGGCCTTTCGCTACCTGAGTCGCTTCCATCAGACTCAGGTGGGCAATGTGGACAATCTGGATCATCATGTCAACCGCGACCGTCCGGCCGTGTTGCGACACAAAAGTACCTTGAGCGTGTCAACTTTGACACCCGGGACCACGACCCCCAGCCTGGCCAACACGCCCACCACCACTTCCTCGAGCGTCGACAGTTTGTACGAGTTCAATCTCCGTCCGTTGGCCCCTCGCACCAATCCGCTGTATAGCACCAGTGCTGGCCACTCGCGAGGTATTGACTTGGTTACACCACACATTCCGCCCCCCGCGGTGCCAGTGGACGTTGTGGTGGCGGGTTCTGCGGGGACTCAGGCTGGGATTGATCTTTGGGGTAAAAAGGTCGTTGTGCCTGGCGCGACTCCGAAGGGGGAAGGACTGGGTGTTTTGTTCGGTAGAGACGGCTAGATCATTAGAGTGTAATGTATAAGCCCGAAGCGGTCTGAGTAATACATGGACAGTCTCACGCGAATAACCTGTCCTTCGTCGACTCTTTTCATTAGCCGCTCGCCGCCTTTGCTCCCCTTCGGCCCACGCGAGCTGTGTGAGCGATCACCGTTCTCCTACTTTTAATGCTATTTTCGGTCATCGTCCTACTGTGCACAACGCATAAAAAGTGTGTTGAGCGCCTACATGAGCCGGGGTAAAAAGAATCCTAACAGCCTACTGAGAGTAGGGAGTAAAAAGAGACAAAAAAAGACAAATCGACTGCTACAGGATTCGAACCTGTGCCTCCGAAGAGAACACCTCAAACTGCAATGTAGCCCTAAAGCTGCAATGTAGCAGGGTGTCGCCTTAACCACTCGGCCAAACAGTCGTGACTCATTTGTAGAGTTGGGGTGGTGATTTGGAACTTAAAAGCAAGTATATCAATATATATAATAAGCCCGGAGCACGACGACTTGGGGTTGGGGTGTGTGGGTGCCTGTCACCTGACCTGTTAGGAATGTTTCCCGAAGGTCCATCGAGGCGACGCCAAGGGCGGCCTTGTGACTACGATACTCAGATCTAATAATGGACCCTCACCCTCTAGGTATCTAGGCTTATGGCTCTTAGGATTTCCTCATCAAGTCAACTGGTAAGGTCTCTACCGAGTACTCGGTCTTGATAAAAATAACGGGCACGAAGAACCAACTAGTAGGAGCTAGCTACGTGACCGCGGAGTCCGGTTGGATATGTCAGGGACTCCTGAGCGAGAGGAGCTCTAGCACCTCCTCTCCGTAGCCTCCGCCAGCCATACGAGTAGACTCGCGGAAGAGTGGGCTCTCGCAACGTCGAGGGTGCGGTCGATCTCCAGAGCACTAAAATTCTTGAATTTCCTTCCGTCACTCCATTATCAATCACGTTCCAACGTCTGAAGAAACCCGACTTCCCCGTTCGCCAAGGGAATGTACTGCTCCAGCGCCTCATACTGACTTCTGACATAGACTCGTGGGCTGACTCCGATCAAAGTTCTGGACTGGCCATCAGCCTTGACGGGACATGCCTCGAAAATGCCGCGAAGGCCATCGACAATATCGTTCTCACGGACCGCGAAATCCTGGATAAAACAACTGCAGCTCAAAGTTTAGGAGGGCTCTGTATCGGTCTGATCGGGACAGGCGCCAGGTCTTTCTCCTCCTGGACAGTCTATACCGAGTATTACTATCGACCTATGTATTACCCCGGGAGAGCTTCGTTTCTTCCCCTCCCGTTGCTTGCGTATGAATATGAATAATCAGGACCAAGGATCGTGCACGGGTTGAGACCAAGCTTTGGAACTTGCTTACCTAGCCGTAGCGACTGGCAGGACCGAGTAGGGGAGGAACGCTCGCGGGAACGCCCGGAGGAATGCAATTCAATTTAAATCAATTCAAATATGCTACGCTGATCAGATGCCTCGTTATATCCCATGAACCACCAGAACTCGCCGATATTCCCGATGTGCTGACATCTGCCCCCGGGCCGCAGATGGTCTGAAGACAACCGCTTGTCCCCTCTAACTCCGCGTGTCTGCGTATGTATGTACCCAGATTCGCAAGCTAACTAGCTAGGACAAACATGCTCATACGATCGCACGCTCACATGCCATGCCATGCTCATCAACTCCCCCACCCCTCGACCGGCCTGAGATAGACGTGTACGCCGCCCCTCGGCCGGGCCGTAATTCCGCCCTTGACCTCGATCTCCTCGTCCGGATCGACCATCTCGAACTCCCAGCTCCCGACGAACGCGGCGAGCAGACAAGCGAACTCGGCGACGGCGAACTTGGCGCCGATGCAGCTGCGCGGGCCGTGCAGGAAGGTCAGGAACGCGTAGTTGCTAACCGCCCCGCCGGCGTTGGCTTGACCCGGCGCTGTCCAGCGGTCTGGGTTGAACTCGCTGGCGTCGTCGCCCCACAGCGCGGTGTTGTGGTTGATGGCCCAGGGGGAGAGGATAATTTTCGTGCCCTTGGGCACGAACTGTCCGAGGATCGACGTGTCGTGGGCGGCGTCGCGCAGCGTGAGCGGCACGGGGGCCCACAGGCGTAGAGTCTCCTGGCAGACGGCGTGCAGGTAGGGCATGTTGTCAATGACCTCGGCGGTGATGGGCTGGGGCTTGGCATCGGGGTGGTTGGCGGTGTCCAGACCGTGGATGTGGGCGTGGATCTCGGTGCGGAGGCGTGTCTGGATGTCCTTGCGCTGACAGAGCTGGTAGACGGCCCATTGGAAGGCCGAGGCCGTGGTCTCGTGGCCCGCGGCCAGGAAGGTCATCATGTTGTTGACGAGCTCGTCGTCCGTGAAGGCGCCGGACTCGAGCGCCACGGAGATGATGTCCGGCTGCATGGGTTCCTTGTTGGCGAGGCGCTGGCGTTTCTGCTCGATCAGGCGGCGGCACGTGTCCTTGGCGACGCCGGCCGCGGCTTGGACCTTGCTGTTGCGGTCGACGGGGAGGGCGTTGATGAACCACGCCGGCAGGAAGAAGGCAAGGAGGCCGAGGATCTGCGCCGTGCGGTCCGGCGAGAACACGGCGCGGTAGACGCGGTTGAGTTCGTTCGTCGGGTCTTGGAGCGCGTGGAAGTCCTGGCCCATCCCCGCCACGCCGATGATGTCCAATGTCGCGCGGCTGCCCCATTCGCCGATCTCGACAGACGGGGGCGTTGTAGTTGCCTCAACACCGCTGGGCGAGGAAGGGGAAGGGGAGGACAAGCTCTTCACTTCCTTCTGCATCGCGTGGACCATCTCTTGCGACTTGGCCCAGAAGATCGGGTACAGCTCCTTGATGTGCCGGAAGTGGAACGCCGGGGAGAGGTTCTTGCGCTGCATCTTGTGGTCGTCACCCTCGGCCAGGAGGACGCCGATGCCCAGGATACGTCCTATGCCGGAGCTGAGCAGTTCCGGCTTGACGAACTCGTAGCTCTTGGTCGTCAGAACCTCGGCCAGGCCTTTCGGGTTGGTGACGAGCAGCCGCTCGCGGTTCCACAGGTGTAGGTACCGGATCAGTCCGTCGTTAGGGATCTCGTTGACCCACCGCCGCTGCGGTATGCCGGACGGTTCACGCAGAAGCGTCTGCCAGTGGCCGAAGATACGGCTCCCGCCCTCGACGGTTGGGACATGGCGCAGCGGGCTCGTGTAGTACGGGTAGATGAAAATGCTGTAGAAAGCACAGACGAGCCACTGCAGTGCGAAAATCGCCGACGCTGTCCACGAGTAGGATCCTCGGATCGAGTATTGCGGCGCGAGTTGCACAAGCAGCGCGGCGCTTGCTATCGACGATGTGGCCCAAAACCTGTATGTGCTAAGAAAGGCTGGAAGTTGGAACGGCATCTTGTGTGTTGAATTGGGCGGCTGGAGACTGTAATTAGGATTGGAACTGAGGCCGAGATTGTCGTGGCACAGTAAATGTCTGGCGTCTAAAATATGTATGCGCTTGAAGATCTCAGGTCGATTTGAGTGAATGAATCTGATGACGACTCTCAGAGTTTGGAAAGGATCATGCCCATCTAGAGTTGCTGGGGTTGCGACTCGATCGCCCTTAAGAATCAATTGAAGGAACACGGAGCGTCGAGTCGAAGGGATAAGAATTGACGTGTGTCTTGAAGCCAGACCAGGCAACTATCAATTGCGAAAGAGAATACGGCGGCTGAATGAGGACACGGCGCAAGATACTGTCGCAAAGTCGCCTTATGCTGTAGCCGCCGACGGTGTCGGATGAATGACGGCCACGCCATGCCGCCCATGCCGCCTACCAACCTGGCTAAGCGACATGGTCTGGCGCATCATTGACGCAACTAATCTAGTATGCCTGACCTTGATATATATCAGGCCGGGCCAATACTTAGCGACGAACAGACCGTAGCTGAGACCGCCCGTCCACGTCTGACTGCCGCGAATTTTCCAACCGAGGCATCCATCCGAGATCTTTTCCCAAACCTGGTGTATGTCGCGAACGAATCGGCTGTGTGCAGTAATCAGTTACGAGATACGGCGTCCGTTTCGGGTTGGGCTAAAGGAATCCCTGGCAGGCAATGCTTGTGATGCTTGACTGCAGAAACAAAGTTGTTGCCTTGAGTCAAAGCACATATTTGTCTTGATAGAAGCCACGTTTACATAACTTTCTCAGCAGCGGCAGTGGTGGGTGAGTGGTAGCATTCTGGCAGGTTTGAGGATAACACAGTTTACAGTACGAAAGTCAGAGCAGCCATGCAGTCACGCTGTTTCCATGGTCTCCAGCCCTATGCTGTCCCACCACTTTTTGTGTAGCTGTACGTCCAGAAGTACTTCCCGTCTTGCAAGCCCTCCAACGTCAACTGATCGCCGCTGCAAGTATATTTGACTTCCACATCCTCCCCGTAAGCCGAGGTCAGCGGCATATCCACCTCTATCGGAGTGTCGTCTCCTACGCCTGTGAGCGCGGTAGAGGAGTTGAACGCTCCCGTTCCTGTGACGTCGGTCCAGTGAAAGGAGCTGTCACCCCCCATGGCGACGGGGCCCTGCGCTGTCCCACTGACGTCGATGTCTGTGTGAAAGTTAAATCCCGAGGCAGAGCCATCGTAGCTTATCGTCGTGTGGTCGAAGGACATGGATGCCGTCGAGGCAGACTTGTCGTAGACAAAGGTCGACGAGCCACCCACTTTGAGATTGGTGATGGAAGCATCGCTGGAGGATTTCGCAAAGGCAGCCTGGATGGCGGCCTTGAGGGTGTCGAGATCCAGGTTCCATTTGCCATCCAGACAGGAGTCGCCCCCTGCCGGACAGGACGCAGACCCAGTGTCGTCGATCGACCTCTCAGTCTCGACTGCCGGATCTCGAGCTAGATTTTTTTTCTCTTGGCACGGGCATTTCGTGCTCGATTGCTGGGCGACGCTCAGAACTGGCTTGGGCGGATCAGTTCCATCGGTCGACACAAAGAGGACGACGTAATCTTGAGGACCCGAGCCACAACCGACAACGACCGTTGCTGGTGTCTTCGAGTCCAACGTGGACCATGTCTTGGCCGTCTTCAAACGATAGAAAATGGTCGTGTCAGCACCCTGGCTCGCCGCACTGATGCCGTAAGTGACCTGGTGTTTCGTGTCCGGGGCTTGTAGAGAGAGATCGAGGCGCATGAAGCCAAAGGAAACGAGCTTGCTGGCAGTCCAGCTGAACGGAGCATCGTTTTCGTCCAGCTTCACCGTCTTCGCCTCCTTGTATCCTTGTTTATAGACCGGAAACACCGCGGCCTTGGTGTCAGCATCTCGCCTCAGCTTGATCACACCGTCGGCAAAGCGCTGCGCAAATTCTCGGAAGTGGTCCGGCGTGAAGCCGTCGATAGCCAGGCGAGCCTGCTCGGCCTCTTCGGTTGAGCTCATTTCCTGCTGCGAGAGGAAGCTATGAATGTTGGCCAATTCCTGCCTGGTCCCGGTTGGCCGGGTGTACATGTCGAGGAAGAACAGCTCGGCGCTATAATCTTGTTTATACAACGGCACTGTGGGTTGGTAGGTCTGGAACCAGCCTTGGATATTCAAGTCTGGGTGAGAAGAGTCCGAATAAATCTTCAATGACGAGTCCAGAGGCTCAGGAAAAAGCACGCTGGCGAAGAACGTAGGCCCTCCCTCGTCCCACCACTTGTTCCAGTGGTGGGCAGCCTGCGCATCTTGCGCGTTGGTGCTCATCAGAACACAATGGTAGAGTTCGTGGGCGGTCGTCCGAGCCCATTTGTTATAGTCGGGCTGGAACCCCTCCTTCCAGTTGGCGATGAGGATGCTGAACTTACGCTGAGCTGCAGTGGTGCCCTTTTGCATCCACGTGTCCCCCCATCCGTCGGGCATCGACGCTGCTGGGATGAAGACCAGGTTTGTGCTCAGTGGGGCATCATTCAGAAAACCCCCATACGCCTTGACCGCTTTCTGGATACCATCGTTGATGCTTTTCAAATGGAGCTGCGCTTTGTCGCCATATACCACCGGAGTGTCGGTGCCTTTGAGCCAGTGATAGGTCGACACCTTGAGATTGCCTTGCGTGACAGAGTCGTCCGGCACTGCGACGCAGGGGAGGTTGCCGGACGGGAAATGGGCTTGCTGCTCGCCGGCAATGAGAGGATAGCAGTTCGTCGTGGCAGCTCTAGGAGCGGGCGATGACAGCCCAAGGCCCAAGAGCGCACACAAGGTGAAACCCGCATAGAATCTATACATGGCGAGTGAAGCCAGCGCAGATATCCAAAGCAAAGCTGCTCGACGGTGGGTAAGCAGGAAAGCAGCAGTTGCGTCGGCTCTTTATCCCATCCTGATGGCCACCACCGAGACAAGGTACTCACAAGGATTCATCGCTGTATCGTGACCTTTGCAAACCTTAACCCGCATGAGCTGAGCAAAGTCGAAACCTTCGGTCGCCCAAAACCTGGACACTTTTCAGAATTGTGGCAGCCTCATCCCGCGCAGAGTCACAGGGCAGAGGTCAAGGCGGCAGCAACACGAACAAAGAGTCGCCTAGAAGCTTGGCTTTGTGAAATTCAGACTCGGACTGGTCGATAAGGGCATCTTCATCCTCCGCGAACCATAGTGCCGGTGACAGCTGGCGACGACAGGAAGGATTCAGGTGAAGCAAGCCTCTAGAGGCAAATGCCAAGTCGAGATAAGCGAAGGGGCGGGCTGGGCTGGGCTGGGTGCACAGGAATACGAGGGACTTCGGAACAACAATGGGAAAAGGACCCTGGCCTCAGCCCTACCGGCCGTACTGTGTAGAAACGGCATCTCTTGAGGAGCAGATGTCTAAGGCAAATGACGGTCAATGGTTCTTAAAGAATAGTACGAGATGTACCTCGTAGGACATAAACAGTAATAAGGTGTAAGTGAGGGCAAGGTGAAGGAAGAGAAAGATAAAATGAGATCAAGCTGAGAGGCCGGTGACCCCGTACCGAGTTAAGCTTCTTAAGCTTTGCCGCGTCACTTTTAATTGCTCTTTCTGTTTGTGCCCGCTAGTTAGGCACTTGGTTCAATCCCACCTCCAGGACAGCGAGGACGTTCCCTGGTATTTTCTTAATCCTGCGCAGTTCCAACTTGGGATCGGCCTGCTCGAACAATGACAGCCAGCCATCTTCGTCCCTCTCAAGACTGTTGAAGCTGTATTCCTGTCAGCATCCGAATCAAAGTGTGGTGAGTTCTGATTGACTGGGCAGACAGGCACCGATCATGGAATTATTCTCACCTAAGCATCATCTCGATATCCAGCATTCTACACCGGGGCTGGCATTAGTACTGCTGGAGCAGACATTCCGACGGACGCAAGCTCACCTTGCGCGTTGTTCCTCCACCTTGCTCAGAACTCCCACCTCGGGCATGACTTCGTCTACGATGAGGATCCTGCTATTCGGCCCCATCGCAGCGGCGAGATGACCCAATATCTGAGCGGCATACTTGTCCGAATAGTCGTGGCAGATGAAGCGGAGGAGATAGACGCTGGCGTTCTTGACGGGCTGCTCGGTGAAGAAGTTGTGCGCCTGGAACCTGATGCGGTCGATGTCCTTGTCGTTGGCGCGCTCGCTTTGAGCCTGCGCGACCACTTTCTCCAGGTCCTGCACAATGAAGTCGAGGTCCGGTGCGGCGGCGGCGATCTCGGAACAGCAGTGACCGAAACTGCCGCCCACGTCGACGACGAGACCCTTGCCCAGACCCTGCCAGTCGAATGCGTCGACCACGTTCTTGATGCTGAAGCTCTCTCCTGATGCCAGGGATCGCATGCACCCCATGAACCGCTGCATCCGGGCCGGGTGGCGCTCGAAGTACTCGAACATGGGCAGGTCGGTGCCGTGGCCCAGGTTCCAGCACGTTTCGTTTTTCTCCCCGCTCCCCGGGAACTTCTCTGTGGCCTCGACGAGCTTTGGCGCGCCCATGAAGGACTCTTCCGTGACGTACCCGACGGTGTCCCTGAAGTCGGGCACCAGCAACATCTTGGACATGGCCGAGTGGGCGACATGGCCGGGCCGCGTCTGGTGGAAAAACCCGTGTGTGGCCACGAACTTGAGCACACGAGTACACTGGTTGGGGACCACCCCGGCCTTGACAGCCAGGTCTGTGTAGCTGATGTCTGCGCCCACAGGGACATGCTCGGCCAGACGATAGTGATAGATGAATTGAAGACAGGCGCTCATCCAATGGCCCGTGAGGCACGTGAAGGCCGCTTCTGCAGGCCCAGCAGCCAGCTGCACGAGGCTCGCAGCCGCCACTCGGAGCTGCGTCCTCGCAGCCCTGATGTCCTCGCTCAGCCGCGGGAACGTGTCAACTCCAGGGGGCCCCGTGCCAGGGAAGAACGGGTACGCGTCGGCGGCGAGAGACGGCAAAGGAAGAGCATTGCGCTGCAGGTGATCGACTATGATCTGGCTGCTGGCCTGCACCTGCTGTGCGAGCTCCAGCAGAGATGGGCTCATGAGTTGGTCAGTCATAGTTAGGAACGCACCGCCTCGTTCGCGATGTCTTAGACACGTACGTAGTAATTATCTCTGGGGGCAAGGGGGGAGATACTATACGCTTCATTTAAAGTATCACCTGTCTCCTGCCTGCTGCCCACTACAGTCATACCGTCCCGCTCTCACGCCCTATCCCGCGCCCCTCCTGCCTTAACCGTTTAATCTTACCTGGGTCTGTACCGTCAGATTCAGACGGGACCGTAGCGTGAGCAGAGGGACGACATCGAGCGGAACGGATGGACGGCAGCCAAACGGGGAGCGAGTAATTAGGGATCCATAACTGTAAGTATAGCTGAGCATTCCTGATTTATGAGGCTCCTTCCCCCTCTTCTCCCTTTGCTCCAGTAAGTTTACCCCAACGTAAGACACAGCCAGGCGCTAGTATACGAGTATGTACCTCGTACGGCAGAGCGGATCGAAAGACCCCTATTCCTAACACCGCTAATCTCATCTCATCCCATCCCATCTGCGTATAGAGACACGCGCTTGCGAGAGGCGGACGCTCTGCGGTGCGTGTTCGCTCATCGCGCGGGGGTGAGAGTGGTACTAACACGTATTGTGTATCGTGAAGGTGTGTCGCACCACATAGGTATCATAATTAGGGCAAAGACGGAGTCGGTCCCTGTGTCACGCTCCACAGGTGTACGCGGCACACGCGATCTCGATACTGTAAGTAAGACAAGGAACGCATACGCATGGGGTGGGACGGGATTGGATTGGATGGTCTAGTCAAGTATTCGAGGTATCCGGGCTCGTAAAGGAGAGGAGATGTAAGAATGGGGGGGTTAACCCGCAGTATTCAGGCCCGGTAGGGGAAATCTGATATATATACATGGTATATCATATACTGTACATATACGATATACCGGACCTGGCAAGAGCAGAGGGCGTCAGCTTATTGACAATTCAACTCCACGCACGATACCCGCCATTAGCACAGACAATACGGACCGGTACATGAACGACAGATCTATATGTGTCAAAGGGGGAATATGCAGTTCCGAAGAAGTGAACTTACTGACTGACTTGCTGGTTGACTGACTCACTCACTCACTCACTCGCTCGCCAATCGAGGCAGCATGTCTGCAGATACATACATACATGGTACAGGAATACTAATGTACCAGTATCAATATTTAGTTGATCAAGGATTCGCATCACATCGCATCACATATTGATCCTTAGGAAAGGGGAACGCGCGATAGAAACAGATTTAACGCATTTTGCTCCACTGCTACTACATAGTATAATTGTTGCCGCCCGCTCACCGTAGCGAAGGCGAGATAGATTCGATCTCAAGAGGATGTCCTGGTAGCACTTCCACTCCCACTCCTACTTGCGTCCCCAAGCTGGCATCCGAGCCACGACTCTGGGTCGGCAAGGAGGATTGGAAGTGAGCAGCCATATATCGATGTCCGATATTCAGACCTCGTCCTCTCATCCTCATCTCGTCATGGGCCACTGGCCGTCTCTTCGGCATCGAGTCTCTTCGTTGATTGCACTCGAATTCCCATACCGACCCTTTCATCTCAGCGGCGGAGACACTCGTATGTGTGACTTGTGTGACCAGTCATCAAATTTCCATGCCACCAAAATTAGTGGCGGCGGTATTGGTCGAGATGGTGTTCACGTCCGTGATGGCGTCTGGTGCCTGCCGTGTCCAGTTGCCTTTATCGTGCTGATAGAAGCCAGAAGACGCCGCGCTCAATGAGGCCAGATATTTCGCTTGAAAAGCTCCTGCAGTATCCGCCGTCGGTTTGTGGAACTGGATCAGAGAGCACGCCGAGTCAGATGGTGCCATCTCCCTTAGAAACCTTTGACCGCAGAGCCTCCTTCGAGGCATTAGCATCAGGAATCGTTCAGCACGGCAGTTGTAGGCTGCTTGCGAGGGATTCTGCATGCCTTTGACGCGACCTGCTCATATCCTGCCACGGCAGTGCAGCGGCAAAATGTTTGTTGCCAAGATTTAAACAGCACATTTGCCCGAATCTAGCTGAACATATCGGTATTTTTGGAATGGTGCAACGAGTCCGCGGCCGAAGCAGGATAAAAGGTCCGACACTTGGTGCAAATGGTCAGGTTGGCCGTTGGACCTCTCTTGTGATAGTCGGCGAGCTGAGCTCGGAGTTCCTCAACCTCGCGCTGGAGACTGCGCACTTCCTCCTTCCTCTTCTGCCGGAAATTGCTTTGGGCTTTGCGGTTTTGCTCTCGTCGGCGGTGTCTTCGATCCACCGTCTTTTCATCGGCGGGCGTGGTGGTTGATGGTAGTTCGGCGATTTCGGATGCGGTGCCCTCGGCAGTCCAGAAGTCGTCCGACTGCACGCTGCTTGCGTAACTGACCGACGACTGGGCCGAAGTCAAATCATTTGCGATGGGATACGAGAAGACGCCCTGCGACATATTTAAGTCACTTTGCTTGCGATGGTCGCTCGTATCTAGGATCGGCGAACTGGATGGCGACTCGAAGAAAAGATCCAAGACATCCATTGAGCTGTTTTCCTGCTGCGCCGATGACAAAAAGCTCCAGTTGTATGAGACAGGGCCGACTTCCGGCGGGTAGACCAATTCCAGATTCTGGTCGACGACGTGCATATTTGCGATAGAGTATGAAGATGACACTCGGATGAGTCGAGTACAGTTGGGATTAGAATTGATCGATGATGATGGCTTTGATGTCGAGCTAGATCCGGTCAAGGCGAAGGCGCAAGTCGTTGTGTGGGTTGTTGGTGGTGGAAATGTTGCCAATAGTCGGTGGGAGCCAAATGTATTATACTGCCAACGAGGCTGACTTGGATACAGACCGGCTGCGAATGACGCAGGACAATCGAGGTCACCTGCAATGCTCCATTCACTTTGGGAAGGAGCCTAGTAGCCTCAGACCCCGGCAATAACGTCAGGGTTCAACATGGTGGGCTTGGGAACGCACTAGGGAAACACGATTGAAGAGAATCTTGTGCTCTGACAAAGCACACAGCGCAGGGGCTTGATCTCAGTCAGTCAAAATTGCGGAGCGGGGAGGAGGCACGGTAAACCGAAACGGCGTTTGGTAGCAGGCTTCGGAGAATGCGCTGGGGGAAGAGGTACATGGCGCTGGAACAGTAGCGTAAGCATGGACTGGTCGAGGCAGCACGACTGCGTGAATTTCTGCAAGATAGCGCGAAAAGAGACATCGAGGGCGGACGATGGTTGGCGGCAGCGGCGCCTATGACAGACTCACTCTTGGGTGCTTTGGAGGGCATGCCTGAATGGGGAGGTGGAGTCCTGCTTATACGAACAGCTGGCCAGCACCGCCTTGATTTGCTTCCTGGCCGCTATGGAAGTTCCGTGTCTTGGTCCCGTCCGTGCTGGTTATCCGGCGGAACTCGCTGATTGGATATTCAAATCGAAGGCCTTGGCTGTTGACGAAGAGTCGACTCAAGTCATCGGAAAACCCCCCTCTCCCTAGAACAGGCGGGTTACTCATGATGCCCCCCCTTGACCTGGACCTCCCCCGCAAACCCAATTCTTGTTTCATTGCTCGGCTGTCGTCTGTCGTGATGGCATGGCCAATAGAACCGAATCTGCAAAATAGCGCAAGGGGTCACTGCTGCCCTTCGCAAACTTCTGGACTCTCTTTGGTGTGCCCTGGTTCGCACCAGTGACGTTGGAAGATCGGTGGACACTGGATATCGTCCCGCTTGTTACCTGGCAGTATTTGCATTTCCTCCCAGCTGAAGCTTGAAAGCGCCTTGGCAGGAGAGCTTGCCCTCAGATTCCGAGTAACGCACAACCCGGTGCTCTCCTGCAAGCCTTGCGCTTTAGCGAGCTTTCGAAATCTCGTAATGTGGCGCAATTACCTATGCACTGTGGACCCTTCTATGCGTGCTTCTCTCCACGCTTTTGCTCGAAAGCATTCGCGAGCGACGAGGATTGGTTGCCATCGATCCCTGTTGTCGTAGATCTGCCCCTAGGGAAGATGGGTCTCCACCCTTGCCAGCCTTGTCTGAGGATGCATTGATAAACCTCTGTGATTTCCTTCTCAGCATGGTACAACATCTTCTTGCGCCAGGTACATTCAACATATCGAGCAACATCCTCTTCTTTCAAAAACCACTTCACAAGATGCATCTCCCAGACGGCTATGCGACCGAGACACATTGGCCATGGTCTCGTGCGGACCTCTCCTTATGGTCGCAAGAGACGTCTTCTTCCGAGTGGGAACACTTGAGCAACACCTACCTCTTCCCCATGGCTTCGCCAAAATCACTTCCTCGCAGCTGGTTGAGCCAAGGGCCATTGACAGCGTTGGCACCTCGAGAGTGTCTCTCCGCCATTCGCGAGACCGGAACCGAGTCTTTCCACCCCACAATGGCGGACGCAGAGGTTGATGGCCGCAACGGAAGGGGAAGACTCGCAGAATCGTCTACCACCGCGCCTACACCGATTCGAAGGGCAACCAAGCCGCAGAAGCGTCGCCGTCAGAGGACTCCGTCACTAGCTGTGAAATGGCGGTCCACCGACGTCACCGACGCGCAGCCGGACATGTCTTGGGAGGCACGTCAGAGGTATGAACAGCGATTTTCCGCCACAGAAGTTCGACGAGAGTTAGAGATCCAGTCCACCGCAGACGAAAAAGACTGCTCTTGCACGGAATGCAAGTCACGACGGTGGCGGAGGGAGCGATGACAGCCAGAATGTATCCTTTCGAATCGAACCCTAGATTTCCCGGCGTTCTTCATCTAGGAGTCTTCTGTCGGCACATCCATGCGACGTGATCTTGTTGTCCATGCAGAACTCGTCCGGATCAGTTCGGAAAAAGACCGCTCGTCAAAGCCACCACATTTTGGGATGCCAATGGAAGGAACACAAGTGGTTAGCAGGGCAAGAGAAAACAACTGCTTAAGCGGCGCCCAAAGGACCTTGAAGTGAGATTGAAAGCAGCACAAGACCCTACAGCGGCGGCCATCTATCATATACGCGGGTTGAGCAGCTCAAACAACTGTGTGAATCCTTGAGATGGAGAATTCTGTCTGTCGCAGAGGGTTGACTCTCTGGTGGTCTTGTGAGCAGGAAGCGAAGGTTGAATGCATGCAAGGCGTGAGAGGCACATAGTCACCACAGTGCCTCGTCGAGACGTACAGCGAGCGGGCCGACGTATTTCCGCCTTGGCGCGAATCCCATTCGACGCCCGATTTGATTCTTTCGAGCGACGAAACTCAAATGTGTTTATAGAAAGTCCTTTGATGTGACCTTGAAAGTCAGAGTGAGCAATTCCATACGTGGGTCACGACGACGTCCTGATCACGCAGCTATGATTTTGATGCCTTAGATAAGACGTTTTCTCTTCTCCTCGAGTCATTGATCGTGCGTATATTTTTCACCTGCTCTTGGGCGTCAACCTAATCACCACCCACTCACTCTTCGCCTCTCACCACTCTCACAACCATGGAACCGCCCGGATCTCCCTACTGGGATCCGACGACCTACCCTTCGCTATCCGACCAAGAGATAGGGTATGTCCGCCAAATCTACGCCTTCGCAGAACAATACTTCCAGGACCCACGCTTCGACGCTTCCCATGACTTTGCGCATGTGAAACGCGTCGTCACCAACGCTCTTACCATTCTTAAGAAGGTGGAAGACCAGCGGAAACGACAGGCCCTCCCGGCTTTGAATCCCTTGAGTGTCATTCTGGGCGCATTGCTGCACGATGTCGAGGACAAGAAGTATGTCTCTGCGAGCGCGGAACAGCAGGCCGGGGCTCTGCGCAAGGCAGTCACCCAGGTGGGATTGTCCGAGTCCTACGCTGAGCACATGCAATTGTTGGTCGACGGCGTGTCGTATTCCTCCGAGGTAAAGAATCCTGAGCGCGTGAAGAAGCTCATCGAGCTGATACCGGAGCTGGCGGTGGTGCAAGATGCTGATCGCCTCGATGCCATTGGCGCGATCGGCATTGGGAGGTGCTTCACCTTTGGAGGGGCAAAGGGTGCGAGAAGCCTGGAAGATTCCATCCAGCATTTCGAGGATAAGTTGCTGAAGCTCGAGGGTATGATGAAGACGGATGCCGGACAGGCCATGGCGAGGGAGAGGTCCAGCAGGATTCGAGACTTCATGAGCTGGTGGAAAGACGAGGTCGAGGTGGCGGACCAGAAGATCAGACAGTCCAACTTCGAGTCTTGATCTTTGGCGCTGGTCCTTTCCCTTCGACGCTATCCTCAAATCACGGTGGTGGTGTATCACATTTTCAACAAATCCCGCATCACGTTTCTTCGGCATCGCCCGGTTCGCCGAGATCTTCGCCTGCCTGGACAAGGGGATCTCCTTTCTCATGCGTCACCGAGGGAGGTGTCGGACCAGCAGAACCCAACTTTGGGGGCGGCGCAAGAGGCGTGCCCTTCCTCGACGGCACAGAATCCTGCTCGGCACTCTTCTTCGACCCCTCAGCGAACATATCGTCGAACCCACTCTTTATGGCAGCGCCATGATGCCGGCTCTTTCGTGTTCTGGGAGGTCCTGAAGTCGTCGGGGGTACATCATTGGGGTTCAACATCGGCGGTGGGGGCAAATTCGGGCTGATCATTGGAGGCGGAGAGGGTAGATTCGCAACCGGCGCGGGCTGGAAGGTGTTGGTGAAGGCTTCCTGTTGTCCTCCTCCGTTCTCGAGGCTCTTTCTGTCGGCGTCAAAGAGGCTCTCGCCCGGCGCTTGTATCTCCTCCCCCAAGCCGACGGGGAGTCTATGTAGGGCTCCGAACCCCAGGACTGCTCCCAGGGCACCCTCGCCGCCCCAGCCCCTTCGAGGGACAAGTTCCACCTCTCTGACCACATCGAACTCGGAATTGTAGACCCATAGTACTAGGCTTCGGTTCAAGTGATCCTCCACCAACTCGCCCAAGGCCGCCTCTCCTTTCAACGTGCCACTCGGCGAGCCGAGGATGTAGTCGCTATGTGGGAGCAGGCCGGCTTGATGCGCCGGGGACAACGGGGAAGGGATGCTTAGGACGTGCCAAATGTTCTGGGTGGCATTGAGCGGCGCGAGTTGGAGGGACAATCCCAGTGGTTCGCCAGACGCAGGCACGGCGATGGTGAGCGCGTGCGTCCTTTGGCCCTGCAGCAGCAGCAGTAGTCAGAAGGGGTTGATTTGTAGCCACAAAACCCACGCCCGCGCGCGCGTCTCCTCGTACTACTATACCTTTGCGCTCCACAGATCTAACGTGCAGTACCCGCCTCCGCAGTTGCGTAGTTCGGTTACGAAGAGATTTGGATCCGGCGAGTCCTGGTTCAGTCAGCAGGGGTTTTCCACTGGCGGCGACAAGCTGGGGTGGGCATCGATACCAGATGGTGACCGTTCATGCCAATAATGAAGTCGAACCATGGCTCTAACTGGAGCTCCTTGTTCGTATTCCGGAGGACCTGAAAGCCGTATGAGGTGTCTGAAGGCCCCGTATCGGTTTGTCGTGGAGGCGGCTCGCCGTCCAGGCGAGCTATGAACCGGTTCAGTGCACCAAACATGGCGTTGTATCTGGCCTGGTTGAGAAGCAGACACAAGTATGCAAGACACGTCCACCTTTGGCGGTTATGCGTTAACGTGGCCAAAACTCCACCGCGTGAGCAGCCCCCACCGAGGCAGCTTTTCCGACTCTGACAGGTCCCTCTAGGCACGCCTACAGCGACCCTCAGAGGCGCGCCTGAAACTAACACCCGCGCCGCCTATCGACTCTGACCGCTACCCCTTACGAAAACGTCCACAGGCACGGCTACTTTTTTTTTTAGCGTCGCTCAGAAAATAGATTCAACGGCAAACGGTACGTATGGCTCCTTCCGTGTTGCTCTCGTGGTATATGTCTGAAGATCTCTCATCTAGAGGGCGCCCGTAGTTGTTCGAATCGCTGCATTCCACGTAGTCGTTCAAGAACAATTCTGTTCCAGCCTGTTGCTGGGTTGCCTACTTGGGCACCCTGAACAGGTTGGATTCCTCAATTTCTGTCCAGAGTTTGAGCCCGTCGGCGTCGTTCGTATACTCATACCACAAAAACATGCCCAGCCGATCTCTCATACTTGGCCAGCTCTCGATCCCGAGCTGTCGAGTGAATTCGTCCAGAATCGTACGATACCATTGTCGTTCCGGGTGTCCAATAGCCGCAATCGCACCCATCACACTCACCCACATGATCAAATCAGATGCTTCAGCCCACCATGCCTGGATCGACGGGTCGAGGAGTTGTGCCTTGATGTCATGCGCAAGTTGATGAAACGGGGCAGCGATTGCGGGAAGCGGAAACACCACAAGCAGGCTGTACACAACAGTGCCCAGCCGCGAAAGTCTGACCAACGGGTGCTCGTCCTGTACCTCTGAAGGTAGCGGCGTCAAAAGCATCAGGCTGTGCTGGACAAAGTTTCTCTCGTCCGACACGCATCCCAGTCTTTGGGCTTCCGGTCTATTCTTGACCTGGTCGTCCACCGCAAAAGTGTATTGGATGATCCACTTCAGGACGATCAGCAGGTGCTCGACAGTCTCGTGGCCGAGCAACTCTGGGAGAACTCGAAATCCTCTGCCGAGACCGACCAATGGATGGTTCTTCCTCGACGCGAGGTTCAGAGGCCCGATGACATCGTCTCCCATCTGTTCATACGGCAGCATCGGCCTGGTCAAGGTCTGACTGGCCAAAATGATATCTCCGCTGCGAAAGTGAGTCAGTTTTGCATGGGACCATGTCAAGCAAGTGCGTCGCTTACAAGGATATGGCCTGTGCCAAGCCGGGCAGCTTGATCTGAGAGAGACCGCCGCGAAGGGTCAACATTCTAGCAAGGCCCTGTAAATGCACATTCACGGTGTGAAGTCGGCCCCCGTATAGATGGAGGAGTTGCAGAGTCGTCAATGGCCCCTGGGACGGTGCGGCTGCTGGAGGATGGGATCGAGGCTCCCCGTGGTAAGACAGGGCATAAACTGCCAGAATATTCTCATCCTCGCAGCTCATGGAAGTGTCGGCGAACTTCTGGTGGACCCCTCGAATGGTTTCGGTGTAGCACTGCATCTGCTCTCGGGACTCAGCAGAGGAAGAGAAGAAGACTCGATTGCGTGTCAGCTGACAGAACATCGAAGCGTGAAAAAGCGTGCGATCGTGGAATGTCATTTGAAGCCATTTCTCGGAGTGCGGGCTCAGGCTTTGTCCTTTCTCGGGGGGAAACATCAACGACAGAAAGCTGTTCACTGGCACTGGTCAGCATTCAATGTTTCATACAGTTCGGGGGTCCATCACTCACCTTGGTCAAGAACAGGACTGACGAACTCCTTCGGCAACTCGCACGGATAGGTTTCAAATGGATCATGATGGCCAGACACAACCAAGGTCGACAGGTTGTTGGGAGAAAATGATACTAGTTCTCCTCCTGACACGGGCGAATCTGTGATGGATCCGCCAAGATCCTCCTCTATCTTCGGTGTTGGACCTTCGCTTTCTGTAGAGGAGGACCCGATTGTCTGTGGAGTGGTAGGAGCACGCGCCCTCTTGGATTTTTTGACCTGCCCAAGGTTGGAAGAGCGACGCCTTGTTGTCGGTCGATTTGAGACTCCATCCACATCTGTCTTGACTCGCCGCCAGTGGTAATTCGAGGCATTAGATCGAACAAGCACCTTGTTCTGAGAGCGTTCGGCTTCGGAGGAGGGGATGGCGGTGACGAATTGGAAGGTTTTGGACGCCACCGCACGAGCAGGGCGCGACGCTGCAACTCCAGCGCTTTGATCCGGCCGAGGTGTCACGGCTCTCGCCTTGTGCATGTCCTTCTCGTAGACATAATCCAACGCCGATGGAGTGTGTGAGTCCAGTCGTCCCTGCCCGCACGCAACTGGGAATCAAAATGTGCCAACTTGACGCATGGCGCAGTGTCGGTGTCGTGGGCGTGGGGTTGGCGGAAGAGGAAGAATTCGCTTCGACGTCTATGCTGTCACAAGGCCTGGGGCGCGGCACCCGTGACTTTGGCCCTCTCCGGGTCTGCACAACGGCTAAAGTGCCAGGGCAAAGATAACGAGCGGAGGAGTCTGAACCTCGACGTGGAGGGCGTCATTTATCCGGGGCGCTTTCCCCACATGCAGGCCCGCAGATGAACTCCGCTCTTTCCCTTTCAGGTTCTGGACACAGACGGGCTTCAATGGGCACCGGCGGACTATTCACTGTACTGCGCAGGGACCTAAGAGACTTGGATATAGGTGGGAAGCTCCATGTGTATTCGAAGGAGTGACTAAGTTGGTTGTATATGTACGAGTATGTTTCTATCCGTAACACCTATTCGCTATGCTGAAATGCATTTCAAGTCTATGCCACGCCATGCAATAAGACAAAACTGATCCAAGCCGCACTGCAGCATCACCGCCCAGCGCCTGCCGTCGCTAAATTAAACACATATTGCCTTTTGGGTGTATTGTGCGGCCCTACCAAGCCCCGACCGAGGTGGGTACCGCCATGGTGATGGTGATCGTTTGACATCCGACACAGTCGCTCAGACCATAGAAAAAGTTGGGAGCCAGTGTCGGGGTCGCAGTGATGGTTTCAGTGATGGTCACAGCAGTGGGGCAGCCATTGGGAGTCGTGGTTGGCTTGGGAGGCAAGCACTTGCCGTTGGCAGCTGTGCCGAACCCACAGTAGTGGGATACAGTGGTGCTGCTGGCACTGCTGGACGAGCTGGTCGAAGTAGGAGGAGCTGGGTTGCACTTGCCGTTCAACGCTGTGCCAAAACCGCAGTAGTGGGTGGTTGTGCTGCTGACACTGCTGGTCGTGGTCACCGTCGTAGGCTTTGTTGTCGTGCTGCTGACGGTGCTCGTTGTCTTTGTCGATGTGCTGGTGGTGGTTGGCGGGGGAATGCAACTCCCATTATCAGCAGTGCCGAAGCCACAATAGTGCGAGGTAGATGTGCTGGTAGATGTCGAGCTGGTCGTGGTTGACGGCGGGGGATTGCATTTGCCGTCCAAAGCGGTGCCAAAGCCGCAGTAATAGGTGGTGGAAGTACTGGTGGCCGTGCTCGATGTAGTTGGGGGCGGATTGCACTTGCCATCCAACGCGGTGCCGAATCCACAGTAGTAGGTGGTGGTCGACGATGTGGACGTCGTGGACGAGGCAGATGTGGTGGTCGACGGAGGCGGATTGCACTTGCCATCCAGAGCGGTTCCAAAACCGCAATAAAAGCTGGAGGTGGAAGTAGACGAAACCGAGCTTGTGGTGGAAGTTGGGGTGACACATGAGCCATCCGCATTAGTACCATAGCCACAATAGTATGAGGTGGTGGAAGTGTTGGTATATGGAAGAGCCAAGGCGCTGGCGGCAAGAGTCGCAGTAATGAAAGCGATTGAAGAATGCATGGTTGCCGAGTAGTCGAGTTGGAATATGCTAAATTAAAGTACCAAAGATGTCTGTTGCGGTGCTGGAATGAAGGAAGCGAGAGGTGATAGTGTAGAACGACTGTGGTAAGGAAATAAGACAATAGGAAATAGCTGTAGCGATTGTTGTAGTTGTAGTTGTGGTTGTTTGTTGTGTGATGATCAAGACAGCTGTTGATGGGGAGGCACCTACCTTCTTATACAGCAAGATCGAGTTCAAGCTGTGGTGTGCCATCATCGTAGGCTTGGTGGCAGTCAAGGCGTAACATTGCTCAATGGGTGTTGTGAGGACGAGGTATTTTGCTCATGGCGTTGAGGCTCAGAAAGCTGCCGCAACATTGGGATGGTGGACGAAAGCTACCACTGTAGAAACAACGAGATGATTGGCTCGCATAAGGATGTTCATGCGAGACATTCGAAGATGGAGGCTGAAAGAGCACAGCTCAGTGACAGCTCGACACCTCATCTGGTGACGTCGCGACGGGAAGAGAAAGCCGCAGAGGCGCAGCAAGCCAATTATGCTTCGTGCGGCTAGCCCTATTATGGTGGTGTGAGCCGGGGAGCAGGGACAGAAGGTTTACCGATGCGAGAAACAACGCGAAACTCAATAGGGTGGCATTCTTCGGTGGCATCCGTGAGTACTTTGCTTGTCACTCTCTTTCCTACGGCAACATGCGGGGTTTGTGATGCGACGAGTTGATGAGGACTGGGGATTCTATTTTTGTCCTTGCACCAATAGTCCACTGTAGCAAACCGCGTCATGTGTTTTCCTGAACATGCTGTGTGGCTGTCTACCGTGGTATCTGTGGAAAACCTAAGTGGCGCACACTTAGCTTTCTGAAATATTTTACATGCTATTATTGGTGTACTTGAGCAGCGTGTAAGGTACAGAATAAATTCTGCCAAACGATTATTGGTTAGCATGAAAGATTCTAAGAGCCGGTGAGAGTGCTCAGGTCTCTGAGTAAGGTCGCTGAGTACCTCGTAACGAGGTAAGGCTTTGATTTCCGCGTACTCGGTAGCTACCGAGCTCCCTAGGTGCTATTCGTTGGTCTTGGGGAATGACATCAGTTTCACTTGGGATTCAGAAATCCTCTTGCCCTCACAGTATCCTTGCCTTTGCTTCACCCGCATTTACTTCCCTTGCGCTTCCCTTTGATATGATTCCGGCGGCAGTTTGGAGCTTAAGCGCCTGCTGCAACGATGATTCTGGGTATCATTAAAGGCCATTTCCAGTTCGAGAATCGGTCGTACACGAAACAAATTACTAATACGCGGCCGTTGTTTCGGCAGTCGTGAATGGTGAAAGCCACCGCAATCCTCAGGACACGGTCGTCAGCGCTAGGATGACAACAGTAACACAATCTCTCCTGAACGCGGGTCGTGGATGAGCAGGAACGAAGAGACTCCAATTCTGCAATTAAGGCGACCAGCTTGCGACCAAGCAAGCCCGGCATAGAAATACGATGGCCTTCAACGCCAGTCTACCTACAGTACCTGTGCCGTGTGACAATTTCTGTTGAGGCAAACATGGCATTTCTGTTTCTCGTGCTGCTGTGCCAGGCGCTGCTTGTATTGGCGCTGGTGCTTCGAATTGTCTATAGACTGACCTTGCACCCATTGTCACGCTTTCCCGGTCCCAGATTGGCCGCCGCGACCAATTTGTATGCGGTCTACTACGACCTGGCGTCGAAAGACTCGCTGGTCAAACACCTCAAAGCCCTTCACGACAAATATGGTCAGCAGCACCCGACACCCGACACCAGAGGAAGCATGCTGAAAGGAAGCAGGACCAATCGTACGCGTTCGCCCAGAAGAACTGCATATCTTCGATTGGGACGCCTACCGCACGTAAGTCAGCCGGTGGCATGCTCGGGAGAGGCAGGGCAAGACTGCTGATGGTACGATTTCAGGGTATTCAAGTCCGGATCCGACTTCAATCGGGCCCCCGAGTTCTACAATGCTCCCCAAGTCGATGGCAGTTTTCTAAATGTTAGCGATGGACGCGTTGCTAAGCCTCACCGAGACCTTTTCGTCCAGGCCTTTTCAAAGGCTCAAATCAACGGCCTTGAGCCGCTCATACACGAGAAGGTCAACCTCTTCCTGCATCGGCTCAAAGAAGAGGCAGCCCAGAATGAACCAATTGACCTTGACCTGGCCTTTGAATGCTTGACCTCAGATGTAACAATGTATTATTGCTATCAAATGAGTTTGGGCCTACTCAATGCCCCCAACTTCCGGCCAAATCTGATCGTCGAACTTCACGAATTTTCCCCTATTGTACCCTTCTTCCAATGTAAGTAAGCTTGCATCTCTCCATCGTGGTTCCGGCTGCAAGACTGGTGGTTGCGCAAGCAGCTCACCGGGCATGGGAGTCACCTCGTGAACTGCAGCATTGACGACAAACTGACTTGCGAAACCCGCATACAGACTTTCCAAATACCGGCAACGTCTTGAACAAAGTGGTTTTCTCATTGCTGCCAGAGAATGTGGTCAAGGCATGCTTTCCAGCCGCCGCTTCAATGAAGGACATGATGAATGTGAGTTTTTAGCACTCCTGGTCCCGGAATCAACACTGAAGCATCAAAGCAATGTAAAGAGCTCATCAACTCTCTTGCTCGAGCGCCGCCCGACTCGAAAGAAGTGGCATCATCAATCTTCCGTACCGCTCTCAGCCCCGACCGCGAGAAGGGGCAATACATCGCAACGTCGAGGGAACTGGCAGCTGACGCGGTGCTTATGTTCCTGGCGGGAACCGACACGACAGCGCATGCACTGACGTTTGGCACTTGGGAAATGATCAAGAGACCTGAGCTCTGGACTAAGCTGCGTCAGGAAGTCACGTCGATCCTTCCGGAGACGCAGGGCCTTGCCCGGCTGACCGATCTCGAAACCTTGCCATTTCTCGTAAGTCGGAACCACGAAGACGGTGTCCCTGAGATATATGCTAATTATGTAAACTCTCCAGCGCGGTGTGGTGAAAGAATCCCTTCGGTTTTCTATGGGGACATGCGCCCGTCTTCCTCGTGTTGTGCCCCAGCAAGGGGCAGTGCTTTGTGGAGAGACTGTTGCCCCCGGAGTAAGTTTGTCTCTGATCTAGACGCCTTGCCGCCAAAAAACTCACAAAGACATCAGACACGGGTGTCCTTTTCTCACTACGTGTACAATAACGACCCTACAATCTTCTCGGATCCGTTTTCATTCCGACCGGAACGCTGGATGGGACCAAACACAGATGAACTTGAGAAGCACATGGTTAGCTTCTCGCGCGGAAGTCGCAGTTGCATCGGAATGAAGTACGTTCAATCCAACCTGCCCTTCTCCCGGCCCTCATCTGGATGGGCGCCTTCACGAGAAGATCAACAACTATGACTGCAAGCTTTTTCAACTATTTCTTGCTGATCGGATCTTCTAGCTTGGCCTATGCCGAACTCTATACCACATTTGCCCATCTTGCTCGCCGATTTGATTTAGTGAATGCTGGTACAACAAGCGAGATGATGGACTGGACCGACGCCTTTACGCCCCGGTTCAGGGGGAATCTGAAGGTTCAGCTCAGAGCATGCTAGACGTGGCAGGGAAGGAAGAATGCAAACTACGCTGTTTTCTACTTGGGATTCCAGCCGATGGTCCAAGGCATATTTCGACGCCGCACTCCCAACGGGCGTTGCATTTGCTTGCCAGAGACACGCGAAGCGCGCAGGAAACTAGCAGTCGGCATCAGAGATAGCGACCCCAACCAGGCAAGATGGAAATCACGAGGGGCCACGAAGCTAATGCAATGCATGGCCCTTCGGTATGGAGCCAATGATGTTTGTCCTTCCCCCCATTCTGCCTTGCGACACCCCCAATCCTTCTTCCTCCTCGTCTACGATATATGTACCCAGCCTGACCTGCCCAACACCCGTCCAACTCGACTCTCTCTCTCTCTCTCTCTCTCTCTTTCTCTCTCTCTCTCTCTCGCTCTCCAAAGTCCCCCAACCCAAGAATGAACTCCACCTTCCTGCTGAATGAAATCTTTGCAGTGATTACCTGGCTCCCATCATCAGCGTTGCAACCCAAATATGGTTCTCAGAGCGACATATCCCGACGCCGCCTCCGGATGGCAGCCTCACCGGGCTACGATCACTCGACTCTACCGGGATGAAGGCCGCCCGCTGAAAGAGGTGATGGTGATTATGGCAGAACAGCACGGCTTCAAAGCAACGTAAGTATATTCTCCGTTCTGGTACTGTACTCAACACAACACCTAACCGGCCTCAGCCCGAAGATGTATAAAGCGCGCATCGCGCGATGGGGTCTTGACAAGAAGAACAAACGCCACGAGGTCAAGGAGATCCTGTGGCGGCGTGCCAGTAGGAAGCTCCTCGGTAAGGAATCGGAGTTCATCCTCGGCGGGCAAGTTGTCGACATGACCGATGTCGAGCGATACGCCAGACGCGCAGGATTGGATTTATACCCGAAGCATTGTTCGCGCGCCGAGTCGTCAGCAGTCATCCGCGACCTTGTCTGCTACACCCCGCCACCTTCGCCGCTGCCTTTGGACGCTCCTGTCCCTCTGCAGAATATTGAGAAGTTCCTCCACTCCTTCAGTCTCTTCGTGGGCGACTCGCTCAAGTCAGGGCTGTGGAAGCTCGGCAAGGATGTCATGGGTTTCGCGTGCGTCCTTGGCGTCGAATATCCGACCAGTCCTCGTGATCGTTTCTTCCTCGCCGTCGAGAGAGGTGTCAGGAGGTATGGCCTGGGAGACGTATCGCAGGCTTATCGGCAGTGGCGCGCGGCGTTTCGTGAGCTGCAAGTCGTCGTCGAGGCTCGAAGACCGTCGCAACTCCTTTGCCTCGTCGAGCTGGTGGCACACCTGGCGGAATGCAAGGACGAAGTGGCAAACCTCCTGCTACGTTACCTCGGCGATTTGGTCAACGGGCCTGTCCATCCCGACGCTCGGGTGTCGATGCTTCAGAGTCTGAGTCGGCTCCAGGCTCAGGACCTGGTTGGACTGACTCAGGCGTCGCAAGAGTGCTCTCGCAACGCCTTTTCCCGCCATTTCTACAGGGAGTCTTTCTTTCTTCTAGACTCCGAGACCATCTTGATGGACTCGAATGTCGAATCGCACGAGCGGAGCCCGCAACTGAGTGGCCTGCTTTTGGGCTGGGAGCCTTATGATGTCGGAGCGCTCCGCGCGGCAAGAAGTGTGATGGAGATCCTCATGGCGTCCGAGCGGTACGAGGAAGCCGAACACATCACCTGGATCCACATTCAGCGGATGCACGAAATGCACTACGACGGTGTGTTGGGAGGTGCCTTTTCCCACGCCTACAGCTACCTGACACACCTGTACCTCATGGCGCAGGACTACGAAAAGGCCTACCATTGTACGCTCTTGAAAGTCGAGAACTACTACAAGGTGCTAGAATGTCGGACCGATCTGCCCGAAGATTTTATCTTGTCGTCGTTCGACCTGTTGTCGTCACTGGCGGAAAAGCTGCAAATGGACAAAGAAGCAGAGAACTGGCGGCGAAAACACACGATGCTCAAAGCCCACACTGACGCATTGGCAGAAATGGAGCTCTCATGCCTCAGGAGCTCCGGTGCCCAAGCGAGCAGCCAGAGAGGCCAAAGTGGCAGCATCAACGCCCAGAGTCTTGCCGGACAAAGCCAGTCTTCGCCTTCTCCGTCGCCGGAAGAAATGTCAGGAATCTCGGTGGAAGACATCCGCAAATGCGACTGCCACACTCTCGCCCAAATAAGGATTCAGAGCGAGACACATCAAGCCAACGACACCGGGCTTCTTCGCACCTCGTGAGTAATTCTCGCCCGTGGTGGTCTGCCGATCGCCCACGCGACCATTGTCGATGAGGACTAACAAAGAGGGGAGATCCAGCGCAGCTACGACAGAACCTCCAAGCCTCTACGAAGATGTCGACATGTCGTCGGGGAACTCACAATCAGCCACGCCAGACGAGTCACACCCCGACCTAACAGTGCACTCCTATGTGCAGGAAAGGCCCGAGCGGTGCGACAGCCGCCCACCACCTGACGGTGCTGGAAACAAAGGAGAGGGGTCGTTGCCTACGAGTACAAACACGCACAGCAGACCGCTCAGTGTAGAGTGGCGACGATGGCGATCGCTTCCGCCTTTTGGTGGTAGTGGTAGTGGTAGCGGCAGTGGTGAAGGTGAACGTGAAGGGGAAGGTGAGAGAGCTGAAACAAACCGATATCCCTTCGGCCATGTACGCAAACAAATCCCTTGCTCGTCGGACCGGGATGTGGCAAGAGGGCACGAACACACCTGCCGTCTCTGAGCCGGGTGTAAGGTGTTGAATCTGAAGCGGGCATGAGCATAGCCACGAGCACGAGCACGAGTGTCACCTGCCTGGCCCACCTGCCCGCCGGGCCACTGGTCTGCAGTCTACCGCCGGCTGGCCAGGAAGTTCTCAGGAGAGCACTCGATTGCTAAAGGACAACAAGACGAACTTACGAGTATGAAATACTGTGTTAATGCATGCCATGGAGTTTGGTATTCATCTGCAAGTTCTCTCCTCTGGTGGGATGGAACTATGTATTAATGGCATGTTTATTGCGAGGCTTCAATCCGGGGCGGCTGTTTTCTGCCACCCACGGAGCCATCCTTAGTAGTTTCGTCCCAGTCGTGATCCATATCATCTCGTCTACGCGCTGTGTATAATATCACCAAGCTGCTCATGCAACCAACACATCCAATATTCTGCACGTCGTCTCCAGGTCAATGGCAAGTAATGATGTATCAGGAGTGGCGTGCTAAGGAATCCATCGTGATTCAGTCCGGATTCTCCGGCGGATGTTCACCAGCCCAGAGATACCATCTTGCAGGGCCGCGTGCAGGCGCTAAGTCGTGTTGGTGCTGTTGTCTGCATCCGCTGGCACGACTGTCTCTTCATTCGCAGTTGATCTTTCCGCTTCGGAAGCTTCCGGCCAGCACTCCTGAACACCATCAACCGTCGACGCTGGCCCCGGTACCGTAGTCGGCTTTTCTTGACTTGGGTGCGTGTCAACCTCATATGGGTCATGGTGTTCTTCTCTGGACCAGAACCATCCTCCTCTTTCCCATTTTCCAGGCTCGTAAAGACATTGGTCCCGAGCCTCCTTATCCACGATGCCCTTAAGCAAGAGGTCAACGCGTTTGAAATCTACTGGTTTCAGTATCCACCCGTCAAACCCGGTCTCGATATATTTGTTGCGCTCCTTTTCGACCAGTGAAGCAGACACAGCGAAGATGGGTACCCGTCCATTCTGTCCGGCTCTACTGGACAGACACGACCTGCCCTGGGTCTTTTCGTAAGATCGAATCATCTTAGTTGAGCTGAAGCCATCCACGATGGGCATCTGAAGATCCATCAAGATGGCATCGAACGAGGCAGACTGTGCTCCGTAAGCCGAGGAACACTCTTCACCGTTCACCGTCATGTAGGCGGAATGGCCGAGTTTCTCCAGACGCTTTTTCATGATCTTGCTGTTGATCGGGTCGTCTTCCGCAACCAGCACGGAAAAATTGTCGGCCGGGCTCGCTTTGCTGACTTCGGTGGTGTCAGATCGGGAACACTCTGAGCCTGGCTCTGCGAAGAGTAATCTCGGTCCTATCTTTGAACCACTAGCCTCGTCCTGCTGGTCATCAGGTACTCGGACGGGTCGAAGGGGCGTTGCAGAATCCTTCACTTTTTCCCAGCCGCCTGTCCGTAACGCGGACTTCAACTCTTTCGGCGAAGGTAGGCTTTTTGATTTCAGTGAACTGACGGGGGACCCGAGAGATCGGCGGTGGAGTGATTCACCCGGCGCCGGTCCAGGACTACTGGTCCTCTGCTCAGTGAATTGTAGAGGCTGCTGGATCGCGTCAATGAGTCTGTCCGCGTCACTCTTTCTGCTGGCGTCGCTTTTCATGCTCATGGCACTCCTCAAGCTTGTCAGGCTATTCATACTGTCCCCACTTGTCCTTCGGGGCGCAGAAGCAGGCCTCGTACCCAGTGAATCTGGGCCGTTTGGCGGGTTTCTGTAGACCAGTGTGACCTCGCCTTCCTGTTGGCTAGGTGAGATTGCCGGCCGAGAGCCAGGACCAGGCGATGCAGACTGATGCGTGAGTGGAGCAGGATCCGAGCCGCCAGTGTTGAAACCCAGAACAATCACGAATCTCGATCCTTTTCCTTCTTCCGTCTTCACTCGAAGCTGACCGTTCATGTTCCGAATGGTGCGTGCAACCAGAGCAAGTCCAAGCCCCAGTGTTGCATTCCCAGACTGTGGCTGGTCGGGTACCGAGTTGGCGATGATGGACTTAGCGTCCGGCAAATCCTCCTCGTACGAGACTTCCTCTAGCTCTTTAAACAGGGCATCCACCTTGTCTTGGGACATTCCTGCACCGGAATCCTCAACAACTATCTCTATCTCTGTCTTCCCCGGTTGCGGCTGTGCAGTCGAACATGGATAGGCTTCCACGACAACGTTTCCTTCCCTCGTGTTTTGTATGGCGTTGGAAATGAGATTCGACACGACTTGTCGGACTCGTCGATGATCTCCAGTGACGCTCCGTGGCAGGGCTGGCGATATCTCGACCTTGTACTGTATGTTTTTCCGCTTGGCATCACCAATGAACGGATCTGTGGCATCTTTTATGGTTTGCAGCAGATCCAACGGCTCGTCTTTGACCAATGTCTGGCCGCCTTCTGCTTTCGTGAGATCCAGAAGATCGTTGATGACATAGACCAATGACTTCGAGGCAGAATGCGATCTGGCCAAATTTTCTCGCGTATCCTGATCCAGGGCTCCCTCCATTGCGATTTCTAGGTAGTTGATGATCGCATTCAATGGTGTCCGGACTTCATGTGCAGAATTTGCGAGGAGAAGGCGTGTCAACTGGCTATTCTGCAGCGCAGCTTCCTTCTGGCGCCAGACCTCGATGAATTTGCCGTAGACGAGGCATAATACTGAAGCGGTTTCGATCTCTTCATCCGTCCAATCTCGGCATCGACCCACGATGGTTTCAGTCCATTGCTTGAAACTCTTCCTCGGTTCGAGATAGCCCTCAGTGCCTTCTTTCACAAACTTCTCGTAAGGATTGCCTGCCCATTTAACCTCTTGCAACACGCCTCTCCGAAAGAAGGCGATAAAGTCGTTGCCGCCCGTTGACAGAGGCACAAACAGGACGCCGGCCAGAAACTTCCAGCCTGGGTCGTATCGCAGGTCGGGGAAATCAAGGGTGAAATCCTGAGAGCAAAAGACGGCGCTCATCCTCCGCATCCGCAGATACTCCACCATGGCAAGAACTTCCTGGAGGTGGCCTCGGGGGTTGCCCAAGATTTTCGTTTCGTCCCTAATCGAGAGGGCGCCAAGGTCGGCTTCGAATAATTTCAAGAGATCATCGGAGGATGCCACAATGTAGCCCGAAGGATTCTTTGCCGTGGAAGAGGTGTTGATCAACTTCCGCGCTTGCAACCGCGACGTATATGAGAGTCGTTCCACATTCCTAGAAGCCGTGTCTCCCACCAAGCGGCACATTTTGCGAATGGGGAACGACACTCTCATGCCTCTCGATCCGTACGTGTGACAGGATATCAGGCCCCACAGTTCGTTAAAGGCACTGATGGAGATAGACATGGAAGATCGGACGCCCATGTTGGCGAGGTACTTGATATGGATTGGCGACATTGCCCGTAGATTGGCATGCGTCATATCCAGCGGCTTCTCAAGGTCGTCCAAAGTCCTGCATACCAGGCGCGATGTTTCTTGATCTCGGTCGTAAAGCAACCGAACCTTGTTGATTTTATACAGGTCCCGTGCCTGCTTAGGGATGTCTGATGCTGGGAAATTTAAGCCTTTGTACAGATCCTTGGTCGCTCTAGGATCAACAAGTTCTGCGACAACCCGTCCATTCCAAGCATGGTCGAACTGGTAAACCATCACGCGATGAAAGCCAGTCAACTCTTTGACGATACCAATTAAAACCTTAAGAAACGTCTGAAGCGTTGGCGCGGTGGCAAGCTGTTCCTGTACCTGAGACATGATGTTGAACACCTCCATCGCCGCTGCCTCAGATCTCTTCTTGCGGGCACTCCGCAAGACGCGTAACGGTTTGCTGATGTTCACCGTGCTGTCGATGAGCTCTTCGTGGGTCGGTTCGCTTCCGAGGGTGTCTTCGGGCATCTCGGGAGTAATCCTGTCTTCTGGGGGGACGAGCGGGTTTGTTGCATCGTCCTCCAACTCGAACTCGCAGATAATCAAACCAGGGTCTGTTTCAGAAAGGTGCATGGCACACCACAGCCTCCGAGTGCGGGCATGAGGAGGCTTGATAGACAACAGAAAAACATCGGGGCCACTGGTAACCACATCTCCGGCCCCTTCCTCACGGATAAAGTCGATATGATCCAGCAGGTTGTCAGCTTGTTCATCGCTAAAGATGTCCAAGAAGGAATCGATTTTGAAGAGTTGCTGGGGGGTATAACCGATGATCTTGTCCGAATTTTCGCTCGCTACCCGAACGACCAGCTTCTCGTTTTCTTCTCGTAGCGCAATGAGAAGTCCAAAGCTCTGAATGGCGCCGGGGATGTGGATAGGCTCATCCTCGCATCTCTGTAGCGTCTCCCCGTCTCGGCCAGTAATGACCGCATGACCTTCGTCGGTGACAACATGCATGAACCGTGCCGTGACCAATCCCGTGCCTTGCTGCGCTGGTACGGGCACACCACCGGATACGCTCGAGACTTCTGACTTGTGGGACGCGACATCATCCGTACCAATATTGGCCAAGACTTGATAGTTGGGGTTGCCGCTGGCTTGAGATACCGAAACAGAGCCGCCCTCTGACGCCTCAGAGACCGACATGGTTCTCGCCGTGGATACGGGGCTTGGCCCAGAGACACTGTGGCTCGAAGCTCTCCGCCTGGCAGTGAGTCCCATGCCTGGATAACCTCCAGAAGAGTCTGTACGAGGCATGGGAGTGGCGCCAGGGTCGATTGAAATGGCAGACCGAACCGGAAACACACGGTCAATTGAGCCGGGACTTAATATAGACCTACCATCGTCCGACTTGGATGACAATGAGGGCCCCACGAGTGGATCGCCGCTGGAACGGCCGGTGAACATGCTTACTTGTGACGGTACAGGTGGGAGGGGCACCCATGTCGGCGGGCGTTGTTGACCGCGTCGACTTGGTGATTCCAAAGCGGTGGGATGGGCCGTGGATGACGACGACGGTGCCGTCAAGGTCGAAGTGTCCGGGTCCGCGGTAGGCTTTGGAGCCTCACGTGAAGGTGGCCTTGACATTGTAGGTAGCGTGTATGTCGCACGAATGGACTCGGCGACGGAGTTGAGAGGCACAGATTCCCCCAGGCACTGTCCGAATGCCTACGCTAACCTGCGCCGAACCAGTCATGAGTAGATTGATTAAAGGGTTGGCATTCTTGTGATGCGGACCACGTCGCCTCGATTGTGGTTTCTTTCTTCCCAGTAACTATCCCGCTCTTCAGAATATGCCCCCGAAAATGTGACGCGGACTGCGATGGTTGAAGGAACGGTGTCGTGGACCGAATAGGCGTGGGCTCGGACCGTGACAAGTCGAGAGATAGAGTCAAGGGTATGGCGGGCTCTTCAATCGTCGTTTTAAGAGTGATACTTGTTGTCGAGCAAGCAGTGCAGCGGGGAAATAACTCCCGGTCAAAGTATCGTCAACTGCACAGGAAGTGAGGAAAGTATCGGAGTCAAACGACTGCAACGTCGAGGTCGGACGGCGCAGTCGAGGTGCAACTGCGCAGGTGATGTAGAGGTGAAGCAAGAGTCAAGTGGTGCAGGTGCACAATCGAGGGATGGGAGAACAAGGGAACATCCCGAGGCGCAGATGGGAATTGATTGACTTCGCTTGGGACGCTGGGATGCTCAGGTGGCTGTTGCCCGGAACGCGGGACGAGGATCTTTTCAATCTTCATTCATTCTTTGTTATTCGCGCGCGCATCATTGCCGGTTTGTGGGCGATTGGCGTCTCCACACGCCGGTTTCCATGGTTTGGTGATACCGTCGCAACCTTGATGACCCTTCACAAGCCGAATTCCCACTTGCAATCTCGTGGACTCGGGAACATGGAATTCTACGCTTACGTGGGCGTGTAGTCTCAGGAACAATCTAGGGCTGGATATCTCCATACTGGACCCTTTGAGGACCCAGCATCTAGGGTTCAAGCCGGGGCAAGATCTCTGCTCGTGATGATCGGCCATCAAGCACCAAAACCAAGGCATCGGGGAGTTGAGTACAAGCCACATGCTGCAGATCTGCTACCCAGTACGAGTATGCCCACAACGCATTCAATGCGGCCATACTTGGAAATCTCTTCTCGTCAGTTCAATTGACAAGCCTCCATCGACCGCCACATACGGAATGACACACCCAAAGACTGCGCAATGACGACATCTGGCTCCTTCGCTAAACTCCAGGGGCGATCGGCGACTGGCTCCCGGCTGCATGGGCCCTCTTCGAGCACCCGGCGGAGAGAGATTCCCATTGGCAAAAGATGCCATTCTCGATTAGCCCGGAAATCCCCCATGCAAGGGTTCGGCCGTTCCTGCGACTTATCCTCGTGCAAAGAAGCAGGTGAGGGCGTCGTCAGCCTTCACCTCGACTGCGCAGCACCGTATTGCAAAGTGTCCTCTGCCTACCCAAACCCAGCATCACGGTTGCATGAGATAGATGAGGAATTGAAGATACTAGCTGGACTTTGTCTCGCTGCTATTGGCCAGACCGGACGCGAAGATCGCCACAGAATACCAAGATGCAACCATATATCACCACCACATTCAAAGTTGATAACCATACCAGTGCTAGCCATTCAAAAGCACGAGTCGAGGCTTCCCGACTCTCTCAGCCTCGGCGTTCAACGCATCAACCTCTGCCTTCACCAACGGAATGCCCGACTTTGATCTTTCAGCAGCCGTGATCTGTTCGATTTCGCCCGGAAAGTAAATTCTCTCCACACCAGCCATCTTCTCGGATCCTACCACGCGCTGGTACAGGTAGTCCATGCGGTCCTTGAAGTCTTCCAAGCTCATGAACAAGTCTGGTTTGATGACGAGCAGAAAATGCCCTGTATCCGCAGGTTTGCTTGGATCGTAGGGGTTCGTCACATGGCCTGCAAAAGCACTACCGGAGAGCACACCAGAAAAGACGTCCATCATTATGGATAGACCGGACCCCTTGGGGCCGCCCATGGGAAGCATAACGCCCTCCAACGCAGCAGCCGGATCATCGGTCTGCTTGCCGTCCTTGTCCAACGCCCAGTCGAGTGGAATCTTCTCACCACGTCTTTTCGCCTTGTAAATCTTGCCTCTCGCCGCGACACTAGGGGCCATGTCGAGGATGAAAGGCGGCGCTTTCCCAGCGGGTGCACCACAGGCAATTGGGCTCACGCCCATAAGCTTCTCCTTACCTCCCCAGACGGGTAACGCGGGGCTCGAGTTCGTGAACACCAAGCTCATCATGCCGGCGTCAATGGCTTGCTGGACGATCCAAGCGGACATACCGAAATGGTTCGAGTGTTTGACGCTGACCATACCGATACCGTACGTCTTCGCCATCTCTATCGCATGTTGCATTCCGAGATGCGCGCACAGAAAGCCGAAAGCATTCCGACCGTCGACCTGTCCCACCACGGGGGTAATCTGCTTGAACACGGGCTCTGCGGCCGGGTCAAGGACGCCTTGCCGGATCCGTTCCATGTAGGAAGGTATGCGGTTCATGCCATGTGTGTCCACACCGCGCAGGTCCGCTTGTATTAAGCAATCCGCTATGATGATTGCATTCGCTTCAGCCACTCCATTCCCTTGCAGGACTTCTGTGACGAACTGGCGGGCATGGTTCCCCGTCACGTGACGCTTAGCTTCCAGAGTCCCGTCAGTTGTTTGTGCAGTACTCATGACTGGATCGACGCAGAGTATTCAACCGGAACAGCAGAAAAACAGCTCGATTCCACTAGCGGTTTTCTGGAAGTCGCTCGCAGGCCAGCAGGAAGAAGAGAAGTGAGGAGCTCCTGGACTGTTTTATGACGAGAAAAGGGGGGTGTCCTTGGCAGCGGAGCAGCGCCGATCAAGCGCCGGAGACGAAGCCGATTGAAGCGAAAGCGCACCACGAGGCTGTCTACGCCCATTGGATATGTATAGACAACGTGAGAATCGTATTGCAGGCCTTTTTCCTGGCTGAAGCGGACTGGACTGATCTGCAGTCGGCCCCCCGGCGCCAGATAGTCAGACAATTTCCCTCGAATCCATCTCCATTCCCGCCTTCTCCCCCAGTGCCTGAAGTCAAGCCCTAGTGTCTCTCGGCCAGATCCCTCCTCAGCTCCTCCTCGGCCTCGACATCCTCCTCGCCGAACCCACCCCAGCCAGCAAACTCGCCCGCAAACTTGACCGCCGCTTTCAACCAGTATTTCTCTTCCCCGTTAGGCCCCGCCTCGCCCCAGACCTTCTCGGCCTCGTGCAGTGCGCGACACGCCTTGACGAAGTGTGCGTCGAACTTGTACGGCCCTTCCACGGCCTGCTGCGTGACGAAGATCCAGCCCCGGCCCGCAAGGTCGACGTCCGAGATGTACGACGTCTTGATCAGCGGCCGCAGCTGCGCGATGTAGATGGCCAGGGTGATGAGCAACCACTCCCTGACAAGATGCACGTGGTACTGTGGGTCCAGGAACGGGATCAGGATCCGCACGGCGTGGCTGCTCGTGAGGAGGTGCACGAGGAAGAAATCCCAGCCGTGGCCGCCGACGCTCGGCGCGCTGGAGACCAACAACGCGGCCGCCAAGGCCTGGCTCTGCTCGAAATCCTTCGTCGGGTCGCTGATCTCCCACGCCGCCCAATGTTCCATGAGGATCGACGTCAAGCCCGCGTCACCCAGCAACTTAGTCAGATTATCGCCCCCGTGCCCCTTGAAGACACCATCTAGCCTGCCATCGCCGTTGACGCGCGCAAACACCTCGAGCAGACTCCCCGTCCCCGTCGAATCCGTCAGCGACGGGCTGCTGGCGCTCTTGTCGCGACCCAGCCCGCTTTCAAGCAGCCCGGCGAGCCGCGCGTCATAGCACGTCGCCGCCAGCCCCAGCGCTTCCATGCCCACCTCCCGCGAATTCAACTCGTACGCATACCCGAGGTGGATCAGCGGGTGCGCCAGGCCGGCCGTCAGGCACGAGATCATCGGCTCCTCATTGGCACTCCCCTTGGGCCCTCGCTCGAAGACGAACTTGGCGACGACCTTCTTCCACTCGTAGCCGTGCAGCACGAGCTGGTCTTCGAAGAAATCGACCCACGCGCGCTGGAATTCGCGCCGGCCCAGAAAGTCGCGGTGGTCGTGCAGCGCGATTTCCGAGGGCGAGTCGACCCACGGCTCGTGGCCTTCGCTTTTTGCCGCGTCTTCGTAGATGTCGTTCAGGTGCTCGGGCGCACTCCCGAGAAGGTATGCGGAACCGAGGAGCTAGGTGCACATTAGTTTCAGATTATAAAACGAGAATTTAAAATAGGTTCACGGGTTGCGGTCGCCTCGAGTTGAAAAAATCACGGACGCTCAGGGAGGATGGGGAACAGAAGGGGAGGCGGCGACGGCACGGCACCTCCCCGGCATGGCAAAGAACATACATGAGGCGTATGGTTATGGAATCTCAATCGATTATACAGGATGGAAAAATTCGCGTGGTTCAGTTTGAGGAGATGCTTGAGCGTCCGGTCCCGCTTGTCCGTCGAGGTCTCGATGTCGTGCACCTCGACCGAGGGGATGTCAATTGCCGTAGAGGCGCCGGAGCTGGAGGAGCCCCGACCGAACCCGAAGCGAGGCAGCGAGAGGGACGTGAATGACGAGAACATGGTTTATTAGGTATGCTACGAAGTAAAAGGACGATATGGTTGTGTTACATGGTTGGATGGTAAAGAGGACGATGGTTTTCAAAGGACGTTGAGAACGAGTCAACGAATGAGCTGCGGATGAGGATGACGTGCCCCAAAGAGAATCACGTATCAGGATTGGCTCCCCCGCATTTGGTCCCAGGCAGAAAGACACACGTCTCGATAGATGTGGTGTACTACATGCTATGTAAGCTCTAAATGCTCAGGGCATGGCACGGCACATCACAAAGCTCAATGCTGTAGAACTCGAAACTCTTAGCATTTCACGCTACATGATAGGCTCGTCTGCAAGTTTGCCCAGCTGAGGTTGAGTTGCTACATATCACCGTCAGTCTCTGGCTCCAGCACCCAATCTTCCTCCATGTGTATTCTCCATCCTCTCTCAGCATATGCCTACCTCCCACTCGCAAACTTGCTGTGATCAACCAAGCGACTTCCCACGATGCTCCATCTCCAACTGCCTCAAAGTTCCACCACCTCGGTCTTGATCTTCACCACGCTATCGTCAATGACCAGCGGCGCAGAAAATGCATTTCCCACCACCTCAGCACCAGTCTTCCCTACGATCGCACTGTTCACGGGCGATGCCTGCTCAACACTGCTTTCGCTCTGGGGTGGATCAGGTTGGGTGGCGACAGCCTCAGAAGGCGTGGTGGAACTCACGGGACTGCGACTGGTCGTAGCAACCAGTAAACCTTGATCATCTGGAGCTGGTGCAGCGGTCACGGGTGGTGCACTATTGACGTCTTGCTCCCGTCCTGCTTGTTGTGCTTGATTCGAATTTGGCGGAGTCGCGATCTGTGGAGTGCTCGGGTTGGAAACTTGCAAGACAGACTGGCTGCGTCGGTACAAAGGCATGCTCAGCATATCTTGGTATGTTGTCGCGTAGGGGTTCAGCATCACGTTGTGGGGGTTGTCGTCAAGCAAAGTTGCTCTTGCGTTCTGACCCAAAGCAGGTGCAGTCCACGAAAAGGCACTCGGCGTGGGATTGTAGTGGCTGATGTACGGATAAGGGCCGTTGGGGAAGGTCTGGGACGTGGCGTACCCTGCCATGCCATCCACTGACGGTCGAGGCTGTGTGGTGATCAGAGGAGTGTGGCGGCGATCGAAGTAAGCGTTGATGGTGCGGGACACGGGATAGCTGGGAGTGAAGGGAACCTTGTAGGCTGTAGTAGGTGAGCGCTCCGCCAAAGTCGTTCCTGGCTCACGTTCCGCAACGACAACATCAGAATCAGTCATGTTGGGGTCCTTCTCCGGGAGGCTTGGCTCTTGTTTGATCGCGGGAACGGAGCTGGGAGGGTCATTGGAAGAGGATGCTGTCGTTTCCGGCTCGCGTTTGATCGCAGGTGTCGATGTGATGCTCTGAGGTGGGACAGTTGGCATTGCAGGGGGCGATGGCTCGGATCTGATGCTGGGCTGACACCAATATGTATTTGCACCAGGTTGGCCTGAGTACCCGGTGTAGATGGCCGACGCGTTCCAGGTGTTCGTGTATGACTGTGGCTCGACTTTGATTCTCTTCGGATCATGTTCTTGTTGCATCGCAAATTGAACGGTCGATGGTCGGCCACCAAGTCGCTCGGTTTCTTCTTCGATGAGACGGCGTTTACTGTCTTTGGCTTTGCTTTTGGCAGACTTGCTTTGACCGGTATGCTCCCTCTTGGGCTTTGGCGGTTTGGGTTGAGTTGAGAGGCCTTCAAACTGTGACTTCATGCGGCTGTATCTCATGCGAGCAGCGTGGCCATTCGAAATGCCCAGACCATCGGCCACTTCACTCCAGTTGATCGACCTGAGGTCCAATTGCTTGAGAATGGTGTAAAGGAACATCGGCGTCTGAGGGTCATTGGCGAAGTTCTTGGTACGACGTGGTGAAGCCATGGCGCGAGCAACACTGCTTCTCTCACTCTGACTGTGTGTCCTGAACAGACTGGTGCAGAGAGTTTGAGAAAATAGACGGGGACGGGATAGCGGAAGAATCCTCACAGATAGATTTATCCTGCATTCGTGCCGCCTTTGTGGCCGCTGCACACAAACCTTCCGAAACCTCTTCCCTCTTCCTTTGTTCAACAATTCGAGAAGTGCTTTAGGGGGCCACTGACAGTGCCAAACATGTACGGAGGATGTTGTGAGGACCGCGTATTCCATTGTATCTTCAAAGCTTGCTGTCAAGCTGCAACCCACCACTCATAGTGTAGTCCTGATCTTCCGGCCGTTCGCCGAGCATAACATGCTCACGGCCTCCTCTGGAAGTCCACCAAGCAACACAGAGTGCCGCACGCTCAACATCCATTTCGCCATTGCTGAGCGTGTCCCATAGTCGACGCTGGCATTGTTGTCTCTGGCCTGCATGCCCGATTTTGTGTAGTAACTCTGCAGTCAAAGGAAGCCATTCATCCAAGAGCGAAACCGGCAGGCTGCTCAAGCAATCAATGATTGAAAGAAGTAAGACTGTCTTTTCAGACAATGGCTCGCTGTTCTCTGAGTGGAGATCGGGGTTGGGAGGCAGCAGCTCTTCTGAAGCGTGGTCCATTCGTTCTCTGAGCAGGTCAAGCACTATAGCCTGCATGAGAGGCATGGACACTGCCATAGGAGACGGTGGCGCCGCAAGTCGCACCACGGACTTGATAGCCAATCGGAATTGTCGCGCCGTCAATGGTTTTGGGAAACTCCGTAGCAAGGTTTCGATGTAAAATGGGACAATTCTCGTGGCCAACTCTGCATTTTGGGGGGCGGCAAGGATGGCGAGCATGACGCTGTGTGCGGCCTCGAAGATCTCGCCCAGTCGCGGGTCCCCTTGTGGATCGACGTACGGCGCTGCAGCATTGAAAACAAATCCCTGGTTTGTTTGCGGTGACAGTACCAAGGTAAAGTGCTCTGCAGTGTTGAGGAAAAAGAGGTCTTGCAGTCGGTCAAGCGGATGAGGAGGGATTCGACCGATATCAACTGGACGAATGGTTTCCAGGAACTTCTCCGATTGTGGCGGATACTGGCTGAGGATGTCAATGGCAGTAAAGTTGACGAATACATACGGAGAAGAGGAGGTCAATCCGAATCGATGCGCTGCGAAGTACGTGTCGCGAAGGATGTGCAAACATTGAATGGCGATTCCGGGAGAATTCGTGTCCGCCGCCAGCACTCCGTCACACAGCAGCCGGCCTAGCACTGGTCGAAGAGTAGCGATGATGGCAAACAGTGTGTCTCGGAGAACTTGAAGGAGGACCGGAAGAGTCTTTTGCACAGTCTCCTGGTCCAGATATTGTGCTTCTTCTCTCGGATCGACCTCGGACAATTTGTTCTGTCTCCAGGCCGTGGCAAGAGTCCTGGCAAATTCGGCTATTCGATTCGTACTGTAAATGATCAACCTTCTGTCACCGACGTTATCGATGCTATGAGCAATTAGCCGCGACAGGGCACCGAGGCCTCCCACCAGGTTCCTAGCCTTGATCTCGGTGACTTTGCGAAACGAGTTGGAGGATGCAGGCCAGTTAAACTTTTGCCCTGGAGACGGTCGGACATCGTTGTCAATGACCCCTACCCAGTAGCCATGCTCTAGGCCTTCTGGCGAGAAGAATGTCGCGTCGACTAACACCGGGAGTAGCAAGTCATATTGAACTTGAGCCCTGTGGGAGTCTGAAAGTATCGGAAAGGTATGATTGAGAACGAAGACCACAGCCAGCTCGCAGTTCGGGTCAGCGTCTTTCTGTTGCAAGGCCATGTTTGACGCGAGCACAAGTGCAGCCTCCAGCTTCTTCTTGAAATCGGTCGACAAGCCTTCAAACTCCTTCGACTGCAGGGCCAGAAGCAGCGCCCCGAGCAATAAAGTATGTCTCCATCGTGGTGACCTCTCATCTGCTCCCTTGACCACGGCTTTCGTCCATTCCGACACCGTGAGATTGCTCCGGAGATGTTCTTGCAGCGCGCTAGTTTTGTCCTCAATCAGGCGCAACACCGCAGTATAGAAGACACTGAAGATCTGCCTGCAATATACAAGCTGGGTCGGTTGGGGGTATAGAACATCGCTCGCGAGGAGGTGGGAGGCCAGCAAAGTAATATTAAGAGGATTCGAAAGACGCGACAAGAGGTTGGTGGCAGTTGGCAGTAACCTGGATTCAATTCAGCATCTCGTTGATCCCATGCCCGGCGGGTTGACTGACCGCAGAGCGTCCTCGGGAACCTCTGATGTCTGTAATGACCGCAACAAAGTCGCAAGCGACCGGTCCATCGCGGGCCCTTGTACTCAGTCAGTGCTCATATGGGGCAGTCCCTGCAGGTAGATGGCGAAGCACAATGTATTCGTGACGAGCACGAGTAGATCACTGAAGCTGAACTCAAGCCGAGGTTGAAGATACGACGCTGGCCAATCACAATAGGCAAGGCTGGAATTTCGACGGCGAGGCTGTCACAGTGGAGCAGTCATCATTCACTACTGGAATTGCCTTGACCTAGACATCAATACAGAAATGTCGAGTGCTCAGTCAGAATCGTCGTCGTCATTCCCATCACCCTCGGCATCTTCGTGGTCTTCCTCGGCACCATCAATGCTATTAGCACTCTCTGCCTCTTCGAGTCCAGGGTCGCTCTCTGTTTCGTTGTCAAAGTCGTAGTCCGAGTCGAACTCCGGACCATTTGGATCATCGACTGAACTTGCGTGGTCGTCCGGAAGATACTCAGAGAAGTCCGAGTAGTCCGATATGTTACCATCTCTCTCGTCATTCCACTCTTCTCCCTGGCCTCTCCAGTCAAAAGTTTTCCACCGCCGGTCCGCGAAGGGATTGTCGCCGCCGTGGTTGACGTACCGAAGGACTGCATCACTTGACACTCTCGATGGTACTTTGGAGGTACCGGCGTCTTCCACTTCCTCCTGTCTACCAACGTCAAAGTCCCATGGGCTCTTCAGCTCAAGCGACTCCGGCTTGAAATTGGGCTCAGCAGACCACCGCTCCACCAAGCTTTCCCATCGCCCATGAAGGTAGGGTCTAATCAGAGTGATATGTTTCAGCTTTGGCTGTATAAAAAGCCAGCGGCATATTGCACCCTCGATGAAGTGGACACCTTCTAGAACAATACTGCGAAGCTCTGGTAGCACGACCGGGGGGAGCAGTTCATGCAAATGAACTTCGCAGGTGCTGTACGCGGTGCTGGGGCTTAGGTAGATCTCCAACCGCTCCAGCTTTGTCGCTCTTGCCAATGCGTCCGTCAGCGTCGATGTTTGAGGATCCCAGCACCATCCTGTCCCCGGCTCCTGCTCGATTTCGAAACAAAGGATCAAGGTTCTTAGATTTCGGAGTCCATTGACCCTCGATCGCGTGCGCATATAGGATCCAAGCCTATCACCTTGCCAATCAAGCATTTCGAAGCTCATACCCCGTGAGTTGAATTGGTCCTTGTCATGTCTCATCTCTAGATGCTGTATATCCGGCTTGGGTCTCGAATTGTCGTCTTGACGAGCATTTAGCTCGCAGAGGACACGCCAGAAGGCCAAAAAGCCATGTGCTGGCCGCAATCCATCCTCTGGCTGCAGCCACCTCCAAAGAACCGAATGGCTAAACAGGTGGTGAAACTCTTCGTTGAGGGTGCGAAATGGTCCCTCGTTCTCTAAAGCACGATACCCGGATCCGGATCCACCTGGATTCCCATCGACGCAGACAATTCGACGCAGCTCGGTGAGATGCGGAAGAGCAGTACGGAAGATTCGGTAGAGTCGCCGCGGGTCATGAAGTTTCGCTTTCCCGTCGTACATGGCCACAACGTCCGTAAGCTTGGCTTCAAGCTCAAACCAGAGTGGCGTCGGGAATTTCCAAAACAGTGGTGGAGCGTACCGATCATGACCTGAATCTGCAATCGACTCCCAATGGTCCGTCATAGCTTCGAGATCTTTGACAGAGTAGGACATAAACTGACCGTTGCGCAGCAAATCACCATAATCTTCCACCAAACTGATTAGCGATTCCAGAGGTGTCAAATATTCGGACAACTCGTCGTGCTCCCGTAGAGTATTGGAGCGATGGGTCAGCGAGAAGCCTTCGAGGTTCATCTCTTGAAATTGGATCTCGGTCACAACTGCAGATATTCGCGGGTACTTCTTAATGTGAACCAGTCGGTCGGCGTTCAGGCATGAGATATGAAGGGTCCGGAACAAGGTCGGGCGGACGTCCCATTCGAGACTTCTGTGGCCTAGTCGAAGAGCTTTGAGATCTTTGGTGTCCAGTCGGAGGAAAATTTGCTCCATCACTTCTATTGGAAGTTCAAGAAGCCTTGCCATGATGTAGCACGACGAAGTGAGGGCAGAGGGGAGAAGAAAGAGATTGTTGGATTGTACCTGGGAGTTAAATCTGAAGCAGTAGCAAAATCAGAAATATGTGGTATGTACGTACAATGGTGTAAGACTATTGCGTAGCATTCAAGATGGATGAAGAAACACCGAGATATGGGAAGCGACTTAAAGTCATGAATTCCAAGGGTGTGACTGCCTCCAATGTTGCTGTTGCCAAATGGAAGAAGGAGCCGCCAGACGGAGAAGGAGATAATTTCATCCTCACCCAAGCAGGTCTAACTAGGAACATGTTGCCGCTGTGTTCTTCTCATTTCCTCCGCGGTCTGACGCGCCCCTGAGAGACAGAGTCCGCGTTGCCGAATGGTTGAAGTGGTTGAGCTTCGGGGGGTCTGCGCGATGGTGATGGCGAGCGTAATACGGCTGAAAGACCATTTTCGATGCCGTGGACGCCAGGCGACTGCCGTCGGGATAAATCGATAGAGTTTCTCCTTGTGTTAGTCACTCTGAAATAAACTGTCCGCCATGTGTAGGACGTTGGGAGCTAGAAAGAGGGAGCATTGCCTCCGGCAACCCGCTCAAACTCGTAAGACCCAATTGCGTACCTCTCACATAGCGTTCACGAGGAAGAACCGGCTATCGCCAGGGATTTTGTTTGCCCCCAACGTGAGGGAGACTAGATTATGAGTCTACCCGCACACAAACTAGCTGAGATGTTTTGTCAGATTGTGGAGTTTCCTCCACCGTATAGGATAATACGGAGGACTGCGGAATGCGATGGGAAGTCAGACTTGGCTCACTGCGACCTCGTTTCTGGGACTGAACAGCATTCATCACAGTCAGGTACGTCGCACGTCGAAGTGCAACAATTCCAGCAATTCGATTATTTTGTCTGAACCAGTCATCGCAATACAGCTACGTGTAGCCGCGCCCCGGGACGATGACACTGGGAGCGAGCGCTGGCTGGGGTAGCAGTCCTATCCTGTAGGTGTTGTTGTTGCGAGCTAAACAGGCTCGTAGGGTGAGTGTTTCCCGAACCGGCACCACCACCATATTCATGGAGTATGAGATACTGCTCGATGAGCCTTGTGCGTCCGAGTATCTGCTGGCTGGAGCAAGTGCGCGCTCTGTGTTGACATGGGTAGGTGATGGGTGGCTGCCATGTGAGGTGACATCATCTCGACGCCTCTGCGTGCTCACCTAGTGCTGTGGCATCACGATAGATGAGATCGCTAACGTCACGACTTTTGCGGGTTCCATAACCCTGTCCAATTCTTGGAGCAGGTACAAGCACGGCTCTGAAATCACCGTAAAACAGCGCCGTTGACAGTGATCGAATGACGCCCAGCATCCTTGAAGCGATTTTATCTCTACGTCAGGAGAACTTCACCAGTCGCAGATATACGATGAGGCTGCAGCATCCTGTCACTTAGCTGCCCGTATTCTCACTTCCTTGTTGACCGTTGCTCCCCTCAGTTCCCCTCTACCGACCCTCAGCCTGGGTCCACAGCGTTACCAAATGAGTCGAGGGAGCTCAGAGCATACTCTCGAGTCCGAGCTCGACCGTCCACGAGACTACGCGGGCAAAGAAATCCCTGGAGACGAACACGAGAAGCAAGAAAACCAAGCACCCGGCAGAACCAACCACGATAAAGAGAGGAATTCTGGGGATGACCCTTCCTTGCCTGTCGGCTTGTTCCACCCATCATTAAAGAATGTGCGCAAGCAAGTTGTAAAGAAATGGTCTCTTACAGTTGCGATCCTCTTCTGCTACATCCTCTGCGTTCTGTCGCTCTACTGGGCCGTCTTATTCCACGTCCCACAGAACTTGGAGGCTTTGACTGTCGCCGTTGTCAGCTTCGATGGTACGGGCTCCTACGCAGGAACCAAGCCTCTTGTTGGACCCGTAGTCGAACATGCCGCCCAGGAGAAGGCGACACTTCCTGCCTATGCGTTGGGCTACCGGATTGAATCTCCCGAGAAGTACGGTGGCGACCCGCTTGCTGTACGAAAAGCCGTTTATGACGAACACATCTGGGCGGCAATCATCGTCAATGCCAACGCAACAGCTCTTCTACAGGAAGCTGTTGCGACTGGCAATGCGAGTTACGACCCCCTCGGTGCGGGACAAATAATTGTCAACTCAGCAAGAGATGAGACAACGTATGGCAACTACATCGACCCCCAGTTGCTCGAATTTGCGATCAACCTGCCAGCAAGATTCGGGGAGCAGTGGATCCGAAATGTTCTTTCCAACAGCTCCCTTGACGCCGCGACATACTCTCGCGCACCACAGGCCCTGAACCCGGCCGTTGGCTTCTCGTTTTTCGACCTTCGCCCTTTCGAGCCTCAACAAGCCACCCCAGCCGTCACCATAGGCTTGATCTATCTGATCATCATCGCCTTCTTCTCCTTCTCTTTCTTCCTGCCGGTATACACACAGTTTCTCATACCGAAGGGCCACCCGCCGATGCACTTTTGGGAGCTGGTCCTTGTGCGCCTCTTCATGACAATTGCAGCATATTTCCTCATGTCGCTCGCCTACTCGCTTGTGTCGCTAGCGTTTCTCATCCCCTTCTCGAACGAATATCCCCACAACGACGTCACGATGGCGAAGAACCCGGATGCTTATGGCCATGGCACATTTGTAGTGTATTGGATGCTGAATTGGGTCGGCATGTATGCGCTTGGTTTGGCTAGCGAGAACGTTACCATGGTCATTGGTCAGCCCTGGACTGCACTGTGAGACTCCCTTTTCTTTTTATCGGGACACGCTAGCGTCTACTGACATGCTTGTTTAGTTGGTTGATCTTCTGGGTCATATCTAACGTCTCGACATCATTCTATGCTATTCCGCTGGCTCCAGGATTCTTCAAATTCGGCTACGCCTGGCCGTTGTACCACATTGTTAACGCCAGCCGCACGATCATCTTCGATACATACAGTCGGATTGGGCTGAACTTCGGCGTCCTATTTGCGTGGTGTGCGATCAACACGGCCTTGTTCCCATTCTGCTGTGTCTTTATGCGCTACAAAGCGAACAAAGAGATGATGCGCAAGGTTCCAAGACGGAAGATCCGGTATCTTGTCGATGGATAGATTTAGACCAGCAGACGTCGAACATCGAATCCTCGACCGGGAGCCGATGGACGGTTGGAGAAACTTCCCTTTTTCACTTTAGCCAGTTTCACGCCTGTGATCGGATGGATGGAAAGTAGCTTCTTGTAGAATCCTACTAGACTGGCGAGTCTGGATGTCCCTATTCTCCCTCTCTACGGCGGCTTCTTGCCGGGGAAATTCTCGGTCAAATCTGGCGCACTTTCGTCCCCCGCACGTTCGTTTGACAATCTTCGCCTCATCAGACAATCCTTCACTTCATGTCGCCTGCCCCGATAATACCACCTTGATGATTCGGCCAGACCGCGTTGGAGTCACCGGGCCTTCGATGTTGTTTGGTACCTAAGTCCAAGCGACATGTTGTTCGGACCAAAGTACCCCCATTGTTCGTACAGTTTCGCCGAGTAAATCGTCGATATCAAGTACCCTCCTCGGGCCTCCTGCAGTGCCACTCACTATGGTCACAGTCCTGGACGAACTTCATCTGGAAGGCGGTCCGCCGCTGACAATCTTTACGCGCTCTGAGCCCCAAGATAAAGTGAGCGGGTGACTTGAGGGCATCACATCACGTAGCATCTCATCAGGTTGTCTCTGTCACTCCCCTCGCGGCTTCCCCGTCACTTGGATTTCTTTATATACCTTTTCTCCTTTCTGCCTCCTTTCTGCCTCCTAGATTCCTCCTCTCTGCTTAATCAAATATTGCACCACAAATTGGAATCTTGACGTCCGTTGTCCATTGCTACTGAGACCCCATGTCCGCATTCAAACCCAATTGGTGGAAAGCCAGCACCTGCTATCAAATCTGGCCCGCCTCGTACAAAGACAGCAACGGCGATGGAATCGGTGACATCCCCGGCATCATCAGCACACTGCCGTATCTGAAGGATCTTGGTGTGGAAACGATATGGCTGTCCCCGATGTATGACTCGCCGCAGAAGGACATGGGCTACGATATCTCGAACTACGAAGATGTCTACCCACCCTACGGTACACTCGCGGATATGGACAACCTGATCAAATCATGCCATGATCTCGACATGAAACTGATCCTCGACTTGGTCATCAACCACACCAGCGACCAGCATGCCTGGTTCCAGGAGTCCCGGAAAGACAAGACAAACCCCTACGCCGACTGGTATGTCTGGCGGGACCCCAAGATCGTGGACGGGAAACGCCAGCCGCCCAGCAACTGGCGGAGCATCTTTGGCGGGAGCGCGTGGGAATATTGCAAAGAACGAGACCAGTACTATCTGCATTTGTTCGTCAAGGAGCAGCCCGATCTCAACTGGGAGATCGAAGAAGTCCGCCGCGGCATCTACAAGTCGGCGATCGAGTTCTGGCTTGACAAGGGCATTGACGGGTTCCGCGTCGACACATGTAATCTGTACTCGAAGGATGTGACCTTTCCCGACGCGTTGACCAGACTGCATGGCGAGGAGTTTCAACCGGCATTCGACCACTTCACGAACGGGCCGAGAATGCACGAATGGCTGAGGGAGCAGCGGCAAGAAGTACTCGACAAGTACGGCGACGTGCTCATGGTCGGAGAACTCCCCGGCACTGAAGCGGCAGAGGTGCTGCAATACGTGTCGGCCGAGGCGAGAGAGCTGAGCTGCGTGTTTGATTTCGACGTCGTCATGCTTGGAACCGCGACGCACAGCGGGGGTAAGAAACACCACACCGTGCGGCATACTTTGCCACAGTTCAAGGACGCAGTTCGCAAAGTCCAGGATTTGATCCGTGGGACCGACGCCTGGACGACCGTGTTCCTGGAGAATCACGACCAGGGGAGGAGTTTGACGAGGTTCGCGACGGACAAGCCTGAATGGAGGGAGAAGGCGGCCAAGATGCTAGCCACGCTGATGTGCACTCTCACGGGGACGCTCTTTATCTACCAAGGGCAAGAAATCGGCATGTACAACCACCCTGAGCACTGGGGCGTCGAGGAGCTGCGGGACATCGACTCGCTGAACGCGTACAACGACGTCGCGACCCGCCACCAGGGCGACCCGCTGTGGTTGAAGAAGGCGATGAAAGGCCTGCAACTCGTCGGGAGAGACAACGCCCGCCTGCCGGTCCAGTGGGACGGGTCCGCCAACGCGGGCTTCACGACCGGAAAGCCGTGGATCCGCGTCCACGACGACTACGAGACCGTCAATGTCGCGGCGCAACAGCTCGACCCGGGCTCCGTCCTCAACTTCTACAAGAAGTTGATCAAGATCCGCAAAGAGTATGCCGAGCTGATGGTCTTCGGGCAGGACTTTTCCGTGTGGGATTTCCACGACCAGGACGTCTTCACCTTCACCAAGAGTCATCCCGACCGGCACGGCGAGAAGCTGTTGGTGTTTTTGAGTTTCTCCGACGAGCCGCAGCCGTTACACTATCCGCAGGGGCTGGACAACGTGAAGAAGGAGTTGTTGGTGAGTAATTTGAGGGACGGGGAAGAGGTCGGCAAGTACCTGACCCCGTGGGAGGCGAGGGTGTATCTGATCAAGGAGAGCGTTCTGAACGGGCACTAGAGCAGAGAAAGGCCGCGATAGAAGGGGAGCCTTAGACCAAGTAGTCTGTATGCATCGGTAGAACGGCGGTAAGAGTTCCTTGCTGATGTCCTGGTGCGGAGGGCGTTGACTGTTAATTGTAACTAGTATTGGCGCCGAAGGAAGTGTGATTCAGGAACCGAAAAAGCCATAATAAATGGAAATTTGCTTCGTCTAAGCTGTTGATACAATCTCTTTTGTTGCCACATTGGCATCTCTATCCTCGATGCTGTAGATACTTGTACAAACCATCATTATCGAAATATTGTCACATCACAGGCAATCAATCACCATGTTTGGCGTGTCGGCGCCTGGATAGGTCAAAATCAAAGGAGACTTTGATACAGCCGCGCCTACTGAACCGACCAGCCGAGCAGATGCCGTGCAGACTGAGTCTCGACCCAGTAGAGTGGAGGCTAGGGGAGCGCAGCCATGAATGTGGCGCGACATTGGTTGTGGCCAGGCCCCAGCACCGAAATGGGAGTGGCGACGAGGACTTGGGAGCAGCATTCAAGCACTCCGCCTCTGAGCATCGGCGGGTAATGACGCCGCGCGGCTCGCAGGGTAGAGGATCGAGACGTTGCTCTCGGCTGAAAGCACTGAAGGTCTCTACGCAATTCAGCGTATCACTCTCGTTCAGCCAGGATGCGTTCTCGTCGCCCGATTGTGTTGGGCGAGCATTCACTCAGCACTGACCGAACCCTGACCGGAGGATTGCTGACTTTTCCTTTTCTCCTCGATCGGTGTGTGCACGGTTTCGGTGCCATCTTCCCAGAATTCGAGATCCTCCTCGCCTTCGTTGCCCACCAAATTCCCAGGCCGTACACCAAGGCTCCCTTTCTTCAGCAACTTTGTGAAATCCTGGCCCTTGGCAGCCTGCCTTCGCAGGATGTCTTCGAGGGTGGATTTCTGATCGATGAAGACTCTGAGATGATCCGATATGACGTGGCGGTTTTTGCAGGAAGGACATGTGATAAGGACGGTGCCGTGGTGATAGCCATGCTTCGTGACGCGGTGAGTCGACCGGTATAGGCAGGGTTTGCAGGTGAAGCTCAGTTCGTACGAGGGTTCATCCTTTTTCTCTTCTGCAGGGCGGGGTTCAGCTCCGGGCACTGATAGTGCGGACGAGTATCTTCTGAAAGGCGCACACGAGGATCTGGGAGAGACGGTCTGTCGCAGAGCCGACGGGGCTCTTGATGTGATTGATAACAGGCTGGAATGGCCTCTGAGCGCCTGAGGAGCCAGAAGCCCACTCGCGGCCTTCTGCGCTGGACGGAATATTGATCGCATCGTCAATTGAAGTCTGAATCTCTGAGTGAATAAATTGTGAAACGGATGAGTGACTTGCAACTTTCGCATCTTACGGCTAAGGGTTGGGAAAACTGCTCGCCGGTCACCCTCCTCTGGGCCTAGGGTGATGCCGCCCTGTGCTCACCCCCGGCTCGCGCGAGCCGGGTGAGAGCGCACCCGTAACTCACCCTCCGTAGGGGCGAAAGGCCGTGCCTGTCTGGGCGAGGATGGTGCCAGCCTAGCATGTTACTAGTACAATCGGATTTCTTCGAGAAGAATCAAGACCGGCTTGAGGAGCCACCACCTCGGCCACCTAAAATCCCCATTCATTCCCGACCGAATCCGCGCCCAAACAGAGTGCATCCTCCATCTACAATGACGTTCATGACCGCCAGCACCAAGATAGGCGAGATTCCGGAGACTAAATGGCCGGACAGAACATACCGACTAGCGGCAGAAGAGCCGAGCGAAATACTACGAGTATATATTAGCCCACCTCCACTTGAGCCAGCTGAACCTAAAAAGAAGAGAGGACTGAGATTTTGGAAGAGAGAGGACAAGCGGCTTGATATTGCTGTCTATTAGCGAGGTTTTTACAATGGAATATTTGTATTGGGCTGTATGCTGGGAGATGACGGTAGGCAGCCTTATATAGTGACGAATTAATGAATTATTGCACCAGTTACTGATAAAACAATTCCCACGACCGCTCGAGGCTTCGTTTTAATGCATGTCAATCGCCCTGGAGGACGCCTCAGCCTTGGATCGCCCGGCAGATCTTGACCACTACATTTTAGGCTATCCTACCCTTATAGTTCTCCGAGCATATGCTCTCTCGGCCCTTAAGCTCGGCTCAAACCCCCCGCAAATTTCTGGGTCATGGTCGCAGTCACTGCCAACAAAACCCCTAATCGCCTGTCACTAGCGATGTGGTACTATCAGATAACCTGATACACGGCCTTGGTGCCCCGGACGTCAATCGTACGGCAGGAGGTTATCCACTCCAAAGCTAAACTCCTCGTTCCAATCCATGGGGATGTAGGGATAATACCCGAGCGTGTCCTCCAAGCCCGGCGCCGCCGCATTGAAGAACGTGCCGAACTTGAGCGCCTCTTCCAGATCATGGGCTGCATCTATACCGACCGAGCCCACCAGGCCGGTGATGGACGAGGAGCGCTCCGAGATCCGCAGCGCCTCCTGGGCCAGGAAGTCGGCAAAGTCCTTCTTGACGGGAGCGAGCAGTCGCTCGTACTCCTCCAAACATCGCGACGCGGCGGGCCAGCGCTCCGCGACGGTGGCGAAGAAGCGCGAAAACGTGTCCATGTTCGCCTCGACTTGCTTCCACGTGTACATCGCGGCGATCTCGGCCTTGAACCGCTGCAGCGCTTGGAGGAAGGCGATGGCCGCGGAGAACGAGTGGTAGCAGGAGTGGAAGACGTACTTGCTGCTGCCGAACTCTAGGTTGGCTTGCTGCCAGCTGCCGTCCGCGACACCGACCGCGGCCGAGAAGGCTTTGATCAGGTTCTCGGCCGGTGGCTCCTTGAGGCGCGGACACGGCCGGAAGAGGGTGACGAGGATGTAGTCGGTTGCGATGGCCGAGTAGAGCTTCATTTCGTTCCACTGCGATTGGGACGAGGGGTCCGTGTTCCGCGCCGTTGCGTCGTGGATCTCGGCCTTCCAGTTCAAGATGGTGCGTTCCTGATGCGCCATCCATTGCTCGAAGGAGTCGAACTCGTAAGGGATGGGTTCGTCGTGGAAGAGCACGGGGACGATGTCGCATTCTACTTCGCGGTACCTCCAAATATATTGAGAGGTGAACTTGGTCAACCGACCGTTGGGGTCGATCCCGGCCTCCGTGATGGCGCTGTCCTCGACTTGAGACGGGAACTCGGTTGTGATGGTCTTCCGCAGGAGCGTGATGGGTCGCAATAGCGCTCCGCACACGGCAATCTCCATCTCCCATGCACACCAGAAGACGCGGCGGCGCATGTCTCGTTCCAATGCCGAGATGTTAGCATGGCTGGGGAGCTCCTGGTGCAGCCCGAGGTCGATGCATGCTTGACTGATGAAGCCGGTGAGGAGCCAAAAGTTCGCCACGCCAGGGTTGAGAAAGGTATATTGCGTCAAGAGCGTGAGAGCCTGGAGGCCTCGCAGATCATTCGACAGGACTCCAGAAATCTGCTCCATTGCGTTCTCGAACAGTCCTGAGGCGATCGAGTTGGCTCGGGCTTGCTTTGACCGAGCAGCCGTGGACAGCGATATGGCCATGATCAGGTTGAGGGTGTACACTTCGTAAGGTGTGACGGCGATGCGCGGGTTTCCGTTCGACTCGGCCGGATGGAAAGCAGCATTGTGCATGGCGACCAGATCCGGGGTGTAGTATATCGGGTACTGGGGCGACACGCGTTTGACATAACTGTCGAAGAGAAAGTCCGCAACTGGTACCGGTATTGACGACAACGGGGTGCTTGTTGGCTGAGGATTGATGATGGACCTGGGATGGTGTTCATGGACGTCGTTCATGACTCCCAGAACCTTTCGAGCAGAAGGTAATCGAGTGCCAGCGACGACGCAACGAGCCAGAGGCACGGCGGCAGATAGACCTAGAAACGAAGGAGTGATACCATCTAAAAGCTGGTTGACGATCGGGCTCGTGAAAGCGCGGTCTGCGGATGGCTTTGCGAATCAAACTTAGCATGGTACACATGGTGAGAAGGGTTCGATAACCTCAAGGACATACTCTCGCCGGTGCATGCCTCTTCGACCTCTCACGCTCCCTCTCGGCGATTTTGGTCTCAAGGAATTGAGCAATACTTCTGGGCACTGCTGCTTTTCTTGTGGAGTCCAAGGCCACGCAAGGTACACCAGCCTCGGTGCAAAGAGAGCATCCCGATGAGAGGGCGTCGCAATGTACTTTGCGAATCCTGCATCGTGCACACGCCTGAGCTCGGCGGCGGACTCGCGACTGCAAGACCATTCCGAGGCTCGAGGAGGTTCATTGGGCCTATGGGGACCGACCGGTGAACATTGTGGACATGTTTCGCTCAACGTGCTTCCTGAAAGTTCCAACGTAGTGAGAACGCGAGAGTAGAATGGCCGCTTGTGAAACACTAGATCGTTCGACGTTACAGGTCCTCAGTCCAATTTCGTGAGTTTGGAGGAGTGATAAGCCTCCGCGCGCTCTTGACCGTCTGGCTCGAGCTGCTCGTATCAGGTACGACAAAGCAGCACTGGGGGGAGCAAGGTGGACCGAGGGACCCATCTCAAGGTGGAGTTCATCTCAAGGTATGGGTAGGAAACGGTTCATGGCACGCCCAATGAGACGACGGGCCATTGAACGGCCTGATAAGGAGAACAACTGATCTTGGGCCACGCTGATGCCCATCAGAGAACTGCCTGCTCGATTGAAGCCGCATTCCTGATTAGCAACTGCATATCTATGTGGACAGTATCTCTGAGAACTGGCTCGTCAGATACCATGCTCATAGACTTGAGTAACATGATACAGTTGAGGGAAAGCTATACACGGCATTTTCATTTTCTCGTCATCTACCAACAGTGTCCTTACTCCTGGCAGACTCCTCCTTCAATCGAGATTGCAGGCATTTCAATAGAGTACTTGCGCCTTCCCACCTGCCGGACCATTTGCCCAAAAGTGCCACCGCGTTGCCGTACGCTTGTATGAGTTCAGCTTTTAGAGGGCTTTCTGCAGTGGCAATTGCGTCAACGATGAGGCTACCAGCCTTGTGGACCCAGTGAGGTGTCAAGAAGGTCGCTATGTACCCATATTCCGAGTATGCCGAGATCAAATGAACAGCCACGGAACTCGAGGGCTTTAGCATGAGGCGTGTCTCGCTCAGCGTTGCGCGTATGTTCGGATGCAATGCTAGGGCAACACCATCGTCGAGGGCCAGAAGATCATTGTAAAGAGCATTATCTGTAATTCCCCCTCGAATCCTTGATTGAATTCGATACAAAGTACATAGGAAGTCGAGGGGTTCTTCCGTCGAGAATGTGAAGGGTGTGGAGGGCTCGGGCAGCGATGTCGGCCGAGCGAGGACACTGTATACATAGTTTTCCAGACAGTAAATGACTTTGTGGAGCGTCAAGAGGATCGACAGCTGTTCATAGATGTCCGACCCGGCGAGATCTATAGCCAGCCGAATGGCGAAGCCAAGCTGTTGGCTGATGTTGCCGCTCGCAGGATTGAACATCGTATACAAAACCAGCAGAGTTGCCACCTGGAGAGTAGATATTGATGGTTCAGTGGTTGCTTTATAGATGAATTTCAACGCTCGAGCATGAACTGCCGACGCAAGTGGAAGCAGAGACGAGCTGTGCTCTTCGTCACAGTGGCATGCAATGGCACAGATCATGTGCAGCACAAACACTTCAGCTGGGGGAGCATCAAGGCCCATCGCGGGATTCCGAGACAGCCACGACAGTGAAGGATCCAGGACCGGATAGATCTGGTGGATCGAATCAAAGAACAGTCGGAGGAGGAAACGATGCAAATCGGGAGCGATGAGGCCGTCGTTTGTCACAGCTTGAGATGGGAAGCCGAGGATCCGTCGCTCGTACAGCTCTCGTAGCCCTTCACCAGGCAAACGAACGTCAAGTAACAGCGATTGGGGCCCCAAATATCGGTAGACCCCTTGAGAGAAGGCGAAATAGTGCTGTAGATCTGTAGCTGTATCCCCAGACCTGACCTGCTCTTGTGTATCAGGCCATTCAGGAGGGAAGCCGAGTTGGTCTGCATCTCGCTCCAGATGATCAACCAGAGATGCTACATAGCTGGCCAGAGTCAGCCTTCCCTGTTAAGCAGCTGAAGTCAGCACTCACCTGCGCGGGAGCTCTTCCTGGAGCACATGATCATAGTAAACGCATTCCGCGCCAGCCCTCACGCATTTCTCACACGAGGGCAACAGGGTGTCGCATCTGATCAGGCCCGATTAGAACACATACTTCGGAAATAAGTAAGCTGGAGAGGTCATACCTCCTTCTGGTCTTTCTACAACGCTTGCACGCTGGTAGAGCTCCCAATAAGGTGTCCAAATCGATGCCGCTGCTCGAGTCATCGGACGCCATGGAATCATGTCCCTCTATGGCGCATGAGCAGCACTCCCGAACAACCTTGCTTAACGAAAGGAGCTGCTGGAGGAGACGGTGTGGCAGCGCAGCGGTTGCGATAAGCGTCAATTAGAATTCAATTGTTTGCACGTCTGCTGTTATCTCTTTGCTCAAACCATATATCCACTCATAGGGTATCCCAACTCGCCCCGGTCTCCACCAGGCAGACAAAAAACCATGTAGCACTGCCCTAGGAGCATCTGGTGCTCTGGTCCGTTAGTCGCCCTCGCTGCCGCCCATTAGCTTCGCTCGCTGTTGTCCGTTAGTTCTGTTGATGAGTATCTGACCCACAGATCTTTCAGTATTGGCGAATCCGATACGATAGCGACCCATCCCTTGCCGTCCTCGGTAGTAGTCAATATGGACTGTAAGACAAATCCACAAGACTCCCGACTGATAAGGCTTCTCCAGAGAACATGGAGGAGGGTCTCCCAGGAACCCCAGTTCGGGGAATTTTGCGTCCAAACCCGTGCCTCCAGGCGCTCATGCCCATGAACAAGTCTGTTTAAATATATGGCCTTCTAACGGCGACATGATCACTTCTTTGGTTTCCAGCTCAAGTCATCCACCGTCCAATTACATTGGCCTCCTAGCAAGCTGAAATCTATCTCTTCCAACTCCATCACCATGTCTGACCAGAAACACACCCTCGAAATTCCCGTCATTGACATCAGCGGCGCCTTGAACGGCGATGTTGAAGCGAGGAAAGCCTGCGCAACACAACTGCGTCACGCCCTGGAAAATGTCGGTTTCTTGCAGATCGTTGGCCACTCAGTTAGCGCCGACCTTCAGCACCGCTTCATCGAGGCAGTGGCGGCCTTCTTTGCTCTCCCTTTAGATGAGAAACAAAAAATCGCCCAAGACAGATCACCCTGCAATCGAGGCTACGAGCGTATCGGAGTCGAGCGGCTCGAGGAGATCGAAGACAATTCTCGCCTGGAGGTGAAGGAGGGCTTCACGGTCCGGCCGGAAAGGCCATTGGGACGCTTCATGACAGGACCCAACCAGTGGCCCGATCCAAGCCTGCCGGGAATGAGCAAGTTTCGACAGACTTACATGGAATACTTCGGTGCTGTGCATCAATTGAGCTCGAGCATGTTCCGGCTGATAGCGTTGAGTTTGGACCTCGACGAGCATTACTTCGATGCCTTTGCAGCTGATCCGGATGGTAAGTCGAGCTCGCAGACATTGAACGTCGAATTCACATACTGACTTTGGTCCAAAGGTATTCAGCTCTGCCGCTCACATCATTACCCGCCCACTCCAGCCGACGCAGCCGAACGAGGACGTGGCATCGGAGCCCACACTGACTTTGGCGCCCTAACGCTCCTCCTACAAGACGACATCGGTGGTCTCGAAGTTCTACACAAGCCCACCGGAACCTGGCACCATGTCATGCCCATTGAAGGGGCATATGTCATCAATATCGGCGACTTGATGCAGCGGTGGACCAACGACAGGTACCTGAGCACAATGCACCGGGTGATGTCCCCCGCCTCGAACAAACCCCGCTACTCGGTCGCCTTCTTCAATGATGGTGCGCTGGATACCGTGGTTGAGGCCATTCCAACATGTGTCGCAGCTGGAGAGAAGCCGAAATACGGCCCGCTTAAAGTGGAGGACCATCTTATCAGACGGTACAAGCAGAGCTACTCTTTGGGAGGGGCGAGCATTAAGACACCGACGTCCAAGATGGACGACGTGATCCAGCCTCAGGCAATTGTCGCCTGAGCATTTAGAAGCCAAAAAATAGTCCCCGATAGTTCAATTGATACGTCTACACCCTTATTCAACGTCTTTGCGATACTTCCTTCGCTTCAACATTCTGTGAGGAGCCTTCTTCAAACCAAGTGTGCTATATGATCAATCCTCTCAGCAGAAGAAGGGTTGAAAGTAGTTGACAATGATGGTATTGGTGAGGCTAATTCGAGGTCCCAGGCAGTTTGGGAAGGATGAATTTCAAGCAAGAACACGTATCTCAACCCGACTTTTGATTCATAGCTCACTCGTGTACTCTGCAGTCGGCGTCGCAAATCCACAGACTATCCCATCTTTGAGGATGACTTCGTTATCCTCGGCTTGCGCATACCGGCCTTCCACCAGGTCCTTCATGTACGTGTACGGACAGTCACCTGCTCCATTCTTGACCGCCACGTAGCCGCGGTGGCCGAACTGGTATAGATTGTTCTCCACTCCCCATTCCCGTCTTCGTCGTCGTACTTCATCCACACGAATCTCACAAGCGACGATGTGGTCGGCGGTCCCATCCCCGCGCTCCAGAACGTTTCCCTCTGGGTCGACAAACATCGCCTGCCCCATGCTCCGCCAGGTGGAATCGGCACCAGCCAGTGCCACACTGACGGTAAACATGAGGTTGGTGAATGCATTGGCCCGGTTTGTGATCTCCCAGCTGCTTCGGATGGGCGAGGTGTATCCTGCCGTGCGAAACAGAACTTCTGCCCCGAGATAGGCGGCCTCTCGTGCCATCTCCGGGAACATGCCGTCATGGCAGATGATCAGAGACATTTTGACGCCTCCTGGGCCGCTGAACACGGACAGCCCTTGGTTTCCGGGATACCAGGGCTCCACGGGCACCCAGGGGTGCAGCTTGCGATAGTAGTTCACAAGCTCCCCCTTCGCATTGATGGTGATGCCCACGTTCCATGGATTCGCGTCGGCCGAGATCGTGTTCTTCTCCATAATACTAAAGATGCCCCAAACTTGCTCCTCAGCGCAGACATGTCGGAAGGCGGCGACCTCGGGCCCGTCCATCGTACACATAATACTCTGATCTGTGGACATGGAGAGGCCGTGGATGCAGTACTCGGGGAACAGCACCAAGTCGACGGCTGGATATTGTCGTTTCGCACGGCGAACGAGGTTACATACATGGGTTGTCGCATTGGACAGATCCTGGGGACTGTCAACGCGAAAGAGTTGCGACTGCACGGCGGCGATGACAATCCCTCCAGTCGTCTTGTTCAATCCCCCCAGTCCGCTCATATTGAGCGGCTAGTCGGGGATGGTGACCGTTTTGAGATCTAGAGCCTTGGTGAGTCAATACTGAGACTTTCTCTGTACCAAGTCCCTTTGTTGGAATGTGAGTCGATATCGACACTGATCAGGCGACGACCATCCCTACTTTTGATGCCGTCAACGTATGAACCTGGGCCGGGTGTGATCCTCCAGATTCAGAAGCGGAGAACCTCATCTGGGGCAGACCTTCTAGCTCCAGATGACCACTGGCGTTTATTCCCGAAAGCCTGTGTGCTCAAGTCCGTAGTGGCTATCGTCCATTGGTCGCGATAACAAGAGTCCAGCAGCAGTCCCTTTTGAGTTTATGGGCGCCACCAACGATCCATTCGACGGACTTGCGCTACACGGCTCTGAGCACTCAATGGTGATGCATGCCCTGTAAATCTCGATTAGTTATTGGCTCCACTGTGTAATGGTCGAGAATGAGGTTGGAATAAGACCCCTTTTTCAGAAGCATATGCGGGCCAGTCAAGAGGATATAGATAAGCAACAATATACATGTATGACAGTATATAAGTTGCCAGTTGAATGTTGCTGCGCCCTTCAGGTCTCCATGTTGGGCGATCAAGCAGCCAGAAGTTACAACCCATTCCCCCATCAGCTATGATCGATTCCAAGGCAAGTTCCGACCAGGGACTCAACGAGAAATCGCCACAAGGTGTCGAACGCCAACTCACCCCTGAGGATGACATTCGCGCGGAGGTCTTGGAGGATGATGGAGAAGTATTCAAGGCAAACGCGGGCCAGACGCAGTTTCGTGCCCTTGGATTGTAAGCTCTCCCTGGCCTTCTCCCATTGAGCAAAGTACAGCTTCAGGAACATGTGCTGACACATATGCTGTGCAACACAGAGTCCGAACAGTGGTTGTCCTCATCAAACTCTGCTTTGCAACCGGTGTTTTGTCGATTCCTGCTGCTTTGGGTGTCGTGGGCTATGGGCCAGGTCTCGTACTCCTCGCCCTCTGGAGCGCGTCGACCATGTGTAGGTGGTCTCTGTTAAGGAGTTCGAAAAGTGTGAAAACTGATGCATGTTTCTCCAGATTACGCCTATGTGATGTATCAATTCCGGATGAGATATCGTGGCGTGCACAACATTGTCGACGCCGCCATGCTTATGGGCGGTCCAATTGCTCGCGAGATCACAACTGTTCTCTTTCTGCTGACCTGGATGCAAGTCAAATCTCATGTCCCATTGTTGTATACTCGGCGCTCAAGATCCATGTCTGATTAACGTTACCATCAATAGATTGGCGACGGGTTCGGGATTCATTGGCTTGTCGCAAGGCCTTAAGCTCCTCGCCAACGGCAAGGGCTGCACCATTGTGTGGACACTGGTGGCTGCCATTGCCACCGGCTTGCTCTCAAGTATCCGGACTCTAGGAAAGTTGGCCATCTTGACTTGGATCGGATTTGGGAGTATCTTCACCGCGGTTTTCATTGTCGTGTAAGTGGCCCACGGCTTCCTTGCATACGAAGTATCTCACCGTTTGTCTGATTCTAGCGTGGGTGTCACTGTCGTCGACAGGCCTGCTGCTGCTCCGCCAACTGGTCCATATGACCTAGGCGTCATTGCGGTTGGGAGCCCAGGATTTGTTGCAGGGCTAGTTGGTGCTCTCAATCTTTTCTGTATGCCTCCAATGTCCCTAGGACAGACAGTTTCCGTGATGACTTTGAGCTGACCACAAACAAACTAGCTGGGTTTGGCTCCACCTCGACCTTTATGCCAGTCATCGCGGAGATGAAGGTGCCCAAGACGTTCCCTAAGGCGCTCTTCATTTCCCAGGGGATATTGGTGGCCTGTTACATGTCTTTCGGCATGGTGGTGTATATGTGAGTTCACTCACCCCCGTGGACAGTTGATCATTGCTAAAAAAATCCACTCAGGTACTGCGGGCAGTATATTGCCAGCCCATCTCTGGCCAGTGCGGGAGGCACACTCGAGAAGATCGCGTACGGCATTTCCATCCCTGGCTTCATGATGACTTCGACGCTATGGGTTCACGTCGCCGCGAAATTCGTAAGTGCCTCTGGAAACTGGGCGAAAAGGGGTTGTCATAGGGGCTGACTCTCTGTGTCTCCAGCTTCTTGTCCGCATCTTACGTGATTCTCCACACCTGCAGAGCAACAGTTTCACACATTGGGCAACCTGGCTGTGAGAATCATCGAACTGTATCCTTCTGGTTTCTTGATTCTAACCCTGGTTTCTAGTTCATCCACGATAGGACTCACCATTCTGTCCTTCCTCCTCGCCGAAGCCATTCCATTCTTCAACTACATTCTCGGCTTCATCGGGTCGATTTGTTGTTCTCCTACCTGTGTAAGTGTGATACGCATTCCTACAGACCCTCGACTCAAAGGAGCCTCAAACGCTGACCTTTTTCGTGTGATCTAGCTCGTCATACCCGCCTTCATGGGTCTTTACATGCAGCGAGGCAGCTACTTCTCCAGCAAGAAAGCTATCGTTGTCTGCATGATCCACTGCATCACGGTGGTGGGTGGATCTTTCATGGCAATCGCCGGGACCTATACCACCATACAGAGCATTGTGGATGCCTACGCTACTGGGACTGTTCAAGCGGCCTTTACCTGCTCATAGTGCAGCTGAACCAGAAGTTTGACTTTTGAACGTGACGATACGGGACGTTCGAGGGTGTGCCTAAGCACTTCTTTGACCGTGTTTCCCTCTACCTCCTTGAGGTTTCTTGGATGTGGATGGCTAAGTAACCAAGTACACTTGGACTAGGCATAGAATTAAATTTCCCTGACGATTTGGGGCAGTAGCTTTTCTCAATTCCTCCTGTTATGCTTATCCTAGTTGGTGGCTCCGATCGACCAGCCTGACAGACGGCGCTTAACATGTTCGATGAAGCTCATACAGCATCTATAACTCTAAGAGTGGCATAAAGAAAGAGAGAATACTCAAAATGTCGATAGAAGGTATGATAGGTATGGCCCATAGACGAGACTTGATGCTTTCGACAGGCCCTTGAGAACTCGAAGCCTCGTATTTAACCTCGAGGTGGAGGGATGGGGAAAGCAACACTAAAAGCCTCCGGCTCAACATAGGATAGCCGATCGATGTTAAGGGATAAGGGGCGTGTGGGGGCTAAGGATGGCCTGAGGGCCCCTCGGGCTCACTAGGCTGAGTGTCAAGACTTGCGAACTCCTAAGGAATGCCGGGCCGAAGGGGCTTTAAGGACGTGCGGCAGGCCTATAAAGGCTCCAAAAATTTTGTTCCCGGGCCTCTCGGGGTGAGTGTATATAAAAGCGGCGCGGTCAGGGTGAGTCGCATATAAGCTGCGCAGTTTTCAAAACGCTTTTACCGCCAAGGTTCAGCGGCCTTAGCAGCCGAAGTTCTTCCGGTTACCGGCCGACTTCAACGCCACGGTTTGGGAACGACTGCCTGCAGAGATGCACGGTTCGAGTTTGCAGCCTTGACTCAAGCTGAAGAAGCGAAGGCTAATTGGATGCTCCTAATTTCTCTACCCCGGGTCCTTTCGTTTCTTGTGAGCAGCTGAGGCCGCTACGAGGCCGTCGCAATTGTCAACAGCACACAGCCACTTCTCCAAAAGAACCCCTCCTACAACCTCGTCTCTCGATTCCTACGACACACTCTTGTGGCGACGCGATTTTGAGCGTGCTTTCAGTGCGGCTGAAGTGCCTTGCCCGTCATGTTGGCGAAGAGAGGGGGTATGAAGATTCGAGTGCCTCGAAGGGTACGTTCTGCGCCTCCGATTCCTTTGACCACCTTTTGTGGATGCGGTGCGGCAGAATGAGAATGAGAAAGGCAGGAAAGGCGTTCCTCTCCTGCTTCACTCCAGTCTTGCACATTACTTCGTTGCGACTTATACAGATCCCTACGCCCTCCCCCCTGCACGCAAGCACCCTTCTTCATGCGGTGCTAACATGAATCGGCAACAGGGTCTCACGAAGGACGATGTTGACTTCGATCCCATTTGGGCCACGTTATCTGTCGCTTTTCAAGAGATCTTCGCGAAGAATGCCTCAAAACTCTCGTTCGAAGAGCTGTTCCGGAACGCCTACAAGCTAGTGCTGAAGAAAAAGCAGGACTTGTTGTACGACAAGGTGGTAGAATTGATAAAGACATGGCTGCGGGACACCGTGCGAGTCAAGATCTACTCCTTCATAACCCCTACTCTCCTCGCCAGTGCGCTAGAGCCGAGCATCGGCGTCACTTCTCAAGAAAACAGAGTTGCAGGCGAGAGGTTCGTCAAAGCGCTCAAAGATGCTTTCAGTGACCATCAGCTCTGCACGGGCATGATCACGGATGTCCTCATGTACATGGTATGCTCCTCTCCACCGCCCCGAGATGTGTTGATGCGATGCTTATAGCCAAGAAGGACCGCATCATGGCACAAGAAAAGAAACGACCCCCCATTTTCGCGACATCGATGGCACTGTTCCAGCAGGAGGTGCTCAGAACTCCCCTGCACGACGACCCGGCTGTCAATGTGCTCACACTCTTGGAGACGGTCCTACTCGATATGATCAAGATGGAGAGAAACAATGAGACAATCGACCGATATTTGGTTCGTGGCTGCTGCTACATGCTGGAGGGTCTCTACGAATCATTCGCAGAAGAGGAGTCTAGCAAGCTCTATCTCACATCTTTCGAACCCAAGTTCCTCCAGGCCAGCAGAGAATTCTACAACAAAGAGGGTCAGACGCTACTCGTCGAGGCTGATGCGACTACTTTCTGCACAAAGGCAAGGAAGCGAATATCGGAAGAACAAGAGCGCTGCCAGCAGACGATCTCAATAATAACAGAAGAGAAGATCAAATCCGTGGTGGAGAAAGAGTTGATCTCGGCAAACATCAAAGAGGTTATCAATATGGAGGGGACTGGCGTTCAGAACATGCTGGATAACGACAAGATCCAAGATCTAGCCAACGTCTACGAGCTCATTTCAAGAGTGGATACGCGGAAAGGCGGGCTGAGAGACGTGATCAAGAAGCGTGTGATTGAGTTAGGGACCGGCATCAACAAATCTGCCAATGTGGTGGGCGACGCTCCCGCACCAAAGGTTCCACAGAAGGCCGGCACCGATGGCAAAGGCATTCAGCAGGAGAAGGCGTTGAGCCAACAAACTCAGGCTGCAGTTTCGTGGGTCGAGCAGATTTTGGCGCTGAAGGCCAAGTTCGACAAGCTTTGGATCGAGGCATTTGGGAAAGACACGGTCCTGGAGAAAGCTTTGGAAAACTCCTTCCAGGATTTCATCAACATCAACGATCGAAGCCCTGAGCACCTGTCCTTGTTCCTTGACGAATATCTCAAGCGCGGCGGAAAGGACAAGAGCGAGGCTGAAGTCGATGCTATCCTGGACAACGGCATTTTGCTGCTTCAGTATCTGGCGAACAAGGACACGTTTGAGACATACTACAAGAGACACATGGCCAAGCGTCTATTGATGAAGAAGTCGGTCAGCCGGGAGATGGAACGACAGATGCTTTCCAAGATGAAGATGAAGATTGGCAACCAGTTCACCCAGAAACTTGAGGGGCTGATCAGAGATACGGAGACGTCGGACGACCTCAATCTGAAATACAAGGAGCATGTGCAAGAACTCGGTGATCCTGATCCCAAACGTGTCGACCTCGATTGCAGAGTCTTGACCACCACAATCTGGCCGTTCGAATCGCTGAGCAAGCCTGACAATGAGGAGACGCGAAACGAATGCAAGTTCCCGGCCTCGGTGGAAAGCGTACGACAACGCTTCCAGAATTTCTACCTTGAAAAGCACACTGGGCGGAAACTGACCTGGATGCCGGGCCTCGGTGATGCCGATATGAGAGCTACTTTCACAACTGGTGGAAAGACTCGACGGTACGAGCTGAACGTCTCGACTTACGCCATGGTTATCCTCATGCTCTTCAACGATGTTCCTGCCGGAGAATTCCTCACCTTTGAGCAGATTGCGGCGGAGACGAACATCCCAAAGCCTGAGCTTGTCAGAAACCTTCAGTCATTATCCTTGGTGGCGAAGTGGAGAGTCCTCCGAAAAGAGCCGGTCAGCAAAGATGTCAAACCGACCGACAAATTTTACTTCAACGAAGACTACAGCAGCCAGTTCCTCAAGATCAAAGTCAGCGTGGTGGCTGGGGGCGGGGGAAACCGTGTCGAGAACCAGGATGAGCGGCGCGCGACACAGAAGCGGACTGATGAAGAACGAGGTATTGTCATCGAGGCGGCAATCGTGCGCATCATGAAATCACGCAAGTCTCTGTCGCATTCGCAGTTGATGACAGAGACCCTCGCTCAAATCTCGTCGCGGTTCCAGCCTGACGTGAACATGATCAAGAAGAAGATTGAAGGGTTGATAGAGAAGGAGTATCTGGAGAGAGGTTCCGACTTGGGAAAGCCCACGTACAATTACCTGGCCTGAACGAACATATCTTGAATGGGTTTGCACCTCCAGCAGTAGGGTACTGGCTCGTCTCGACGAGGAAGCATGTTTGACGAGGAGCCGGACGGTATCATGAAGGGATCGTCATGTTGATACATGCGTTGAGCATAAGGGAACTCGATACTGTAGGCATTAGCGCGGTGTACGGCGGATAGGGCACTTTCTTGTCATGTGACACAGCTCCAGGCAAACTGAGACACCAAATGATCCTCTAGCTCTTGTTATGCAACCGTGGCTGAGCCGTAAAGCAGGCCGATACTCCACGGCCAGTCTGTGGGAAGGTGACAATTCGGTCTGGTCACGTGTGACGCGTAGGTCCAGCTATGACTCAATTCGGAGGATATAATAGCATTTGAGAGGTTATAGGTGACGCCTAACTAAATAGTTATGAAGGCCTACAGTAATATTATGTACGAGGTATACCTAGGTAGGTCCCAGATACCTGTAGGGCCTGTGACGCCTTGGCGGCGTCTTAATAGACCTCCGGGTAACCTTCACAGTCACACAGCCAATCATCGCGTCGCGTTTCGCCGCGTCTCAGCTCGAGCCTCCTATGTAGGTAGTCACTCTCCACATATCACAGTTGCTCCGAGCACTCCATACTGCCAAAAATGTCCTCCTTCCCGATCCACACGATATATGATCCTTCTGGAGATGTACTCCTGGTGCTCAGCAAGACGGATGACAGCGAACCTGCCACAAAGTCCCCGGCCAAGGTCGACAAAGTGACACCAGGTGACGAGCACAAGCAGCTTGGACTTGACGATGGACAACCCACCCGACCAGACTCTTCCGATCCCCAGACCTTGCCGCCTGTCAAGGAATACGAATTCATGGTTTCCTCGAGACACCTTGCCCTGGCATCATCGGTCTTCCGTTCCATGTTCGACGGCAATTTCAAGGAGAGAATCAATCCAGAATGCGGGTCGCTGAGACGGGTACCGTTACCTGACGACAATTTCGATGCCATGCTCCCCCTACTTGCTATCGTACATGGGCGAACTCGGGCTGTACCCCGCAACATTGACAAGGACCTCTTCGTGGATATTGCTGTCTTAATTGACAAGTATGGGATGAACGAGTGCACGGAAGTGTTCACCGATATGTGGTTTCGTGACCTCTGGCCACTACGGGAGGAATCCCCTCCACATCTTACCGACTGGATCTTTCTTTGCTTGGTTTTCAACCATGCGGCAGAATTCGAGGAGCTCACGCGGAAAGCTATCTTCGAATCCACCTTAGTCTTCGAAGACAACGAACTTCCATTGCCACAATGGGTCGCAAGTGAGTACTTTATTCTTTGTCCGGAATCATTACTCACGATGTCATCCTATAGGTGAAATTGCTCTTCGTCGAGTTTCCACCATCAAAGCCGTTATGCGCTATCTAGAGGGCCTCCTCAACAGCTATATGACTGATTACCAGCTATGTCAGTGCCACAAAAACTGCGATGCCATGGTCCTCGGAAGTCTAATCAAGGGGCTCAACGCCGAGGGTCTCTTTCCGCTGCCAGAAGCAGACGCTCTAGACATGTCGATCAAGGACCTTTTCTCCCAGTTGCGCGCAATGAACTTGGCATCCCTCTGCCAAGCACAATTTGGGTATGCGGCGCACAATCGTGGTCTCAGTCGGAAGCTCGACGATGTTCTCTCAGGGTTCGAGAGTCAGGTCTCCGGCTTAGACTTCCAGATCACCTGCCCAGGCACACCTTGCTCGGATTCTTCCGAACCCAGCTCTCAACAAAATAAGTCATCCTAAAACCTCCTCCTTAGGGTTTCCGGAAAATCTCATTTTGTTGAGGTTGGAGGAGTTGACGGAAGGCTTCGCATCGTGGCAGTGCCGGCATTGAACTCTTACTTGAACCTCAAAGATCTGGGAACCACCTAGCAACGCGGCGAGCACTCTCAGGATCAGAGTAACGCGAGGAAGCGACACAAGCTTTCAAAAGTCGAACAGCAAATTCAACGACCCTGCTACCTTGAGGTCACTCATTGCGACAGACCACGCAATCTTTTTTCACCTTGTAGATATCAACCCCCCAGGTTTTTTCCCTATTGACCCACATCGGTAGACCGTTCAGCTTGCCACAACAAAAATGTCTCCAGCTGGGCAGGATCGGCATTGTGCCCGCCCTATGGGGCTGGCTGACCTGGTTGATTCAGCCTCCCCCGGCGGACATTGTACCACCACCACACCACCACGGCACAGGAAGGTGGCACCAAAAATGTTCCCCATGAGTGATCCAACAATACCGCCCTTGCATCTTTCCAGGTATCACTTTGGTCGATCGGCTGTCGCTAAACCGATGGAACAATGAGGACAGGAACATTGTACATACCCGAGTCAACCCAGTTTTTGTCATATATGTTGCTTCTCACCTCTGCGCTTCCCACTTGTCCTATTGCTTTTTACTTGACAGAACTATCAGCACTTACATCTTTTACAGGCACTTCGCCAGGCCCTGGCCCTGGCGTGTATAATCGACAAACTCTGCAGAAACTCGACCCGGCTGATCATACACCACCGCCTTGTGCCTTTTTGGAGCATCGACAACGGCCATTATGATGCTTAGGAATCTCAAACAAAAAGAAAACCCCGGACTCTCACGCGGGATCAAACACAAAATATGATGGTGGTGAATTTTATGCAATCTGATCGAGGGCGCAAGACGTCTGGATATATGCTTGTCCGCATCTACGGAACATCGTAAGTTGACCACATACTGTGGATCAAATTTTGTCCGCCATTCGGGGAGGCCACCCATGGTCTTCATGGTCTTGGACACAAAGAATCAGAAACAAGGTACGTCTCTATGCCATGGGAGGTCCAATTCCTCGCACCATTCAGGTGGTGGTTTCTATTGACCATTGACAATCCGATGTCATTCTAACTACCGCGTACAGCCGGTGATGGATATTTGCCTCGTAATTACTACATTGGGCAAAATCCAACCTACGACTAGCCGCGCGGGCAAGCGGGTTATGTGTGGGTTTTTATTGAACACCCGTTCCTAGCCCGACTTGAAGAGAACTACACAGTAGGTACAGTATTGACGAGGTGTAGGTCTGCCTCTAACGCAGACAGGGGCTCTCGGATGGAATTATCTAGATAAAAAGCCAATACATCGTGCTGATTCAGCTATGGCGCCCATAACCCAATTCCACAACCAATGTCGCAGAGGAACCAGACAGCACCGCCACGGCTCAGGCGCTCCGGACGGGAGAAATGGTCTGTCAGAGGTCAGAAGCCATATCTCCAAAGAAAAAGCTGTCAAACAGGCCAACTGGCGCAGTGGGATCGAAAGTAAGATAGTCGTCGTTCCACGACACATTCAGGAGATTATTGCTTGCAGCGTTGGGGTCGTGGTGGTGGTAGTCAAGACCCATCGCAATGTCGCCACTACTGCGATCCAGTTCTGGGAGGAGCATCGACGGTGGTGGGGCCGTTGGGGAGTGGTGGTGTTGGTCGTCTGCAAAGTGCGGAGGGGGTCCTCCAGACGAAATGATGGACTCGTCGGTAAGACAGGCGTCGGGTAAGAGAGAAGAGTGCATGTTCGAGCCTGTGCGGTTGCTGTCGCCAGCACTCCGCGTGGAACCGGAGCCGGCACCGAAGGCAGAGCCGGAGATGGAGACCAGTCCTCCGCTCACCGAGGAAACTGCATCGGTAGTACGAGATGGGTGGTCATCCAATGTGCCGTGAGCACTGGCACTGCGCGGACCGTCGGAAAAGGAATACGATGGCAAAAGGGTATCCCGTGTCCGTGGTGGGAGAAGATGCCGACGAGAGGACGATGATGATGACATGCCTTTGCGGGAGAGCCGGCATCTCTTCAGTGTTGCTTTACTGATCTTTTGGATGGCGTCGCGACACGCCCCGGAATGAGGGCACTTTTCCACGAGGTCGTTGAGGACAGAGGTGGCGGCCAGGACTGTCAGGTCGACATCTTCGACGGTGAATCTCTGTCGAACCGTGGCTGATAGCCAGACGGCAGACAAGAAGGCATTAGCTGTAAGTGGCGCGTTGTCAGCAACGTCCTTTTGCAAATCTGCGTAAGCGGGCGGGCTTCATCTTACCTGCCGTGAACAGTTGGTGCGTGTCCAGGTAGGTGTAGTTGACGAGGTTTCTGAGATGCAGCTCCCTGTACAATCTCAGGACGGCCTGACCGGCCTCTGCGATCCTCAAAAACATCTGCTCGCTTTCATCCGCGGCCATCCCATCAGATGTCCAGGACGACTCGGCGGGCGGCGCCGGATTATGATCGTCCAGCGCCGTCGAAGGCGTAGAGGCCGCGGTTTGTCGGCGGCACGAGTAGAGCATGAGGATTGTCTGCCAGTAGTTCAGGTCAAAGTATTCGGTCGGAAATGTCACGCCCGACGTCGACTCCTCGGGCACCGTCTCTCGCCAGTGCTGCAATCGACGCTCCACGTCGTCTCTCCATGGCTTCAGGCTCGCGTGGTCTCGTAGGAACGGCGAGCGCAATTCGCCATGGTGATCGAGAAATGGATCTCTCGCACGGTGTGGACGGCTGCGGTTCCTGTTGTGGTCCTCGCGAGTCCGTTGAGCTTGGATGGCCTGGATCACTTGCGAGATCTCGGATTGAAGCATCCGCAGGCGGAAGTAGTGGTGAGAGATATGCTTATAACTCAGATCAGGCGAGTCTTGGCCACTATTGTCGAACCCATTCGGAGAGATGAAGTCGTCGTCTAGCAACAAGGGGAATTCGGTGGCGATGACGCTGTCCGGGACACTGCACGGTCGACCCGCACAGGTACTGATAAGGCGATCAAACGAGTAAGCACACCACCACAGACGCCGGCGCAAGTCCCTGGTCATCTTCGTTTGCTCCGAATCGGCATCATCCTCCTTCAATTTTGGAACCGCCTGGTCGTCGGAGTAGAGTCCTAGATCCACGGCCCTGCGTAGGGCACTTCCAACAATGTACCATAGGCCAGGGGAAGCTGGGCGGAGCAGAGCGAAGGCAGCCAGCAACAGCACGGCTTGGAGCTCTTCCAAGCAGCCATTGTCTCGCCTCCGACCAGTGTTCGACGTCAAGAAGGAATCCAGATACTTGATTGCCGTGGCATAATAGTCTTCCGGTTGAACTTGTCGTCGATGACCCTGTTCTCCTCCTGCTCCTCCTCCACTTCCGGGGAGAAGAGGCTTATTCGCCACATTGACATTGGCGTCCTCCCAGTCAGAATGATCGCCGGTCAGATGGATACCGGCCCCGATTGCGAACACGATATACAGAAGAAACCATTCCCGCGCAGTGCATTGCTGAGATGCACAGGCACGGTCGAACAACGTCTGGAAGTCCTTGCGATGCAGGATCGGATACATGGGGTTCGAGTGGTGGAAGTAGAGATGCACCAGCCGAAGGCCGAGCAACCGATCCGGAAACGAGGTCCCTGGCGCCACCGCCCTATGGTCATCCCCGTTGCTGCCCGCCAGCAAAGAGCGCTGCGTGACCGTACCACGAGAAGGATCAGACGATGCCGCCACCGAGCTCCGCACACACGAGAAGGCCAAATGGGCGAAGGAGATGCTTGAGGCACAGGCGTCCGAGTTTGGCCCGCCGCCGCCAAGAGGCACTTGTATGGGGAGCGTTCCCATGGAGCCCATGATCATGTCAACCGTGTCCGGACATGCATTTGATTTGTCTTCCGTCTCTGTGCTGCCCCCTTCCGCTTGTGGCTCTGTCCTGGGTGTGTTGCTGACGCTGGTGGCATTGGCGGCACTGGCGTTGGCTGGGGGGTACGAAATCTGATGCTGGTCGAGGATGGACTCCAAGGTAGCCACCCTCATCTCGAGGTGGTACACATAGCTACATTGCCCATGTCAAAAGATGGCTCTCGGTAGCGAAAGGGGTGAGCATTGTCCTCTGTACCTTCGGGGGATTTCCTTCTTCGTCACCGGGTCATATCCTATGCACGACGCTCCCACCTTCTCGCAATTGGCACAGGTCGGCAGCCGCTGGTCGCAGCGGTGCTTTCTAATCCGACAGCGATTGCAGGTGCTCAAACTCCGAAAGTTCAAATCAGCCGATCTGGTGGCTTGTGGTGGGGAGGCCGGGAAGTGCATAGAGTTGCCAGCGCGTCCTTCAAACGTGGCCGGAGAAGAGGCCCCTGGTTCTTCTCTTCGGCTTCGCTTAGAGGGTCTCGACATGGTGTTCTGGAATCCGTTTCGTTCTCACGTGCTCTGCGTTCCGAGGCTGTTATTTTTCATCTCGGCCACTGGAGAAAGACAAGGGGTAGAAAAACGGACCAGCCAAGATCACGATCCTCCCACCTCACCTGAGCCCTTGGCCAGACTTGATGAACGTCGGCGGAGGAGATGGCTGTTTTCGAGCCAATCCTCCAGAGACACCTACATTTACCGGGTACTTGACGCTTTTGACGAGCACGAGATTGACGAGGCTGACCCTGAAGTGCGGGAAAGGTTGCTTCATGCAGGCGAAGAGTGGTCGCTATGCCTGTTATCGGTATTCGCCTTATCAAGGAGTTTCCTACGTATCCAATCTACTGATGTCTGTCCAATGGGGCTTTGTTCCAAGCCTTTTAGCGCTATGCTAGTGCGGCATCAGACCCACTCCAAGCATATCCGCGGCACACGTCGTACTTTCGTACAACGCCGGGACAATCTGGGCAACCTCAACACGCACGTCCGTCTAAAGACGGAGCGCCACTGCGATGACCCCAGACTTTGGAGGCCAAATACCTTCTCGAGCTGCCTTGGACCAATTCCACCTGATAGCTTGCGATCGCAGACATCGCCCAAGAGTCTCGACCATGCCGTCGCCATTTGCAACCGGAGAAGTCGCGTTCGCCTTCAAGGTCATCTTTTGAAGCGTCTCTTTTCCAGGAACCTGCAGGGAACGTACGTGATGACGGTGAACGCAAAGGCCAACTCGAACCCAATGTCCCCGCCAAGGAGCTTCCCAAGGGGACTGACATACCAGGCCTGCGCCATGCCTAAGACGGCCCCCAGAATGCCGAATAAAGTGGCGACAGTGGCTGCGATACCGGGTGGTAATATCCCAGAATATGTCCCCTGCTCCAGCTCATATCCCTGGATTCCTCTGCGGAAAATGAAATGCTCCATGAAGGAGATGCCCTCGTAGATGCTTACCCAGTATCCCTAGGTTGATCGGTCAGTTCCACGACAAAGACTCTGGGATCGTATCGTGCATCTTCCTGTCACTCACCATGATCAACATGAAGTTCTGTAGGAAACTCTCAAAGTGGCCGTAACCGCCAATAGCGAGCCCCGCAAACACAATCACCGAGAGGAGGCTCCACAGGAACCGCGGGACAACCTGTGTCTTCGCCGAGAGGATCTGCAGGTTGAGCGAGATGCTGTACTGGTTCGGACAATTGTTTGCGATGACTCCCAGGGCCAACATCACGATACAAAATTGACCGAACCTGGCCAGCCGTGGGAACAGCACCGCTCCAAGCAGTCCCCCGATCCCGGAATGCTCATATGCGGCCGCGAAGGCGCCATTCCCGATCGCCGCGGTTCCTACGGCGGCCCCCAACATTTGTAAGAAGAGCATCGGGAAGCAGAGGCCGCCGAACGTCCAGGCGAACACCTCTTTTCGGGATGTTGTCGAAGGCATGTACACGGTGTAGTCGGCCGCGTACGTCGACCAGCCCGTGGAGTTCCCAAACACCGCAGCTGCAAAGGAGAGGACGGATCCGGCCTTGGATGAACCGGTATCCATCTTCAGATTCCGGAAATGCCCGGAATGGGCGAATTCTCCCAACACAACCAGGAAGATGATGAAGCTGGGGATCCAACTCCACTTCTGATAGTGATGGACGATCTTGTAGCCGAAAAGGGTGATGATGCCACAGCCAGCAGCGATGATGATGATGCCCGCCCACCCGGGAATGTCGTTATTGACGGTATAGAACAGCTGAGCGCCGACAATACTGTTCACGGCGGACCAACACACGGCGGCTATGGCATTGAGGAAGGCGACTGGATTGCTCGGTCAGCCAAACGATGCACCGTTGCATGGGCCTTTGCACACTCAAGACGTACAGAACTTGACAGGGTGGTATCCAAACCAGTATCTCCCCAAGACAATCTGCCGAAGACCAAATTTGGGACCTAAGCTGGAATAGAAACCGACAGGGATGATCCCCAAGATGTTGATAAACAGGATCGTCAGGATTGCATCCACAAATCCCAGGCCAAAGACCGGGGTCGCCAGAGCTCCCAGCGCGAAGGTGCTGACGGTCATATTGGCCGAGAGCCACTGTCATGCACGATTAGATCTCGTCCCGCCGTGGGAGTGTTTGGGGTAAGGGATAAATTGTACTGACGACAGTGGCAGCGTTGGAGAGAGACTTGTCAGCCCTTTCGTCGTCTGGGACCCTCTCGATCCCCCTGGCTTCCACCTGGAAGCGTGCCATGTGCAGATTGATTCGGCCAAAGAGCGTCCGGTCGTTGGCGGACAGGATCTCCCCGGGCCCGGCTACCTCCTGATCAAGGAGAACAGGGGCATGTTTACTACTTATCTGGTCTTCGGCCGTCATCTTTGCCTCGAGATCGGATGGATATGAATGTTGCGACATGCCTCGAGTTCGTGGTCGTCTGGGACTTCGGACAGAGATCAAAAGGGGCGAAGTCTCGTTCACGGTCCGGTGTCGCTGGCCAGCTAGAGGGCTAGTAAAGAGTGGACGATACATTGCGATCAATTTGTAGCTCTTCCTTATCTTGAAAACGTCTTCCTGTCAAGATCCCGATTGCTATCGATGAGCACCACCATGTCTTGGAGAAACATGGTCTTTTCGAACCAACAGATAAAGGAACTCGAGCATCCAATTACAACGGCTATCCGAGGTAGTGCGAGAAGATTCATATTCGAGCTGGCTGGAAGTGTCCGTCCCGAGGGCAGACATGGTCCGAAGCCGAGAAGGTCTGGGCTGTAGGGTTTCAGCGACGGTAGAGTTATTGACTATCGGCGGAGTCCATTGACTTCATCGGAGAAAGCCATCAGCACCACCGCGACCACCGCCGCAAAGCAACTCGGCACTAAAACCGCCCAGGTCATGGTCATCATCGTACTGAATAACGCTACAGTGGGTTCGGCCTCATGATGGTCGCTTGTTGGTCTTGGGTTTGTTGTCCCGACACCAGAATACAAAGGGAAAACAATCCTCCTTGTCCGCCCACCCCCCCATTCAGGAAGCCTCCAAGGACATTTGCAATCTTCCGAAGAGACCAGGTGAAGATATAAAGGCTGAGACAACATGTTCGCGTCGGGGGATCTGCTCATCTGCACTGCGTGTGGCACGCAGTATGATACTAGCGACCCCAATTCGTTGAAGAGTTGCCGGATTTGCGATGTGCGTGTCTTTCATTCGCCCCCCTCTGGAAGCGCGACTCGAGACGATTCCGTCCCGGATCACCTCAGCTGCTCAGCTGCTCGACTGACCGACTGACCACTGACTGACTGGGTGTCGTTGCTCATTTCCAGGATCCTCGTCAATACGTACCGCCTACAGGGCAGGCCTTTACTTCTCTGCATCGCATGCAGGGGAATTACCGCAACGTTTGGGCTCAAGACAAGCAAGACCCACGCATATGGGCGATCTGGACCGAGCCAAGGGTGGGTAGACGACCTGGTTCTCGCGCCATGTGCGCGAGGTATCGTGGCTGATAGAGGGCGAGCCTCTACGGACTACTCGACCAGACTGACTGACTACTATACTTGTCCAGTTTGCCATCGGTGAACGCGCCTTGCTTCTCCAAACCCCGGCAGGAAACATCCTGTGGGATTTATTCGCGTTTCTCGACGCGACCACGACCGACATGGTATGAATTTGTCCGAGGTCTCTGGTTGATGCGGATCCAATCCTTGCAGGTGCTGAATCAATGGCGTTCTTTCTTACAGATCAAAGCTCTGGGCGGCCTGAAAGCCATTGTCATCTCTCACCCGCACTACTACACCACGCACCTTGAGTGGGCGCGGATCTTCCGCTGTCCCGTCTACTTATCACCAGAGGACCGATCCTGGCTGAACCGCCCGTTGACGTCGACCGGCGCCGATGGAGTGGAACGCAAGTTCATCACAACGGACACGGAGGAGATATTGCCAGGCGTCACGGCCATCAAGCTAGGAGGGCATTTCCCGGGCAGTCTGGTGTTACATTGGGACAACAAACTGTTTGTCGCCGACACCCTGGTCACCATCCCAGTATGCTTTGTCTGTTCCTTGCTGGATGGGACCCACCACGCATCATACTGACTTTGAGTCCTCTGTCTCCAGTCCGCCTTGTACCACGTCAACCGCCTCCCGGGCACCACGTCATTTACCTTCTTCTGGTCCATCCCGAATATGATTCCCCTTCCGCCATGGGAGATTGCACGGATGTGGAAGATGCTCAAGCCATGGAATTACACGTCCACACACGGCGCGTTTCTCGGCCAGGATGTGTATGGCCGGTCGGAGGACCCGAATGACATGAGATGGCGTGTGTTGGAGAGCGCGAAAATCCAGATTCGTGCCCAAGGCTGGTCGGAACATCCGTTACTGGCCGAGGTGCTAGATGATCAAGGAGAGGAATAGTGAATATAAGAATGAGAGAAGTAGTAGGAGGAGTAGGAGAAGCCGTAGGAGTAGTCAATGGTCAGGAATATACGAGCTTATGGCCCGACACCCCTGCTATAATCTTATGATCAACCTCGCTAGCGACTCGGGCGTCTTGACCTTGAGCTTAATCCCTCTTTGCTTTGATCTGTGGCGCCCCCAAAACCCTTCTTCAACGCCAAGCTACACACTCGATTTCCACCAAGGCATTGAAAGGCAAGGCGGCGACGCCCACGCACGTCCGCGCCTGTGACCAGGTCAATATACTGGACCCAGGAGGCAACGCGCACCACATGCTCTGCTCTGCTCTGCTCCACGGAGAAGAAGCTAGCATATGTCGCCTCCAATACCCCAATGAAAGAGCGTGAAAGAAAGGATGGCAAAAGCATGCAAAATCTTTAACGTACCGGCATGGGCATGGCAAACCGCCGCACATAGACCTCGTTCATGGGCGCAAAATTGGTCGCAAAGTCCCTAAGAAAGACGGTGACCTTGATAACTTTCCCCAGTCCCGAGCCTGCGGCCTCGAGGACGGCCTCGAGATTGTCCAGTATGCGCTCCTGTTCATGTCAGTGTCGTGGCCTGAAGTCCTTTAGACGATTAATATTTCAGATAGGGGGAGGGGAGGGGGAGGAGATATATTACCGTTTCCGCCTGGATGCCTCCCTCGACGAGCTGGCCGGTCTGCTTGCTCAGCCCGATGGAACCGGAACAGTAGATCTTCTTCCCGGTCAGATTGGCTTGGGAGAAGACATGTTGTAAAGGCGCGGCTGCTTTGTCGGTGTACACATCTTGTCGTATGGTGGTCGGTGCTGCCATGGCTTGTTTGCGATCCGGAGTATCTCTATTCCAATCACGATTTAGCACTTCTTTATTTGTGAATCAAGATGACGGCGTTCAGGATCCAGTGATCGGGTTTGGCGATATCTCTCCCTCGACACTATTGAATCTGTTATCTCTCGCGGCGCGGTGCTTGTATGGCGTATCTGTGAGTGGTCGTTTCTTGTCATCCATTTCAAAATCGTATCGGGCTCCGCCGAGGGATCTCATCCAAGGTTGCGCAAGGCTGAACATCCCCTCCTCCCCTCGCCCCCTGATGCGGCGGAGAAAACCGAAACTTGTAAGCAGGTCTGTCTGTGTGTCACTGTCATCGAAGCATCCTCCACCGTGTAGCCTGCTGGATGAGCGTCCCCTCCCCTCTTCCGTCTCCGACAGGCCATGCCTTGCATTCCGTTGCTTGCGATCGTTGTTCGAACCGACGCTTGTTTGTACGAAGATTGTACAACGACTCTCGCTTCACAGCGTCAACTTCGATCATCGCCCAGGCCGATATCCTATGGGCAAGTAAAGCGTCGAGCAGAAACAACTCAACCCGGCCCATAAAAGCGATATCGCCTCCCTTGTCGAGCCCTCCATTTGACACGGGTAAAGCCGCATTTGCAGTTCGAGAAGCAGAGACTGGAGTCACTGGAGTCCATCTGTCATATTCGCCATCGCAGGACGAATCCATTGATACAGTTGTCAGAGTTATCCAGGCTTAGGGTGGTGTTAATTGAGAAACCCGCCAGACCGGGCACTGATACTGGCATTCGGCTCAACAGGCCTACGGCAGACATGGTATGCGAGAAGGGACCGCGACCACCGCTACCGCTGCCGCTGCTGCTGCACCTGACTGACGAGATTCCTAGGGAGAGGATACCGAAGACCCGACGGTGATCATCGTTGGCGCAGGCCCGGTCGGACTTCTCGTCGCTCTGCGCCTGGGCCAGCAGGGTGTCAAGACGCTGGTGCTGGAGGCACACCACACACTGCTCCCGACCACCAGGGCCATGGTCTACATGCCCGTGGTGAATCCGGTGCTCCGAGACCTGGGCATCCTCGACCTGGTCATGCAACATGCCTTCCTCAATACCGAGGGTGTGGCGTGGCGCGACCCGCGAGGCACACTCCTGGCCCGACTTCCACTTGGCAACGGCACCGCCAACCAGGATTCCACCTTCGAGGGCGTCCTCCTCCTCGGACAAGCCAAGATGAACGGCCTGGTCCTGCAGGAGATCCAGAAGTACCCGTGCGTACAGGTTCGGTTCGGCCAGCGTGTCGTGGGGATTGAGGACCAGCCGGGCGCGGACCGGGTCGAGGTGATGACGACGCACGCAAACGTCGTCGACGGCGACCGCACATGGCGGGCCCGATACGTGCTGGGCAGCGACGGCACCAACTCGGCCGTGCGCCGCGCCCTGTGCATCCCTTTCGAGGGCTTCACCTGGCCGGACTTCCGCATGGTCGGCACCGACGTGGTGTATGACTTTGTGCGCGAGAACGGGTGGACGCCGCTCAACTTCGTCGTCGACGACGAGACCGACGCCGCAGCAGTGGTCGCGTACACCGGTGAAGACGACCCGGAACACCGTGGGCCGCAGTGGCGCGTCGCCTTCCTGGAGCCCTCGAATCTCCCCTCCTCCAGGGAGGAGGTGTTGGCAAGGGCACGGGACCGGATCCCCAGGTATCTTAGACCATCCAGAGACTTCACCATTACCCGGGCCGATGTATTCTGGATGCACCAGCGGTGCGCGAGGCAGGGACGGAAAGGCCGAGTTTTGCTCGCCGGAGACGCTCTCCATGTAAGTGTTTGACAAAGGGCCAAAGTCCCCTCCTCTAGCAAAAAGGGGCACACGTCAAGCGAGGATCTACACCATTACATGTCCTCCTCTACTCCTCCCTCCTTGCCCCGAATCCTCTGTGACAAGCCCTGGATTGACGCTTTGGAACCCAACAGTGTAACAACCCTGTCGGCGGCCTAGGACTGACAAGCGGCATCCTCGATGCGTTTGCATACGGCAATGCATTAACACGCGTCCTGGTCCACGGCGAGGACGACAGCCTGCTGACTCGATGCGCCGAGTCCCGGAGACAGGCTTGGCTCGATGCCACCGACCACATGTCGACGGCGAATCTGGCACGGATCCGAGCGCAGAAGCCTGCCGACTTGGTCGCCCGGGCCCAATTCTTCCGCAGCTTGAATGAGGACCCGCTGTTCCCTGCCCAGGTCCGAAAAGCCATGGATGCGATGCTGCCCGAGGCCTTTGTGGATGCATGAAGATAAAAAAGACAAGGAATGGAGAATGGCGAGGGCGGAATAGGAAAGTAGAATTGGCATTTGACCCGATTTTAGGAATGGCTCCCGGCCCGGCGGTAATATCAATATAGACCCTCCGCCACAGCCTGACTGCGTGCCCGCGCGGTGCTGGGTTTTTGGTCTCTGCATCACCCGCGCTCTCTCTCTCTCTCACTCACTCACTCACTTGCCAATGCTCACTCACTTGCCAATGCTCACTCATTTGCCAATGTCCTCGTTCCTGTTGTGCAACATCCTGTTAGAGGAGTTTGGCTGGGTAGGCTACCCGGGTCGAAGGATGCGCGGGCCTCCCCGTCGTTTGTTCAAGGTCGGAATGTCATACGCACCAAAGATCCGGATGTTTGGCGATGAACTGGCTCATCAAGTCCTCGCAAGCCTGGTTGTGCATGTTTACCACCTCGATGCCTTTCTCTTGCAGGTACGCCTCGGCGCCCAACCGCGTCCGGTTCTCCCCCAGGACCACCCGCCCGATCCCGTAGAAGTGGCACGCGCCGCTGCACATGTCGCATGGCGACAGCGTGGTATACATCGTGGCTCCCTTGTAAAGGTAGCCCGGGAGGCGACCGCTGTTCTCGAGAGCTGCCATCTCGGCCTGCAACACAGAATGGCCGTGCGGCACCGTGTCAGTCAGTCGTAGACGTCGCGCGCAGTCTGGTCAGTTCCCCAAGATACAAGGCCAGGGAGAGAGACTCACGTGCAAGATGGCACTGCCCTTCTGGACACGCTCGTTACGTCCACGGCCCAGGACCTTCCCGTCCTTGGATACGAGCACGGCTCCAATCTGCGTTCGTGGTGCTCGGTGAGCTGGGTTTGCATGCGGACAAGCGACGACGGTAAAGCTGGCAAACTCAACTCACGGGGATGCCTCCTTCGTTCATGCTCGCCGTGGCCTCGGCCAGAGCCATCTCAAAGTACACAGTGCTGTGCATTTTGCTACCTTTCTTCGTCCAGGTTTTGCGAGTACCGGCGGCTGAGGTTCGCGTGTCCAGAAGCGTCAGTATCGGTATTAGGCTGGTCCTGTGGCCATCTCGCTGACGGGTGACCGTGCTGCCTAATATGTAACACGGGTGACCGTTGCCCACTGGAACGGAGCAGGAGCGGCGTCGGCCGAAGCCGAAAACCAAGTTGATGCCATGTTGCTCTTCCTCAAACCTCGTCGACGGGGCGACGACGTCATTCTCGGGGGCTTTCAGGCTATGTTTACCAATAAAGCCGTTAAATCCTACCTCCTTCGGGCGGGAAGTGCTGGGCTAACTTCATCTTCTTAGAGACCCAGACGGAGACACTCCCTCTGAGACATATCGAGATCGACTACCCAGTGTTCCCTGAAGTGAACAAATAATATGTGAATATAATTAAGAATCGAAGCCTTCGTTTGATGCCGACGGATACGGCAGTGGGAAGAGACGCCCAGCTACAGCCTTCAAACCAGAGAGCAAAGTATTGATCATTCTGTCGAGGAATTGCGGAAATCTATGCTGCATTCACTGTCGAATCACTTGTCTTCATTCACTCACTATCCTTCACAATTAATTTGTAGCGATACAGCAGTGTTCCAGCCGATTAGTGTGTCTAGCCTATTGTTCATATTGAACCAGGCACCAGACGAGGCACCCCCACAGCATCTATACTCAAAAGTCAGCCTCGCACAGCCTCGCGCTGGCGAATAAGGCACCGGCGTGAAGGGTTTGTGGTAAACAAGTCCCCCGGTAGTAAAGGCGTCATTCGGGCGTCTCTCGATCGCCACAGACCGTTTCGAGGTGGTCTCGTCTCCTAGTAGCCTGCATGGAATGACTCGAACCGTAAGAGGTCTCGAGCCACGTAATGGAAACACACCTTCCACAAACATCTCCGCGGGGTTCACAAGCCGTTGGGTAAACAATCACACCACTTTCCGGCATTCTTTACTATAATTCTCAGAGTGAAAAGAGTCTTGCGAGAAGACGAGGGGATAAAGTCGTCCGAGGTCTACTCGACTTTTCATATCCCCACGCGTTGGCGCGAGGAACCCGAGGCCGTTTCCTTCAACGGCAAGGAATCGACGGTTGACATGCGACAGACCGTTGAAAGCCAGTGTGAATGACACGGGGCACATCTTCTTCGGCAACGCAGGCCCCAACTTGACGAGCTCCTTCCACGTCATTGGCGCCCAACTTCCGAAGAGCCTATCCTACCGTGATGGCGACGTTTTGAGTCCTCCTGGGCAATTCGTGTCGACACTCAGTGTTCCGCATGGAGGGGGCCACCATCGTCGACAGGCATATGCTGGTGTCGGGCACAATGACATTGGTCGACCATGCTATCTTCAGGTTGGATAAAAGCGCTGTCGGATCCTTGAATGTCTCCAGAAAGCCGAGGCCCGATATCTATCAGAGCGTGCAACCCCCCTGTCCCGTGTCCTGGTTGCAAGTTACACCCAAAATGTAGTAGACTGTGGTCGCATGACTTATCATTAGTTCAGCGTACCGATCGAATAAGTACCCTTTTTTCTAATGTACAGCATATGATGCCTTGGTTGTTGACCAGAAGTCCACACCAACAAACTCCCTCAACAGCCAAATATCGCGGATAATGTGGTGCTTGGTTACCATCGCCGCACAGCCTGGGTATTATCCTCGGTCTCCCTACGCAATGCCTGAACCGAAAACCTCAGAATGAATCTGCCCTGCGGGGACGCCGAGGGCTTCGAGAGATTTGTGCTGTGTCTGCATGAACGGTATCGGTCCACAGAGATAGTAGTTGGCGTCAGGCAAGACAATCTTGTCCTGGATCTTTTCAAGCTCGATGCGACCCTCGTAATCATAATCTTTTCCTTGTTGATCCGAATCGGGGGCTATTTCTTCGTAGAAGACTGCCTTTGATACTTGGGGGTTGTCCTTGATGATCTGGGAAAGATACTCCTTCATTGCGTGGACCTTTCCATTACGCACGGCGTGGACAAAGACGACCTTTCTTGTGGGTGCATGATCCACCAGGGTTCCAAGCATAGACAGCATTGGAGTGATGCCAACACCTCCACTAATTAGGACCACTGGACTGCTCGCTTCCACATCCAGAGTGAAGTCTCCATAAGGGTTGCTGACGTCGATTTCAGTGCCTTCGGCGACATTCTCGTGGAGTAGATTCGATATCCGGCCAGCCGGGGCAAGGTTCTTTGAAGATTCTTTCTTTACGGAAATGCGGAAGTGGTTTCCTGCTGGAGCGTCGGACAAGCTGTACTGTCGAGGCTGGTATACGCCTAACTCGGGGACAAATACTCGGACGGAGATATACTGGCCAGACGTAAAGCTAGGTAGCTTCCCGCCGTCGACCGGCTCGAGATAGAATGATATAATCTCGTTGCTCTCGTCCACCTTGCGAGCAACTCTGAATTTCCGCCAGCCGGTCCAGCCACCTGTTGTATGTTCGGCTTTCTCATACAGATTTTTCTCAAAGCCGATAAAGATATCGGCCAGTTGTTGATATGCTGCCGCCCAGGCATCAATAACGGGTTGATTTACTGCGTCCCCGAGTACTTCTTTAATGGACGCGAGCAGGTTCTCGCCCACAATGGGATACTGGTCCGCAGTGACTCCCAGGCTCGCATGTTTATGGCCAATGCGAGAAACAGCAGTGGTCAACGCTCCCAGATTGTCGATATTTGCGGCATACGCCCAAACAGCGTGCGCAAGCGCTGCAGGCTGTGTGCCGGTGGCTTGGTGTGCGGAATTGAAAATGTTGCGCAGCTCAGGATGGTTGGAGAGCATACGCTTGTAAAAGTGAGATGTAATGGCGACGCCATGCTCAGCCAGCACAGGAGCGGTGGATTTGACAATTTCCTGGTCTTCTGCACTCAGCGCTTGCCGACACGGCGACGAGTGAAAGTCTGCGCGAGCATTTCTCGATGACACTGCTGCAGCTATGACGGCGCGACGCGACTGTACACAAGCCACGCTTGAGGAAACCACTTTGGACAATTGAGTTCTAGCCAACATTTCGGGGTTGTAATCGAATTGAATTGAATTGTTTCGGTCTTGGTCAGATCAACGGTTCTCCGTTATGGTATGGTTAGGCATCCTATCAGGAGAGTTCGCATTTTATAAGGTGTCGTTGGAAGGTCAGTCGCCGCGGAAGTATTCGTAAAAGCAACATTTCCGGTGGTCATTAGTCGTGGGGCAACCCTGTAAGTTGGTGGTGAGACCTGAAGCTCCTGATGATCGTCGTCACACCACCTCAGAAAGGATTCGAGATGACTATTCTACAGTGGCAACAGGCTGGAGAATCGGTGAAGATGTGGCTATAGTCGACGTTGGAGATGTTGAAGGTATGAAAGAATCATGGCTAGGCCTATCAGCCGCAAGGGCTGGCATGGAGTGCCTTGCTGATACTGTAAGCCGAAAGCAGTCTTGTCGACCCGTCGCCCGGCATAATGACATGGTGCCAAAACCTAATCTGCGCATCAAATTAACCGAGAATTGTTTGCGTTGTCGAAGTTAGATCTGTCGACCAGTCCGGTTGCGGTCCGGCCGCATACGATCGCAAAATCCAACCCGATAGATTGACGGAGTCCTGCGAGAGGGCGCGGTCACCGTGTATTTGGAAAGTAAGCACTCGCCATTCAAAGATGCTAGGCAGGCTCTGGCCTCTACGTCAACGTGAGTTGGCCATCATCCCCGAACAACTGCACTCTTGGGAAGTTTTCTTGATCCAGCACCAGGCTTGAGAGTGACGAGCACAACTCAGATGACTATAAAACCTCGTCTTTCTCGATGTTCTATGCTCTCGCCATCATCATTGTCGGAGAGCTCCTTGGGACTCGAAGCAATTTTCGTCTTCCTTAAAGCCCCAATCTAGAATGTCACAAACAACGGTTAGCACATCTTCCTCGGGACACAGTAGAGGCAACCCGTACGTCAACCGGAAGATAGGCGATAGGAGGAAGTACTCTTTAGATCCGGCAGTGCAGCCTTCTGGATCATAGCCGCCGGTCCACACAGGAAAGTAAGAACTTGCTCTTCATCCTTGCAGCCCGGCTTGGCTGGCGGGAACAGATGCTTCTTCATAATTTCTGCAGTCACGTAGCCTGTGAGTCCGCCGCTCGTCCTCCCACTGCTGCTGATCTTGGGGATGATCTAGCACATGAGTTATTTGGATACGGCCTTCACTCTCCCTCAACGATCCTGCTCAGTTCCCCACATAACAAGATGTCCGCCTGCGACTTGTTTGCGTCGATCATCCTGATTTCCGTCTTGTCCAGACTCTTGTGTGGTTTCGCTGCGGACCCATCACGACCCTCGACGACCCACCCCAGAAGCGCATATGCGGGCGTAAGTCCACTGCCGCCAACGATCAAATTGACTTTGTGAAATGTCCCCTGCTTACCTTCGATTGGGAACTCACTTTGCCATGATACACAATGCCACCGGTCGGGCCATACACTTCGACTCGCCTGCCCAATGGAAGCTCATACAAAAAATTGCTGAATGCGCCGCCGGGTTGCTTGTCGTCTGGGAAGTAAGTCTTCACGGTCAAATCGAACGTGCCGTTCTCGTCGCGGGCCGAGATGGGACGCGTTGGTGTGAACGACCGGACCAGCATCTTATCCAGTATGTGAATGCCGAACCGGATGTGCTGGCAAGTGTCCAGGCCATGTTTCAAACGTGGGCCATGCGTCCTGCTGTCCTGATCGTATGAGAATGTGTACATGAAAGTGTCCTTGGAGAGCTGTTTTCGGTCAATCAATTTCACGGGAAGCCACTTCTTGCTCTTCAAGAATGTATTATCATCAGTCTTGGCCTTCACAGCCTTGGCAGCTTCAAAAGCTTTGGCTTGCTCGCGCATATACGCAGCCGCTTTGTCAGTGACGCGTCCAATTACACATTGTTGGAGCTTTTTGTGGGCGAAGCCGTTGTGGATACTTTCAAATTGCCTTGTCACCTCGAGATTGAGCTGGCCTGCCCGCGAAAGGATGGTCGCACTGCCGCCCGGATGCCACGGCAGGACACTGGTCACATCGTAGACAAGGTCATTCACAACAAGCCAGCAGTCGGTTTTGGAGGCGTGCTTCTCGATCCCAGCACGCCTAACTTGCTTGTCAGGCACGTTGGAACTCTGTTGCTTCGTCGTCGCAATCTGGTTTTCCAACGACGGTGTCATCCAGCCTTGGCCATGGCCCTCCTGGTGGTACGGGTGCCGAAAGAGTAGTTTCCCCTTCTTTTCCATCGATACTTTTACGGTGTATTGTACGTTGTTCATCATGCCCATCAAGTTCCAGACGGGGTGCTCCGGCTGAGTATTTTTGAAAGCATACGTGGCTCGCTGTTGCGCGATCATACTATGTGGGAATCAACCTTGCCAAATGTCAGCTCTGAAGCCGAACCTGAAAACCTGGTTCAGCGCAGACGACTGGAGAGAAATCCGTCCCCCCCATCACCGACATCTTGACACACGTGCATTAATATTCCTGTGCTGCGCATCCTAACCGCCAACCCCGTCATGGTTGACGGTGTGCATGGGAACAGGTCAGCCTACCGTTCGTTCTCTGAGCATGATCGACCTCCACTGTTGATTCCACCGCCGGAGGTGCCATTGCACCCCATATCGCCTACAGGAATAGTGCCACAATCCTGGTAACGTCTCTTCTCATGTGATCGGGGCGTCGGCATATCCGTGGTCATCTTATCCTTGAACATGTGGCGCCTGCTGAGTTGCCAACTTCCGCCACGAGAAGCGATCATCAGCACATATGTGCCTGTTGGGCCGGTATACTCGATCCAGCAGCTTGCGGTGGGTCTTGCAAGTCAGGTCAGCCAGCGCAGGTTCACCTTTACACATCCTCCATTTCCACCAAACAATGTACCAACACTGGCTACCATCGCCGAAGAACTTCATTGGATAGGGATAATAGTTGCCTTGGTCTAGCTTGGAACGAAGCATGTCTATCGGTGATCGCAAAGGTGCCGAAGACCTTCAACGTCGGTCAGTTGCACGTGATTCCGGCATCTTTTGATCTCGCTAATGTATACGTTAGGCTTTTGAAGCTTTGTTTTCCCTTGCGGAGTATATAGTAACCTTTGGCACTTGATGAGTCGAGACCTTGATAGCGAAAGTATGAGAGGATGGAGTGCATTTTTTCCCGGCGCCACAGTTGTATTATGGCTATTCTACGCTTTGATGAGCTTCATTAAAAGTACGGAGTGAACAAGCATACTCATGTCGCTGATCCAAGACCTAACCACCACTAGGAGTGTGGCAGGGCAACCCATTCTTTGCGCCGGGTCTGCAAGGGTGGGTCGAGCGCAGAGAAATCGACAAGCAGGTCGAAATTGAACAAACGCCCGGTGACTATGATCATGCTTCTGGACTATCGAGAGGAAGAGACTAGCAGAATGTCACGGCTCGGCATCCGCATCCAGACGGCAGCTATCAAGTCAGTGGTACCCGATGCCATGAGAATGTATAAGGCTCTATTCATCATCAAGTGGGGTTACATCGACCGCCTTGGAAAAGCCCCACGTCAACAGAGGCTCAGAGTCCTCGATCAAAACGCATTACTGGTGATCGGGGATAACTCTCACTAGCACTGGAAAAAGACCTCTAGTCGACTGAAGATAATCAGATTTCGAACATGGATCCAAGAAAGAGAAAACGTTCTTGTAAGAAGGGAAGACCAATGGACACCATGCCATGGGAACCAGCATCGACGATGAGAGACGAGCAGTCAGAATGGAGCTCAATATTGAGGCATTCAAGACATTGCAGAGCACGTGCTACCTGAGTGTTCGTCTGATGCGGATATTTGGTTTTCCGCTCCCATTTCTGGTATCATTTTCCTCCCTACAATCAATTGATGCAGAATCCACCAACCCGGATTTCGGGATTTAAAACTGGCCCTGGTTGACTCTAATTCAGTGCCCCAGCTTCGAGCCTCAACCGGTGTCCGTAAAGATGGACGATGACCAGAAAGATCAGGCCAAAGGCCACGGTGGCGGCCTGCGTCCCGAAACTGTTGTTGTAGCCCACGGCGGCGCCCCACGGTTGCTGGAAGTATCCGACACTGAATCCACCAACCACGCGCAAGAAACTGACCCAGCCTGCGGTCTCTGCGGGAGCGATCGGATAGGCATCGACCGCATACGCGAAAGTTGTGACTGAAAGGATCATGATCCCGACGACATGCATGCCCCAACCGACAATGACAGCAGCGACTTGGAGATGCAGGTGAAGAGCCTGACCGACCAAGACGAGGCCGGCAATCATCAAGACCGCTGCCAGCTCGCCGTTGATCAGACGTACTTCAGGTTCGAACACACCCTTGTGGCGTCGAATATATCGCCGAGCGAGCCAGTCGTTGGCATAGTGACCAAAGAGCTCACCGAGGAAGACGCCGACGACGGGTGTGAAATAGAGAAATCCTAATTGCTTGTAGTTGTAGCCATAGCCGCCGAACTCTATCGGCGTGGCAAAAAGGATCGCAGTCGACACGTTGATTCCGATTGCCCAGGCAAAGCAAATGAGGCTGTCACGATGGATTAGCGCTAGGACCTTCATGCCATGCTGTCGACCTCATCCTTGATGCGCGAGAAACGGAGCGGGAGCACAGGACGGGGGGGAGCTCATACTAGTTGAAAAATACCAACAGCAGAACTGGTTTCAGCAGAGCCTTGACGAATCTGACCACGGAATGTCGAAGTGTGAGGAAATAGTTCCGATGGTACCTCAGCTGCCAGACGCCAATGACACGCGACATCCTTGCCGTGGACATGGTTGGTCGAGGAGGTTGATCTCCGCGATGCACATTTCGATTGTACCATGTTTCGTCGAGGAAGAAGAAGAGCGTGACAAAGTAAAGGGCGTGACACGCGAAGCCCAGCCATAGAGATGCCCTCCAGCTGTGGGTACCGGCGAGGATGAAATTGGCGAAAAGCGGACCGCAGTACGGTGAGACGATGAAGAGTGCCGTCCATAGCCCGATCTTCCTGGCCCGTTCATGGAAGAAGAAAATGTCGTGGAGAAAGGCGATGGCAATCGACGGTGGCGCGTTGGAGATCAATCCTGACAGCACCCGAGTGACATAAAATGAGTTGAAATCGGACGAAAGGGCCACGCCGAGATTCAGGAAGAGCGCGACGAAGGCGGTCCAGAAGATGACGGGAGCACGACCCCACCAGGTCGACATGGGCACCCAGAACAAGGCCCCGATTCCGCTATTGTAATCCGTCTTTTGTCAGCCCGGTTTTCTGGTCAGATGGATGGACAGGAAGCGGTGCAGCCACTTACAGCAACAGGATATTCAGCGTGTTGGCGTGGTTCACGGTGTTCGGATTCATGTGCCATTCGACGCCTTGTTCGATGATCAAGGGCGGACACATGCCCGAGACGAAGTCGCTCACAAAGGCGCCGTACGCCAGAGTATACAGCAGAGCGTGCTTCTTCCAGCTCGACCATCGCAACGGATCGCCGGGATCTTCTGACGGCTGGGGAAGCAGGACAGTCTACAGCCATCGAGCTGGTCAGCATGCGGTTCCCTGTGGCGGCCACAACAGGCTGATACCGGGCATGTTGACTTACGTGTCCGTCTTTGGCCAGCTTGAGATGGTGTGTATTCTCCCCGACGATGTCCACCAAGACGCCACCTTCCGTTCTGACAAAGTCCGGAACAGCCTCCGTCTCCGGAAGCGTTTCGACTTCCAAGGTACTCTGCTCCATCTTTGTAGGGGCCATCGTTCCATCCGCCATTTCGCCAATGTGGGACGAGAACAAGGTATTGAGTATTGAAAAGGCTCTATGGCTAGGACCTGGAGAACAATAAGGGCTCAGCCTCGGCCAGGCAGCATGACAACGCTTATATGACCTGACATTGACCTCGCACAGTGTACCGGTCTACAGAGGTTAGAGTCCGGGGGTGGATGGGGTCTCCGCGCAGCAGAGGCGAGCTCCTGGCAGGAGCCTGGATCCACATTCTGGCGTTGTGATCTCGCCAAATCCGGGGTTGGCAAGCTAGCCTAGGGCCGGATCTAGAACTTGGGACTTGGACTTGGGTCCTGAAAGGGCTGAATGATTGTAGGAAAGACAACGGGGGTGGATCATTATTTCCCAGCGTTGAAATATCTACCACCTGATTCGCTGCCGCATTCGCGACCCTTGGAAGTCACAGAAAAGGGTATGGCATGACCATCTGACCTGATGGAGTCCGATGGAAAAAATGTCCGAGTCAGGGGAGTCCGAAGCGTTGTCGGACGGTCGGCGGGGGTGGAGTCCGATTGCTTCTTGCGACCCACGCAAGAGCCACGAGTACTATTCCCAAGCTCCCAGTTAGGCCTGGCCTGCCAGACCTTTGGTTTACGGTGCAGAGAGTTGGGAGGGGGCCCTTGTTGTGAAGCGCACATCGAAAGCGCTTTGTTTGACAAACCATATGTTCTCCGTCTGCCATTGCCGGTCAGGGTAGGCGAGCTCGATCTGAGAGAACTATTAGCTTGGCTGCTTCCCAGAGTCAAGGGCAGAGTTCTGAGGGTGCGCTGCAAGGGCCTAGCCTAGCGTACTCACCTCGAACGTGCGTAGAAGTGCAGGTACCAGCTTATACATCTCCAGATAGCTGATGTTCTTTCCCACACATGTTCTGGCCCCAGCACCGAACGTAAACAGACAGGCGTTCATATCTGACTTAGCCTTTTCGGTTCCCTCGAGCCATCGCTCAGGACGGAAGATGTCACTGTCAGGGCCAAAGACTGCTTGATTCCGGTGAATCAGCCACGCGCTGCAGCCAACGACCGTGCCGGCGGGGATGAAACGACCACAGAGCTGGACGCCACCCGGCGGCACAATTCGCTCCAAGGGCAGTCCGGCCGCGGGGAAGATGCGAAGAGCTTCCTTAATCACGGCATTCAGATAAGGCAACTTCTGAGACTCTTCCCAGCGGACAAGCCTGGCGTCAACAAAGAGTCCATCGGCCCCGGCGTCGTCGAGCTCTTTTCGTAGTCGTTTAAGTTTTTCCGGGTTCTTCAGCAGGTGGTAGAAGATAGACCGCAAGGATATCGCTGTCGTGTCCGAGCCGGCAAACATATTAGCCACGGTCAAGGAGAGCACCCTCTGTGGATTCATGAATTCGGGATCTTTCTGGCCCGCCTGCATAAATCGGGACAGGAAGTCCCGTCCTGAAAGACTGTCTCCTGTCTCCGGTTTATCCTGAGTCGTGCCGATTCGGCTCTTCATTCGCTGTTGGGCGAATGTCACCACGGGTGAAGTTGCGTTGAGTAGTCCAATGCGACTGAGCCACAGCCGGATGGGATTCTTGAGTAACAGTTTATCGAGAATTGGCATCTGACCCGCCTTTATAAGTATCGTGTTAGCATCATTGGAGACTCTCATTGGTATTATGGGGCACAGAAACTCACAACCGCAAAATATTTTAGTGTTGTTTCGGCGTTGGCGATGATTTGATCGACGTCCTTCCCATTGTCGACGAAGCCCAAACGCATGGAGTAGGTCAGCTCGCCGATAACGTCAAATGCGTAATACTGAAGCCAGGTAGCAAAGTCGCAAATGCCTTCTGAGCCGATCTTGTCAGCGTACCGGCTGGAAATCTGCTTGATGAACTCCATCGAGGTCGAATCGACGAATGGTTCAAACTGAACCAAGGTGCTCATGGCATAAGCGTTGGAAACGGCTCGTCGAAGTTTGGCGTGATATTTTTCGTCGACAGTATTGAACATGCCCTGTAGGAAGTGGCCTTCTCTCGTGATGGTTTGTTGGACCGGGTAGAAGCCAGACTTTTGCTGGATTAGCGCTGTGAAGCTGTAATCAAACCCACCACAATCATACCTTGACGAAGCCCGAATTGAGAGCATATATCACTTTGATCGCCTCTGGATCTGAGATGGACACCATATTTGGACCTAGCCGTACCGCCGATCCATATTTTTCATGCAACTTGATATGAGCGAGATGAGGATGGCCCCTCCATACCAGAATGGTACGCCAGAGATCTGAGAATCCAGCCAGAAAGGGGCCGGGAATTCGAGAGATACCATATCCATATCTGTTGTGCAAAAGGTATGCCAGGAAGATGACCCCGAGAAATGGAACCAAGAGGGTTGACAATGAGTCCGCAAGCATCGTGGCGGCTGTTGACGGTCGAATAGAACAGACAACTTTGGTCATCGTAGGCAGGAAGAGAGAATGAATCTCAATTAATGCCTTTCTTCACCTGGAGAACCAATAGATGGCCACATCGAGAGCGGACATCTCAACGGGCGCCGTGGTGGAGGCTCATCGGATGAATCTCAAGCGTCTCCGGTCGGCCAGACCGGACTGGGAGAGTCAGTCATGCCACATCCCCCGTTATAACACCGCGACGCTTCGACGAGGAGTGGGAGAAAAAGCCGCCTGGGTCCTTAAAACGTGTTCTACGCTTGACCGTGTCACCACCGGTCACTAACCTATCTGTGGACTTCGTCCCATTTCGATGGTCAAATTGAATAAAGCTCCATCGAAGTGGCTTTCCCTAGGAAACCCCTTCTATTTGTTTCGCCGCTGTCAATTCCGCTGCAGCGGTGGGAGGATACCCGCGTTCTCCAGCGACTTGATAGTCGTGAAATAGTTCTCGTGAGTATCTTCATGATGCGTCCAACCAAACTTTCTCGCTTTAGTCATGGACGATGTGGTCTGCCATGACCTGCCAAATGCCCACATCTCCGCGTCCCAAGACGTCCAATCCCACGCCTCGAGCTTGCCACCATACTTGGCTATGATTGCCTCCCACACAGGTCGCTTGTCCTTGGCCCATTCTACCACATCGAACTCTGTCGTCAATGTGTCGAACTGTCCGGCGGCCCGATGCCATTCCGGTGAAGTGCACTGCAACACTGGGATTAGCAAGGCTGGATATACTTGTCAGTCATACGAGTCACTAACCTGTGCCCCATAATACGCGGCGATCTCAGGCCAAAGGTTTTTCCACACGAATAGATCGCCGTTGACGTAGTTGAACGCCTCGTCTTTGGTGTGCTCCTGGGTCGCGGCCCACACGGACATTTTGGCGAGCCCGGTGGAAGACGATTTGTCGTCGAGCACATTCCACATGTATTCGTTTCCAAAGAATCGAACAGGCTCGTTCAGTTCGCGACAGACCAGGTTGTAGATGGCGAGGGTGAGAGCCTCAGACATGCCCGAACCTATAAAATGATGAGATGGTCGGGAAAAATAGGGAGGAGAACGAGGAATCACACGCACCGTGGGGCGTAAATCCAACGATGCCGTTAGGCCGGATGACGTTCCAGTGCCAGGTCTTGCGTTTTTGTTGCACCGCGAACATGTGATCCTCCTGCAAGAAGTAGAAGTTGTACTCGTCTGTATAGCGAGGTCCATCCTCCTTACTGGGCTGATTGACAGGGCCAATGTGCACCCCGTAGTGCTAAATCGCGGTCAATGGATGCCGATTGACGTTACATAAGTCAAGAGAATTTACCTTTCCTCCTGTCTGAAGGACCATCCTTTCGAGATTAGGGCTGATGCTGTCCAGTGTGTCCAGGAAATTCTTGAACAAGGGCACGTTGGCGTCACGCAGATGTTTGAAGTCCGCGGTGTGGACATAGGAAGTGAAGAAGGCATGCGTCACATCCTTGCACAGGGTCCCAAGCTGCTTCGCCAGGGTTTCCACGGGGTTGAGAAAATCTGCTGCCACAAAGGTCACGCGAGGATCGATCCAATACGTCGCCAGCGGCCGTCTGGACGTGACAATGATCTGTGACCTGAAGCCCTGGTTAGTGAAGTCCCGCCCTGCGTCGCGTGACGAGAGTCGCCTTCGTACCATTCAGACTCGGGCTGTTTGCACAAGTACTCGACGATTGCATGGCCACTGATGCCATTGGCGCCGGTCACAAAGGCTACTTTTCCCTTGGGGAGTGGCATGGTGGATGTCGCTGATGGACTCGCTGGTCGATCGGCACCCGCCCAATAGTTGAGATTGTCGATAGAAATGAGATTTCGTGGAATGGAAGCCAAATCCCCGGTCCGTGAAACAACGAGTGAACGAGACAATCTGGCCCTTCTAAACAAACCGTCGGCCGCATCTGGGATCGATGGGCAAAGTCCGCGATTCGGCCATGGGGAGTTTTGCTGGGGAAAGCCCTGAAACCAAGATCAGAAGTCCCCGTGCCCCCTCCAAACCCCGGGTCTCCCCACAGCTTTGGTGCAGTCTCTGGAATACGGGGCGGGCTCTCCCCCTCCTTTGTGATCAGGAAGCACCAAACATGTCCGACGGAGAGGGCAGCCCTCCCCATGCCCGTAAAACGGATCATCCAGGGCTCTACAGTCTACAGTCGACGGAGTATGGACAGGAGTGATGGATCGTGCCAAGACACATGCTCCGGGGGGGAGACCCTCGGGCCCCAGCCAAGGCGCCCCCCCCCCGCATCGCCATGCCATCCCAGTCAACTCTGGCCCAGCTTCTCCTCCTTTCGCCTTGATGTCACTCTTCCTAAAGTCGTGTCGGACTGGAAGCCTGGGATCCGAGGACACATTCCAACGCGTTCATTGACTTCCTACCTGCCTGCCTGCCACCCTTCGGCCCCAGCAGTATGAAGCCGGTCTTTCATGTTCTGCTTGGGTAGGGGGTCGCGCGAGCTATGTGACGATGGTGTTCTGTACATACTGTGGACGCGAGTTCGTCCGCGATGAACACCTTCAGCGACACTTATTGATCCGTGAGTCGCAAGTCCCGTCGGTTCATTCACGCCGTGGCAGAGTCGTCGCTGACGGATCCCGCTCCGGACAGATACCAACACTCGTCCTTTCAAGTGCAGCACGTGCCACATGACATTCAACCGCAAGTAGGTACCAGGTACTCTCTTCAGAAGACTGGGGCTGATGCTCACATCGGTTAGAGACGTGGCACAGAAGCATTATGCGGTACATACAAGGGGCACGGTAGCCGGCCAAGTCTCCACCGCGACAGACAACGGTTCTGCGCCAGTCCCAACTCTATCAATCGCTTGTGCCAGCTGCTCCAAAAACAAGACCAAATGTGATCGGCAAATCTCTTGTGGACGGTGCCGTTCGAAAGGCATCATTTGTGTGCCTCGGCCGCCGCTGAGGGCTCGACGACCTGCTCCAGAGGCAAGCTCCAATATAATGGGTCCAGGAAGCTCGGAATCCTTAGCCAACAATCCAGCTGAGGTGATACAAGACATGATTGCCTTTGATCAAAACACACCAAGTGCGCCTGATCCTCGGCACAGCGAGCTTGAGCGGACGGATGATGGTGCTCAACGTGATGGAACCACTCCGACTACGTCAGGGCCGGACAATCAACATGGCGAGGAGACTGCTGGGCCGACCCTGGAGGCGTCACTTGAGAATCATGCCGAAGAGCAACATCTGGTACCGTCAGACCTTCTTGCGCCGACGAACATCGATGCTGGAGAATTAAACTGGGCAGACCTGTTTCTGAGCTCTTTGGACGAACCTCGGCCCGTATCCTCGCCGTATAGTTGGCCAGAGACGCTGGGTAACCTGGGAACGCCATTGCAGGACTCTGATCCCTTCCTAGAGAGCCCTTTGAGCGCCTCCCTGGTTCGGCCGACTTCAAGGGACCAGCAAATTCCTGACCCTTGTCAGAACAGATCGATTCAAGGCGAGGCCGACTTTCTCTCCTTCAGCCCGGCCGTGGTCGGCCATTTACCAAGCTTTGACGAGTTTGGCTTCCCTTCTCCTCCCAATAGCGACTGGAACAAGATCCTGGCTTCGAGGGTGGGTAGTCCAAACGTCCGGTCCACGGTGACAGACCAGGGGGCTTTCCGCCGAAGCAGGCTTGCTGAGGATGAGCACGTGCTCATCCGACCTGGCGAGAACATCGCTTGCCTCGGCGAGAACTTTGCTGATACGTCTCCTTGGTCACACGCTCTCGATGCGTGGCGAGACCAACACTTTTCTGTCCAAGATAATTTCGCCAATGTTTCGTTCAGTGAGACGACTCGTGAACGCATGTCCGGGATCGCACAGTCCTTTTTCGCCCTCGCGCTCGACACATTGAGCCTCAAAGCCAAATCGGGCTCTCGGTTCTTCCTGAACCTGAGGAAACACAGCTCCTCGAGGATCCTGTTGCTGCCTCCGAGTTCCATCCTACACAAATATCTTGAAACTTACCTGACGAATTTCGAGCCCTTTTACCCGTTGATCTCGGAACGGAGGCTTGATCCGAACATGATCATCAACAACGACCAGGACGAAATTGCTGTCATCTTACTACTTTTGATAATAGCTTATGGCTCCATGCGAGATTCGGCTGTAAAAGCCCGCCGCCTTTCGCTCGGGTTGCTGGAAACGTGCACCTTGGCTCTCTTCAAGCTACTGGACAAGGATTCGGCCACGCCCCGGAGTGCCCTCACCGTGCACTGTGGGATTCAGTGTATTTATCAGACAGCCTTCAGCGGCGATAAGTACCTGATGAACTCCACCCTCGGCCATATCCACATGTACATCTGCGTAAGTTGCCTGTGCAAGGATCTTGGAGCTTCCTGAGAATGTCAGACACTGACAGTGCGATGACCTGTTCTGCACAGAATGCCAGAAACGCTCGCATCTTCGCTCGTCCGCCGACGGACAAGATGGAATCCGCTGATGCACAAGGAAACCACGAGCAAGCTTGGAAATCTTGGATCCATCACGAATATCTGTCAAGGTCTGTTAATCTCTCTCTCTCTCTCTCTCTCTCTCTCTCTCCACGATTGGTTGGAACCGGATCGCTGATTCGTCCCACGTAGGCTCGCGTACAGCTGTGGCATGATCGAACAGGAGATAAACCTCTTCTATGATGGCAACCTCTCCCTTGCTATTCACGAACTTGAGAGGCCGATGCCAGAGTCTGACGACTTGTGGCTGGCTAATGACTCAGGTATTTGGTGGCAACTCTACAAGCAGCGTCACAGTTCGCATCCGGGCACTGGGAAATCTGCACAGCACCGGCAGCAGTCCCTTCGCGAGCTCTTCCAGTCACTTTTGGAGGACAAGATCGATCACTGGCACGATCCCGTGAGCATTCTCCATATGCGACTGCTCCTGTACCCGATTCAGATACTCATCGCCCAACTGTGCGAGCTCTTTCTCTGCCTTCCAATCGAGTCTGTCAAAAGACCGGCTGCTCGTCCCTGTCGGACTTCGTCAATGTTGCGGCTGGACGAGATCAGGCTTCTGCTGCGCACCTGGAACAAGTCATTCCGCAGACTGGCCCCGAACGGAACTCGTGAATGCGCTCTGAAGAACCTGACAGCCATCCTCTATCACATCCTGAACCTCAATCTAGCCGTCTCGTTTGTGCACCTGGAAAGATGTGCACAAACGCAAGACGGACGCGCTTCTCTCGAAAGGGACGGGCAGAATGGTCCGTGGATCCGGCTTCCTCAGGAAGCAATATTCCATTGCGGTCAGATCCTACGGACGATTCGCGAGACGCCTCACGAGCTTCGACCGTTGTGGTGGCCAGGTGCAGTCTACCGAGTCGCCATCGTCCTTTGGGCAATCAGCGTCACTCATATGGCGAACAAGGCGACTGCCATCTCTGAGCCCGCGTTCGAGCTGATCATTGACACCGTGCCGCCAGATGACGTGGCGTGGCAGCTGTTCATCAAGTACGACCGAGGATCACCGCGACTCACGGCACGCAAGGGACCGTCCATCTCTCTTCATGACTCCAATGGGATTTTCGACGAGTCCATAGCATTGCTCAGAGCCGATCCGGCTTTGTCACCCTATGGAACGGGATTTGCGTTGAAGCTTGAGCGTCTGCTCGTTACAAGGTCCAGTCTGGGTTGGGCTGTGCCTCTATAGCTCACTAGGCATGAAGCCCCGGGGGACAACACAGGACAAAAATCAACGACAGACGAGTGAGTTCCTTTGGGAGCGCCTCGCATACCAAGTATGTATCGTCTGTCCCGGAGGTTCAGAGTGATGGAAAGCTATATTCTCGTCTGCCTTGCTCACTCCTCCTCCGCACGGCATCTTTGCTATTCTCTCGCAACTGCATTTGCTGTCTCACCAACTGCGACGTGATCCACTGGGGGCGGCGCGGCTGTACCGACTAGTAGGTGTACAGAAAGCCTTCGACACCGTTGATGACCTTCCCGCCGTGTTGAGCCCTCTGGTTCGCCCTGTAGAACTTCAAGGTCAACAGGGGCACGACCAGGAGGATGAGTCCGTTTGCGGTCATGCAAGCCCAAATTCCCGGTCGATAGAGCGGCGCGTCTTGAAGACGAAACACGAGGCTGCCAATGACGCCTCCCACTCCGCCAGCTCCAACGACTGTCGCCGAGGAGAATGCGCGCTTCCATTGGCCACGGACGTTATTCGCCTGCCAGGCCAGAACACAAGGGATGTTGGCCTGACCCATGGCTGCGGCAATGAAGGAGCCGAAGTAGCGAACACCAGGGCTATGGGCATAAGCCAGGAGCGCGAGACCTAGAACATGACACCTCAAACTTAGCCTGGTGTGTTCTTCAACGACAGGGTGGGAGGCCGGGAGGTTTGTCGGCTTACCGATGAACATTGCGCAGCAATTGAACGCCAGGATCGGACTGCGCAGATGATAATTGTCTCCCAGCCACCCTTGAATAATCATGACAATACAAGAGAAGATCCACGGAGGCGCGGTGAGGCATTGAGATGCTGCGATCCCAAACCCCATGCCAGTATTCAGAATGATTGGGAGGAAGGTCACGCTCGACACGATGGTGACTGTCGTCAGGCCGAAAATACTGGCGAATCCCCAGATTTTCAGGTCAAGACCATTTCTCAAGTAATTGCCCAGGTGGAATCTAGGTAGTCCGTTAGTTTTGCTGTCTTTCGCCACAAACAATCGTGTTACTTGAACCTTGTGGTGGAAAGGAAGGGGGGGGCAGGACTCTTACGGTTCTGCAACAACGTCGCGTCTATCTTTCTCCAGCCTCGCAACCACAAAATCCACCTCGTTTGCTTTCAAGAATGGGAGAAGGAACGTCCTGGTCGCGTTTTCCGGGAAATCGACCAGAAGGACGTAAGCACCCAGGCCGATTGTCGCAGTCAAGGTACCATAGAGGATAAAGATCCACCTCCACCCAGCAATGCCAGGAAGAACGCCCGGTTCGATGTCGGGATTGGCTTCGGTCGGTCCGTAATGCTGTCCCCACCAGCTGGGGCCGGATCCATGGTTCTTCAGCTGTGAGATGCCGTAGCCCAGAATCCCACTGAAGGCGGAAACGAAGATGCCTACCACCACGAAGCCCGCGTATCTCGTTTGCACTTCATACCGCACGTACCAGCAGCTCAGAAGATAAACGCAACCTGAAGGTCAACACCGTGAGTACAGACTTGATTTGGAAGACGTGATTCCAAAATAGACTATAAAGGAGCTCCTTACCTGGGACCAGCCCGGCTTCAAAGACACCAAGCACTACCCGCAGGCCGACCAGAGCCGACCATGACTCCACGAAGCCAAAACAGATCATGACCATACCCCACAGCAGGCAGATTGTGGCCAGGAATATCTGGGGTCCGATCTTTCTCATGATCACCACCGCCGCGGGCTGGAACAGCGTGTACGTGACCCAAAATACGAGGGCAATGGTGGAATAGCGAGGGCCGGTCAGTTGAAGGTCCACACCCATCCCCGCGATGTTGGCGATGCCCAAGTTGTTTCGATCGAGCAGAGAGACACAATAGAGCGTTCCCAGCGTGAGGACGAGACGTCGATCGATCCGGCGTTTGAGCTTCTTTTGCTCTTCCGGAGTCAATGCGTTGATTCGAGCTTCCAGCTCATCTTGCTCCAATCTTTCCTCGTGGACTTTGCCCTCCATGACATGGCCAGCTTTCGACATTGTTGTTCAGTAGGAGGTAACAGTAATAGCAGGGTAGTAGATAGTAGGCGACCCGGGGGGTGGTTCTGTATCGAGGAGAGCACACAGGCAATACTTGGGCGCGCACAGGCCCACTTTGATATTGCTGAAAGGCGGGGCCTGGTTTATTTTCCCCGGACGGACACAATGCGAGTCCGGGGTTAGGGGTGGGGGGGAATGTTGTATTCGACCATTGCCGACCGTGTCCGGGGAGGTGTCCCCCTTCAAAAGTCCGATATATTATAAGCGTCGAAGGGGATGGGATGGGATACGATACGATACGATACGATACGACCAGACCATAGAAATTCATGTTGTCCATTCTCCCAGACTCGCGTAGTCCCGGCATAATAACATCGTGATTCTCGACTCCGGGTAACGGGCGTGTGAGAGTGAAAGACTACTTTGGTTCGAAGAATCACTCTCCTTCGGACATCTAGATCACAGGGGTGAGTCTCGGGCAACCTTGTAACAAATTTGCATGTCATGCGAATGAATGTGGGGCCCTCCTTTATCGTCTGGCACGTTCACGTAGTAAAAGAGTGCCAGCGGTAGAGAGGCCAAGAACGGTTCCAAGCTGCAAAGGGAGGGTCGCGTTCAGGCCCACTTGATGGCGAGCATAGGACCTGCCGGATTTAGACGTACAGTATTTGCCGGCTCGCTCAGTATGCCTCCTCTACGACACCGCGAGCACTCATCAGTCTCGTCGCAAGAGGTTGGCAACGGGTCCATCCTATCTTCCTTAGGCTCTCGATGCACTGAATGCGTCTTCTCTGGGCGAGCTTGACTCTTCCAATGGGACCATACCGGCCGGAAGGCCCAAAGGCGTACACACGGGTCGAATCCCAAGGCTCGTCACCGTACACAAACGCAACCCATCTCTCCCTCATGGCTTCACTGACAGCCGTGGCGCTCGTGTCGTGAGAATAATCGTATCCGCCAAACAAGAAGAGGAGATCGATGGCGTGGTGAGCTCCCGCGGCCGGGTTCCAGGGGTTCGTTTGCTGTGAAACGAACGGGGCTCGCTTGTCAGCCATGTCCTCGACGGCGACTTGACGCTTGCACAGCAAGCATGTGGGGGAGGAGGAGTAGGAGGAGGGAACAACTCACGTCCACGACGTAACGATAGCACCTCCGCCGACCTGCGATGCTCTCCACCCGAGCAATCTCATCACTTGCGAAGGCAAACTTGAGGTCGTTGATAAAGGCGCCGAGCCGCGGCTTGGTTGTTTCCATGGACGAGAAATCAATGTCGTACAACTGGATGACCTCGGAGCCCACCGGCGAATGCTGCGCAAAGATCTCCTGCAAGCGTTCCAGCCCCAGCGCGGCAATGCCGGGCTCGAAACCTCTTGACTCCCACTGACAGTCTCCCACGATCAAAGAGTCCAGGTCCGCCGCACTTTCGGCAATGGGCCACGTGGCGCCTTCTGCGCCGGGAGTGAACACTTCTGCTTCCTCGTTGAGCCACCAGTTTTTGAAGCCGAGCTTACCAATGGCCGCGAGGAGGTCTTTTACCGGCATGGTCTTCAGGTCGGCCGGCCCGCAGATTGATTGTAGTTTCTTCATGACAGCATGACCCGCTCGCTGTGATGTGGGTGGGGTGAGATACAGGGAGCCAGACTGGAGAACTGCCCGCTTGATACCCGTTGAAGCAGAGGGTCCATGGAGGTGGCCATGGACTGCGATGCCCCCTGCGCTCTCCCCAGCGAGGGTGATGTTGGCCTGTTGTGCACGGTTTAGCTTTAATGTTGGAAGGGGAACGTGACTGAACTTACTGGATCTCCTCCGAAGCCGGCGACGTGCTTCTGCACCCATTCGATAGCACGTTTCTGATCGTGGAACCCGAAATTCGTCTTACTCCCGTAGACCCCGTACCCAAGGACGTTTAGACGGTGGGAGAAATGGACCATGATGACAGGTTTGGCCAGTCGCAACGATGTCTTGATGAAATCCGTAGGGTCTGCCATCAAGTCAGCTCCCAAATGAAACCTCACTCTCGACCTTCATCGGAAGAAACATCGGTCTGAAGACCAGGTGAGCATACCGGTAAATCCTTGCTCGATATTGACCATGGTATAAGCGTGGCCGCCACCTATCATTACGAATGGTCAGTGAAAAAAACCCCAAAATGGCATGAGATCCGGTCTGGTTTATATGACTGACCATGCACAAAGATATACACGGGAACTTTGGTCTCCCTATTGCGTAAGACCGCGCCGGGTACAGACAGGACCAAGTTCAGGCACTCATATTCATCCTCCTCAATGTTTGGTGGCATCTCTTGGTCAGCAGGAAGACTGTAAAATTGTCGGATGTCGCGATAGGGCTGCGGACACTTGGGTCTGTGTGCAACGCCCCCGTTTCGCAGTCAGCCAACGTGGCCCTCGTCGTCCATGGGCTCAAGATCCAGTGCCAATAGCTCAGTGGGATGTAGGGGAGACGAACCCAAAATGTGTACAATCCAACGTTGCACCATTCCAACTGTCCACCGGAGTGGAATGCTCGAATCGGCCGGAGATGGAAGCATATTTGACTCCACGGAACTGGTAATGAGAGTCTTTCTCACATGGAATGAGAGTGGCATTCAAGGTCTCATGGTAGATTGCTGGAAACTGGGGCATGCTGGTCAATGGCGGCCGGTAACTCTGCGGTCGATGTTGAGTTTCGTCACGTTAAAGAACCGATTTTCCGTCGAATCGAATACAGGAAACGAAATGAGTGGGAGTGAGGGGATTTAGCATTTCTAGATTTGCTCTTATCAGTCGGAGGGAGCCTCCTCTGACATATGGGCTGCCTTGGTATAGGTCCGGGCGCGGGTGGGTGTAGTTACTGTCCGCCACGGACTGCTGGATTCGGAGCCGGGCCATTATCCAGAAAGTACTACATGCAGCGCCTTTAATATTGCCCGCTACAACGTACACATTTCTTCTTGGTTGCTTTCATCCCATTCCAAAGACCGGTCCTTCGATAATACTTCGGGGTCATTGTGGTGGGCACTTTCTCTCTACACTCTCGTTGTGGTCGATTTACATTGGATGTATACCATGTACTTCTAGAACCGATAATGCGTGGGTAGATACTCAATATGTGCATTGGTCGACCAACATCACGCCTCGGTTTGAGTGCTGTATCATCCTCCGGGATGTAACCCGAGTGCTAGATTCAGGACCGACGAACATCACGTACGCGGACCATCAAGGGAGGCTTTTCCCACACCACGAATACCTTCTGGTTCGTCCAGTTTTGGGACTCTTCGCAAAGCTCCAGATCGAAGTTCCAGAGAACGTTGCCCAAGATGAGGCGCATCTCATGGTACGCCAGGCTTTGCAGGGTCAGTCAGTCATGGGTCGCCCCTCTCCAAGGAGCAAAAGCAGGAGGCTACTCACTTCTTGCCCAGGCAATTTCGAGGTCCAAAGGAGAACGGTTGCATTACGCTCCTGTTATCCTCTGCGAAACGTGAGTCGCCAGTCCATCTTTCAGGGATGAACTTGTCCGCATCCCTGAAATTGCGCTCGGAGTGGTATGCTGCATAGTTGGTGACATAGCAAGAAGTCTGGTTGAGTGAATTGTAATCAGCTCTGACTTTAATCGACACCCAGGTCGCCTGGTAGCTAACTTACCCCCGGAGGAAGCACTCTTCCACAAACCACGGCTGAGGTCTTTGGGACCACTCGCGGCGGACCGAGAGGCACGGGAGGGTACAGACGTAGCCCTTCCTCGAAGCAGGCATTCAAGTACTCAAGGCGTGCCAGCGAAGAGAGCTGTATTTCATTGTCACTGCTGAACGCAGATCGAATCTCCTTGGTGAGTTTCTCGAGCTTATCCGGGTTCTTCAGTAGATGATAAGTCAAGCCGCTCAATGCCGTCGCCGTCGTCTCGGTTCCTGCGACCATGAATGTGATGCCGTTGGCATACATTTCCGGCAAGGACATGGCTTTATCACCGGATTGTTTGATGACCAGGCCCCATATATCCGATCGAGCGTCCTTCTTCTCGAGACGACGGTTGACTTTGGCAATACATTCCTGGTTATTCCTCGCCTGCTTCTGGGCCACGCTCGTCGGGATGAAGAAGGGTCTCAGGATCCCCGCCAGACCGGGGTAGTATCTCAACAGCTGGGTCAAGCTTTGTAGTTTCAAGAAACTGAACACGTTCTCCAAGAACCACTCTTGAGAGTGATCGCTTAGAAGGTTCAGAGGCTCCCCGAAACTCAAGTCTGCCATCACGTCAAAGGTGGTATAGTTATACCATCGCTCGATGTCAACTTTGCCACTGGCTTCTTCACACGCCTTGTGCCGAATCCCCGCCACGAGCTGTTTGACATAGCGTTGAAAGACGGGTTCCTGTTCGGTCAGGGCTCGCTCGGAAAATGCATGAGAGAGAATCCGTCGCTGGCGTGCGTGGCTCACGTCGTTGGCCCGAAACAGGCCAGCAGAGCCACCACTGGCGTCGGGACCGTAGAAGGACGTGTCCTTTGGAAAGTTCTCCCTGCTGCCGGTACGAAAGCCATAGATGTCTTTCCAAGCCTGAGGGTCAATATGGCTGACCTCATTTGGTGCTACACGGACGACGTCGCCATATTTCTCGTGTAGCTTTGGCAGCCACCAATGCATATCGCCCCGATATTTATGGAGGACCATAGGAAGCCTGGTAGCACGGGCCAGTCGCGGGCCCGGCACATCGCGAAGAGCGTGGAAGAAGACATTGTAGATGACGAGGCCCAAGCGAAAGCAAACCCACTATCCCGAGGTCAGTGTCAAGGTTTTCCTCTCCGGTCTGCTGTGCCATCACTCACGACAGTACCGACAACAGCAACTATCAAATAAAGACGGCCGGGAGCAAGCGCGTTCGTGGCTGCTGGATTGTCAGAAAACATCTTGAAGCCGTTCACATCGGTGCCAGCTCAAGAGAGGTAGCAGGGCTGGATGATATAACCTAAAAGATCACTCACGCACGAGACGAAGTCCCCCGGAAGATGAATTCAGGACAGACAAAAAACACCACCGGTGGTTTGCTTAGGGGCCTTCGGAGTGGGGGAACAGTCCGAACGGAGTCGGGAAGAAGTCGTTGTGGGGGAGACTCCATGGGTCCCGTCGACAGCCAGGTATTATTAGCCAGCCCCTGTGACATTAAGTCTTGTCGGGTGCTAGACCTAGAACAGAATCCCTATGGTCGACATATCGATCAATATTGTCTTTGCAACCTGGACTGGGTGCCAGAATAGAAGTTGACTGACCAGGAAAGTATCTTCCTCAGCATGGGTCCGCCACCCCCGAATCGGGGGGTATCTCTCGACACCTCCAAGGCTCCAGGCCGGAAAATGGATCAGCAGAAATGGCGAGAGAGCCTGGGAATCGACCCATCCAGCCATATTCGACTTGTCGAGCTGAACCACCTCAGATACCAGCACTCTGATATCCCAAAGATTGTGGATTTCCTACAAGGTCAGTTGTCAGTCCAGTACAAAGAAGTATCACGTACTAATAGATTCCCTCCCTCAAACAGACTTCGGGTTCACCGTGACCAAAAGCACCGACGATGAAATCTATTTCCGCGGTTACGGGCCACAGCCTTACGCTTATGTCGTGGTGAAAGGGAACGAACCCAGGTTCTTGGGTGGTACATTTACGGTCGAGAGCTATGCTGATCTCGAACGGTAGGTCTCTCTCCGCCGGTATCCCCATCCAAAGGTGCTCTGAGATGCGCCATGGTTTCTTCCACTCTATTGCAATCCTTCCTGACCCCCGCTATGCTCGGATGTGCAGGGCCAGCAAGCTTGAAAACGCGAGCCCGATCCAGCAGCTCGATCATGCTCCGGGTGGAGGGCATCTAGTCACGTTGAAGGATCCCGCCGGGTGGCCCGTCAATCTGATTTTCGGGCAGAATGACACCGACTCGGCGACTCCGCGAGAAGACTTTCCGGAACTGTTGATCAACAGCGAAAAGTCCAAGAATCGGCTTGGTGCGTGCCATCGCTTCACACGCGGCCCTGCCGCCGTCTTCAGGGTGAGTAAGAAGCCCCCCCCCCCCCCCCCTTTCCTCCTGCCCCCAACCACACCCACCCAAACACAGAACAGTAGGTCTGCAGGACGAACGTTGAACCCATGCTAACATCCTCACCAACCAACCAGCCAGGTCATTTTGGCATCTGCTACAAGAACTACCAGGACGCGTTCCTCTTCTATGTCCGCACCTTCAACCTCGTCCCCTCCGACATAGTATATGTTGCTGCTCCTGGCAAGTCGACAGACATCGCGGCCTTTCTACACATCGACCGAGGCGAAGGATTCTCGGACCACCATACCTTTTTCCTCAGCGAGTCCGATCATGAACGCGTCCATCACTGTTCGTTCGAAGTCCACGATCACGACACTCAGCTGTTGGGTCACGAGTAGGTTCTGCTTCTCTTTCGATAACCATAGTCCCTGGTTTGCCAATGGGCTGATAAAATCGAAACAATACTAGATGGCTACAAAGGAAAGGCCACAAGACGGTCTGGGGCGTCGGGCGACATCTGTTAGGATCCCAGATTTTCGACTACTGGCGGGATTCCTCTGGATTTATGATCGAGGTGAGTCGACATGCCCATATATCTCTCATACAATCCCGCCCGTACTCTGTTGACAAAGATTTCCCCATAGCATTATGCGGATGGTGATCTTGTGAACCAAAAGTCACCGGTGACCTGGATACCGGCCAATGATGAGATGATGCTCATCTGGGGGCCAGATCGGCCTGCTGAATGGCTGGCCTGAGTCGTTGGATACTTGGATCACCTCCGAACCCAATCTTTCCGAGGGCTCTCCGCTTCCCGTCAACCGTTACGGCCGGCCACGTCACGCACGAGGGTCCCTGGACCTACTCTCTCGGTGGTGACCTCAAAGATGGTCCATGGTGCTACCCTCTCGCACAACGAGTGTCGGCGTGTCGATGTTGGCAGCATCGGCAGCAGGTCTTTGCAAAGACGAGATGTTACAATACTTTGGTCGTTCTCTTAGCAGCAATGAAACTTCATGTTCAAGCGAAGATGAGACATAGGGCAGGGCTGTTGCTTCCGATGGAAATGGTACGCCAGGTGGGTTAGGCTGATAATTGGGTCGTGTCGCAATCAAGTCTGATGGTGTTCCCAGGCTTGAAGCATGGCTTCCAGCCGCTGTTTGACGCCAGCCGAGAAGGCAGTCGTGAGCGGTCCGTGATCTATCGTCTCAATGCCTAATTGTAGCAACTCTTTCGGCGCCTGAAGTGTGACATGCTTTCCACTCTTCGTCAGCAGGAACGGGTTGCCTTGGCCGGAGCGCAGATAATCTTTGCTGACATCGTCCTCCATGGAGACGCTGTTCAGGCAGAGACGTTCTGCGTCGCTCATGGTGTGTGCAATCATGTGGCCAGGGCCGCGAGAGAGGCCCGTGATACACAAATACCACATGGTCAACGTGGCACGATAGATTGCAGCTGCACTCCACACTGGTCGTAATTCATCCTTGATGCCGTTGAAAAGGCGAATAATCTGTCCACAGTGGATGAGAGCGTGCTCGGGGGCACGAACCCACCGTCCTGAGATGTCCGTGAGCGCAGCGGGAGGTCCGTCTCGGGCAAATCGTTCCATCTCGTGGAAGGACGTGTATAAGTTGAGGCTAATGAGATGGTAGAGCGCCATAGCTGAACTCGAAACTGCGTGAAATTTGACACCCTCGCCAGATACGCGTCGAAACAAAGCACTCCATTTTTGCAGGAGGTGCTGAATTTCCTCCGAATGGAGCGTTGAAGAAGCCTGCGTTGTCGGACTGAAGAATGGTCGAGACGGGTAAATGTCAAACCCCTGGTCCAAGACCTGCGTGAGATGACTGACAAGGACATGTAAAGGGTACAACAGGAGCCGCAAATGCAGTAGTTGTGGTCGATACGTCGAGGTTAGCTGGTCGTCCATCAGAGCCTGAAATAGGCTTCGAAGTGAATGATCCTGCTGTCGATCCAGTATCGTACGCCAGTCCTCTGCGGAAGTTCCGGCGCAAAGGGACTCTTGCCATTCATCTGCATTCGGCGCGTTCCAGAGATTCCCTTCGGCCGGCAGATCCGCCTCGATCTCGGACAAATTGATCCGGGGTTGCAGGCCATAGAGAAGGCTGATTTCCAGCTCGAGCAGGACCCAGCCATAAGCAAGCCTGCATAGACATCAGAAGCCGCACTGGATGACTGGAAGGGCACCAAGTTGCATCCTACCGAGACAGACTTTCGCGCTCCACCCACGCCTTCCAAGCATACTGCAAGTTCTCCTCCGCCTGCGTAGGGTTTGAATGTCGAATTTGCCGCTTCGTGAGTAAACCAGCATGCCGCAATGACTGAGAAGAGCACGAGTTAGCGAGCCTGATCAAGTGGCAGGGTGTGTTACATGGAATGGCATCAGCAGTGGCCTCTGTCGGTTGCTCAGATTGGTTCGGAAACACCTACCACAAGGTATAGCTGCCTGTGGGCGATGCAGATGTTCATATGCGCCTTGTCGCCACTGAAGGCTCCTTTGACGATGAAAAGCAGCGCAGCGTAGTACACGAACGGATTTTTCAGGTCGTGTGCATCTCTCTCGAGGGCGTCATGCATCGAGTGTCGACAGATTTCCGTCATGGCGGTAGAAAAGCGCCGCGCCTTCCGGGCTGGATCGATCATTGATCCAAATGCAATCATGAAACAGAGCAGAAGACTTGGTCCCCTGCCTAGAGCATTTGCTGACAGGTGGTTCGGCTCGAGCCTCCTGGCAGGAAGTAGAGGATAGAATGGCTCGTAGTTTCTCAAGACGATTTCGAGGTAGTTGTGAAGAGCACGAGCAGGTGGCAGTCGAACATAGCCGCCTAATCGACCAGGATCCTGATGGTCGGACGACGCGGGCGAGGGCAAGTCGAGCGCCAATCCATGGATGTCAACTGCCAACCGCATGTAGCGCTGGGCAATGACCAGTAGCCACTCGCGAGTACTGTCGGAAAGGGGCACATTCATGATAAGCTCGGCTGGGTCGAAGTGCTTCTGCCTCCAGTCTTCTCGAAAGGACGTCCATGGCCCAGGTTGTAGGAAATTGTGATCTAGATTGGCTAATACCAATTTCTGCCGGTCGGGGGCTGGCTCTTGTGGGAAGGGCGTACATTGGCAGATGGTCCAGTACTTCCAGTCGGCCGTCCAGGTGGCTTCACCGTCACCATCAAAGCTGTCACCATTTATCGGTTCGGAGAGGCCTTGGCGAGGAGAAGTGGCGCCGATAGTGACCACCGGCTGCACAGTCGTTTGCGAAGGGGTCATCGGGTGCTGATGCTCAGTGAGCGGGTTTGGTGTGGCGAACATCGAAGCACCCCAACCGTCGATGTCCATGGGAGACAAGCCCAGGCCATAGCTATGGTCAGGAAACCGGTCATGCTCGAACATTTCGGTGTTGACGACATCTCGCCGTGCGCTGGACCCTGAATTTGCGGGTGATCGCTGCTGCACAGATTGGACCGTCGATGAGAGTTCTGCGAGCCTCTCGTTCCTCGGCAAGAGGGAGTCGGCTTCGTTGACTGATAAGGTAGCCTGGCCCGCTGCGGCTGTGTCAGGCCGTGTAGAATGGTCGATCCTGGCTAATCTGGCCTTGCGTGGGACACGAGAGATACATGTCAAACCCTTGGCGTGGCAGCGACTGCATGGTTGCTTGTGATCGCATTTTGTCTTGCTTCTCGCACAGTTGGCGCATGCAATGTCTCTTGGTCGCACGGGCGTGGTTCCAACACATCGAGCGACATCACCATTGCTTTCGATCGAGGCGGTCACTGCCATTGCCGCCTCCTCCTCTCCCTTTTGTACGTCTCGTGCCGCGTAGCGAGGGTGCTGTCAATGTCGAGTCATCGAGAGTTGGTGGTCATGATACGCTCGCAATGGTAGCTTTGGGACACGGGAAAAGGCAGCAAGGCAGGTTGGTTTGGAGGTCGAGAGCTGCGGCGAAACGGCGAAACAACTAGCGGCGAATAGCCACCGGCGAAACGCAACCGGCGAAACGCAACCGGCGAAACGCGAGTGGGAGTCGTGAGAAGAAGACGACGGGGTTAGTACACACGCACACGGGTAGTAGGCGAGTGAAAGCCGATTGGGCATCCCGCTAGATGCATCCCCCCCTTACCCCACCCTTCTTCCTCCGGGGGACTCCACCACCCCCAAGCAGCTAGATCACAGTGTGGTGTCGAGTGCTGTAGTCAAGTACTGTACTCGTGTATGCCTCGCCAGGGACCGGATCCAGGCTGGGCACGACGTTGTGGCGCCGACGAACATTATGTGGGCAGACTCAATTTCTTCGCATGACCCACCCGCCGACAATTTTTCGCGAATCCAGCCTAGGGTCGGGATACTGTACTAACACTTTGTTGCGCGCTTCAAGGCCGAAATTCAGCTACATAAGTGACATGATCTCTCATTTCTCTGAGCACTAGCCAAGGCGACACCTTCTTGCGCCATCAACGGTACCCGGCAACAAAAGCCTTTCCAGTAGTAATCAGGAGTTCGCTCATTCCGTACGAGAGACTGATATTGCCTACGCCGGCGTCACCGCAGGCCCTCGAACCCCGGGACGATGTCGACGCCGCCCCTTCCCGGTATGCGTCGGATAGCGACGTCCCATAACGAGAAGGGGGAAGCCATTGTGACACTGGACAGCAAAATCCACAGCGAAATCCAACCGCACGGTGCTGGATCGGCCGTCATCTGGTCGAGTGAATCCAGCCCTGCCGTGGTGGACACAAATTCCGACCATGCGCTCGCGGCGACGGAGTTCGTGAACAACGGTTCGATCTTCCGGGTCGTCGATGTGCCACCGAGAACGGTCGGCCTCCTGCACCGTTCGCTGTCGCTGGACTACATTATTGTACAGCAAGGCTCCATTACATTGACGCTGGACAGCGGCACGAGGACGAAAGTCCATCCAGGAGAATTTGTCATTCAACAAGCTACTATGCACGGATGGGACAATGACAGTGATGAATGGGTTCGTCTCATAGCCATCATGCTCCCCGCACGAGCTCCAAGGGTTGGTGACAGGGAACTCGGGACTGATCTTTCGGCTTTATTTGGGCCCGGAAGTTGACCGATTGTCTCTTGAGGAAGGCGGGAGATCACGAGACGACTACCGAGTACATAGGACTAGTAGCAAGGGACTGAGTCGGGGCCAGGTCAATGGTTGTGCCCACGATGACCCAGGTGCGTCGGACTTGTGGAGAATCCGATATTGCGGAGAATTGCTTCAAGGACTGAGGGTGGAGAGCCGCGGAGCTCCAGCCAAGTGCACCTAGAGCTCGGAGCAATTCAAAACTCGTCTCCCACAATGTCCGAAGTGTAGAGCCTCGTCACGTGGGCATAAGGTCGATCGGTCGGTCGGTCGGTCTTGGAGCGACATACAAGTACAAATCCTGAGGCTCTCGTGCGCTCGGAAACACCCTGCCGCCCGGAGTGTTGGGAGTTCATCATGGTATGGTCGAGGCTCATCAGGTTCGTTGACGAGTTTGAAAACACAACATTTGGAGAACCAGACATTGAAGATAGCGACGACCTTTTCAGCCTGTTGAAGCGTCATGAGCTGCTTGCGATTCGACTCCATGGCAACGACCCCTTTGCGCTGTCCCGGACAGACGACAAAGTCAAAGTGGTTCGAATGCTAGGTGTGCTTGATGCCGAACATGTGTCCGTCTTCAAGTGCATCGGTCTGAATTACCGGCAACACAGTAGGTCATCTCCCACGGCATCCAGATTCATCGTACCACGGACCGACCGTAATACTCCATACTCGTACTGAAGATGATGCCCAGTTCGAGAAACTGGCCGCAAACCTCCGCCCTATCCGTCGATGTTCATGAAGCCAGTTCATGCGATAGCAGCATATGCTGGCGACATTAGAGTTCCGCCAATCGCTCAAGACAAGAATCTTGACTACGAAGGCGAGTTGGCCGTAGTCATCGGCAAGACGGGGAAGAACATTCCAAAGGAGGACGCATTGGCATACGTCGCTGGGTATGCCGCTTCGAACGACGTGTCTGCAAGGACGTGGCAGCGGGATCCGTCACATGCCGGCAGCGTGCCTCAGTGGTCGTTCGCCAAATCCTTCGATTCTTTTGCGCCGTTGGGCCCGATGCTGGTGTCGCCTCGTATTGTTGGAGCCGCTGACAATTTGAGGTTGCAAACCTTGGTCAACGGCGAAGTGAGGCAAGACTCCAACACCAGCGATTTGCTGTTCGATGTGGCGACCATCGTCAGCTTCCTCAGCCAAGGGTCGACGCTGGAACGGGGCACAATCATCATGACGGGCACGCCGGATGGAGTGGTGCTGGGGATGCCAGAACCCAGGCCGTGGTTAAGACACGGTGATGTGGTGGAGGTGAAGATAGAGCATCTGGGCAGCTGTCTCAACCAGGTGGTCTACGAAAAGGTCGTCTCCCATAAGATGTAGAGAGAAGCCAGCTAGTCATCAAACAAAAGACTTCATTTCCCTGGCTCCTGCGACCTGGCGTTCCCTTCGCTCCAAACACTGGACGTGTAACGTGTACTGGGTGACCGGTATGTAGCTGGTCGATTTTGACCAAGTTCGGGGGTTCCCCACCGCAAAGGAATGCCACATTGAACGTATTTAAAGGTGGCAGATCGCTTGAAACGCCTTGCCTTCTTTAAAACTTTCATCTTTTCCATCCGCAAAGGATAGTGTTCAACCATGGCGCAGTGGGACCAGGACAAGTTCATGTCCCAGTGGGCCACAAAATACGTTTCAACAAACGTCAAGCCGGGCTCGAAGCCGTATGATAAGGATCTCTTCTTCGAGCTCACTTCGACCTTGGTCTCATCCGAACCCAAACTCGAAGATGTTGCTTACACGTTGATTGTAAGACGGACTTCATTCTTCCTTCTTCCGCACCACTGCCTTCGGGGACCTGCTCACTCTCAAGGCCGCTGCGTGTTGTGCAGTTGGTCGGGCAGATGTGGTCGGGCAGCTGTTTGACGATCTGACGGCCGATTCGACGCCCGAGTACTCGCAACGCATCTTTCTACGACTCCGAGAATCCATCACCATCATCTTTCCGTACCTCGGCATGCCGACCTGCATCCCGGCGTGTTACGGGATGATTGGTGTTGTGCAGCGCAAAGGCAAAGAATATGCCTCGACACAGGTGCTCCGCGAGCCTATCATCACCGAAGACGACGTTCGGAAGGGTTCCGAGCTACGTGCACGGATCTATAGGGGTGTGGGCAATTCTGAGATATTCTCCTTAATGGATATATACTTCACTGACCTATGTAAGTGTTAACCCAAGAAGAAGCAGCGAGAGCACACATTGATCTGACGGGGTCTCGTGCTCAGTCACAACTTCGACCGTCGTGACATGGGGTTATCTGATTGCAAAAGCCAACGAAGAAGTCTTCCAGCCACATGAGTCGCACCTCATCGTGGCCACGGCCATCATGGCATTGGGCGCCACGCGCCAGACAAAGAGTCATCTGAAAGCTACATTGGGTATTGGCAATTCGATCACCGGTGTCAAGGCAATGGCAAACGTGGTGACTCGAATTGCGGAATGGGCCGAGCGTCCGCCAATTGGACTCTTTGATATCGACGAGCTGGCGGCTGACATTCAACGTGCTTTGAGAAGCGAAGGATGAGTTTAGTGCCGATACCTCGTTCTGCCTCTCCCGAGAAGCGTATGGTGTTGTAGCTAGAATACCATCCATTATCCAGACATTAAAGATCGAGGAGTGCGACATCACGCCACAATTGTTCCAACTTACCGGCATGCATCAAGCATACAAGTCTTCATCGGGATTTCTGTAGCGGTCGGATGATCATTTGGTAAAGAGTAGTGTGTGTATGGACCTTGGCCACCCAGCCACACGTTGTCCACCCGCGGTGATTTTCACCCCCATCCAAGTCCGGCAAGGCTCATCCTATGTGCCACCGGGGCTCCCTTTTAGGGGACCCCTCCCGTAACCATGCTTGCTTTTCTATATAGATGCCCATGGCTAGACAGAGCATATAACGGTACACCACATACACAGCAGTTGCCCGGCTAAGAGTCACTCAGCTTGCCGCGACCAAGGCCATCAACCTCGTAAATGCGACGAAACTGTACCCTAAGATGGAGAAGATCACATTGAAGTCGACCAATTGGCGTGATTTCATCCCATCCCCCGATTCCCAACGGAGCATTGAACTCGCCCGGTCCAATACGTACGAATGGGCAGATCTGCGATGCGCAGAGCCCTTTGTGATTAACTGGAGAAAGACGTGGAGCCAGCTTTATCAAGAGCCCTACAAAGGAATCACGGTCGACGGCAACGTGATTCCAGATGTTCACCGTCTGGCCAGCGACGGAGAAGACGAGGGAGCGCCAACGCGAGGCATGGTGCAAGCAGCGGAGAAGATCCTCGGAGTCGCGTCGGCGCAAGAAAAGGAGGCCATGGTGAAAGAGGTCGACGCACCCGAGTGGCGAGCCTGGATGAATCCGGAGATCTACTGCTCTCGACACGGCGTACGACTGGAAGAAGTATCCAACGACTTGGTCGATGCAATCCACGACCTTATACGCGCGAGCTTGTCAGAGGCGGGGTACTATAAGGCGTTTGGCTGTATGAAAACCAACCAATTTCTCGGTAAGGTGGTTGGCGGCGAGGGAGTCCTCAACGTGAGATCCTACAACTTCACCGTATTCGGACGTCCCTCAAAGATCGAACCCTGGGGCTGGCAGTTATTCGGGCATCATCTCGATCTGAATTGCTTCGTTCTCGGCACGCAGATGGTCGTGACACCGGTGTTTATGGGCGCAGAGCCTAATGTCATCGACGCCGGGCCGGATCAAGGGATCGAGCTGTTTACCGATCAGGAGCAGACTGCCCTCAAGCTGATCAACTCGATGGACCGGGAATCATTCGCGGGAGTCCGAGTCTTCCAGGAACTGCAAGGCCCGGAGTATCCTGCATGGCGATATCATCCAGCCGATCAGCGGCACCTCGGCGGAGCGTTCCAGGACAATCGGGTGATCCCATACGAAGGACTTAAGGTCACGACGTTCTCCGCTGCGCAACAAGACCTCGTTCGGGAACTGATCGCCCTCAGTCTCAACCACCTACCTGAGAAAGCTTTCACTTGCGAAGTCAAGAAAATTGACGCGCACTGGGACGAAACGTACTTTGCTTGGATCGGGGCGACCAAGAGGGAAGATGGCTTCTACTACAAGGTGCATTCACCCGCGATTCTGATCGAATTTGATCATCATTCAGGCGTCTTTCTGAACAATGCCCTTCCCTTGCCATTCCATATTCACACCTTGGTGAGGTCGGCCAACGGGAACGATTATGGCAAAGAATTGCTTCGCCAGTACCGGCTGCGCCAGGGCCAACCAACTGCATGATCACTGGCAAAATGCTTGAAATCCAATGTCGCTACGAAAGATGACCTGTGAAATAAGTGAATCAGAGTCTCACGGTTTAAGTATAGGTGATTAGAAGGGAGAAGTAGCTTTGTGATCAACCTAATGGTCGGTTTACATCCATCGAAAGTATTTTTTTTGGAGAGGCATTTGATAATGACTGGAAGAGGCTGGACTTTTTTTCAAGCTTTCATCCTGCCATGCTGCCCACGACTTGACGGTCGTCGATGATTCAAGCCTATGGCTTCCTAGAAATAAAATACTGTAGGGGTATTCCGTAAAAGGAGTACTGCTGTATTAAGGTCGTGGGTCGATCCAACTCAGTCCCATTACTTTACCTAGTATCCTTCTGCCACAGTTGGCTAGATTCACTGTCCCTCACGAGCGTGCGGTCGCATCTTCGCCCGCCAGTAGATGGTTAAACACGGAAAGTAAAGCTTCAGTAGGATCCGCAGGACGATCGAATGTGCGCCAGGCAATGTAGCGATCAGGCCGTACCAGAACGGCGCCGCGGTCGCCCACCTCACGCACCTTGTCCCACTCCCCGAGCACGTCGTCATACGGACAGCGACACCCGACCTTGTAGACGGGTACCCTGATCCCAAGTTCTCGATCCACGGCCTCCGCGGCTGCGATGAAAACGTCGCCGCCGATGCCTACAATTAAACCGAACTGGCCATGTTCGAATATGTCCAAGGTGGAGATGCGCTTGGTTTGCCTCTCGACCCAGGCATGGGGTAGGTAGCCTCCGGGATGTGTCGTTGGCTCATAGTAGAGTACTGGGTCCCGTTGATGAGACGGGAATGGCGTTCCGTCGCCGACGACCGCGGCAGAACCCTCATAGCGGTGGCCCAACTGAATACCGAGGGCGTTGGATCGACGGTTTTGAAGGTCGACTACCTTCCTCAACTCTGCTCGACGTTTTTCTGCCGCCGGTGAGTCCGAAAAGAGCTCTTCTAGTGACTTGTATCCATCTTCGACCAACTGACCCGGTCTGAATCCTAATACTTGGGGGACCCGTGCAAAGTTGTGTAATGTCTGGATCGCGTGGCCCACTATTTGCTTGGCCACGGGTTGCCTTTCCTGGTTGTAACTCTCGAGCATTCGATCTCTAGCTTTGCCGGATACGACCAGCGCGAGCTTCCAGGCCAGGTTGTACGCGTCCTGGACACAGGTGTTGCTTCCTAGACCACTGGCTGGTGGATGCCGATGGGCTGCATCCCCTGCCAGGAAAACGCGTCTACGACGAAGTCCGGTGGCGTAGACGTTATTGACTTGCCATTTACTGGTGTCCTTGACCTTGACCTTTAGCTCTGGAATGCCTAAGGCGTGCCGAGCGTAGGCAATAACGGCATCATCTGATGTATCCGGCTCGTCGCCAGGGTTGTACTGCCGGTTCAAGAGCCATTCAGTGTACGGCTTTACGGCGATCAGAGTTCCCGAACCGACCCAGAACGCATTCCCAGGCTGGAGCATCATGTAGATACAGGCCGGCCGGTAAGCAGTGTATTGCGTCAGATCCGTTTCCAGCCACGACGTGACCATGTTCATAAGCCCGGGTTCACCTTCGAATCCAAAGCCGAATTGCTGAGCGACCAGCGACCGACCGCCATCGGCTCCGACGGCGTACTTTGCGCGCACCGTGTACTCGACACCGGCACCTCGTTCGCGCACGCGCCCTACAACGCCCTCGGTTGTCTCTTCGATGTGGATGAGTTCATTGTTGAAACGGATATCGGCGCCCTTCTCTAGCGCAAATGCCAGTAGAACCTTTTCGAGAACGTGTTGCGGTGAGTTTACCATTTCTGAAGGACTAGCCATGGCAAAGTCGGTGAGTTGACGAACACCGGCCCCATAACAGGCATAACGTGAAATTTCCAGTCCTGTGAGGCTGGTGCACAAGACTCCATTCCCCAGAAGTGGTAGCGGTGTCGATACTTGGCGTACACGATCCTCGATACCCATGTCACGGAAGACCTCCATGGTCCGTTGGTTGGTGACATGAGCTCGTGGGGATGGCGCTGTACCACGGTGTTTGGCAATGGTGAAGGCCTTGACGCCGGCGGACGCCAGCAAGCCCGCAAGGCTGAGCCCAGTCACACCTGCTCCTACGACGAGCACATCGGTTTCAATATCGTGTGGAGTAGCTTTGATACCACTAGTGGCTTTGGCAGACTCATCACTGAAATGACGGTCAGCATATTAGATGGGAAACGGCTTGTGCAAAGTCTGACCTGACATGGGAGTCAGCGGCGCGGTTAAGACCGAACGCCATGTCATTGGCGAAGGGATCAAATGATACAATCAAAACAAAGTACTGCTGTCCCTGAGCTTGGTATCTGTGGCGGTGCTAAGGCTGTTATCGAGTTGAAGGTTGAATACCAGGACCATGGAGCCAGGCAGCCAGACCAGTTGAGGTTTAAGTAAAGACAGACAGGACAGGACCTCAGATGAGAGCGAGAAGGCGGCCATCTCTGCTTGAAGAGGCCGCCTGGGGACCATAGTCGAGGGCTTCGGGGAGGGATGTAGGCTTTCTCCACGAATGCCAATGCAACTTGATCGGACCTGAACCCATTGTGTGTGGAGGTCATCTCTAGCTATGATTTGAAAGACCTGACTTGTCTTCGTGACCTGTCCCAAAGCTGGTGAGTCCACGCGAGTTTCATGAGAGGACAGAGTTCCCCGTCGTTTCTCGGATGGCCGGTGGGGGGAGTCCGATGTCCGGGTCTGATTGCTTTTGCCTCGGCGATTGGATAGTACAGGCTTCCATGTCCCTGTGGTCAATATGTCCAGTCTCGCCTGACATGTCAGCCACCAGTTAGCTGAATTGTTATTGCGAAATGGAGGCTTCTTTTCCTAGTGGAGGGAATTCCCACCATCCTCGCCGCTCCGCTTGCATAGTTCTTTTTGCCAGGCCGTCCCACCACCGCCAAGTTCCTGCCGGAAAAAGAAAAGGGAGTCGCCAAAGCGAGAGTTTTCAGCCTGCACGGTCATCAGTCAGAGGATGGCCACAGAGTCTGCCTCAAGGAAATCAGCCTGAGACTCCTCGATGCCAAATCTGGGTTCACCGCGGTTTGTCCTTTGGCCATGTACATGACCAACTTGAAGCACAGAGGTTATTTACCTGATGTCTTTCTCATGCAACAGGTCATAGCCATTCTTACCAGCTTCCTACTCACCATCTTCAATCAGATAGACTTATTGTCCATTGATGCTCAAGGACGACTGAGACGCACTGCACCAAGGCTGGCAAGGCTGACACGAACATTGGCGAGGAAAACGACGGCAGAGCTTTCAGATATATCCCGAACGCAGTAAACGGAGTTAAGGCGCGGCTAGGTACTTCACCAACAGAACGAAGTTGGTGAAAATCGGTAAATCAAACACGCGCAGCGAACGGCGATCTGCTCGACTTGGGCTAGCGCGACGCTGCAGAGACGCCACTTTCCCCCCGCTCGTTCGCATCGGATTACATCATCGGAATCCCATTTCGAGCTTATCCCCGGTTAAAGCCAGCGGGGCACCAGCGATGCAGCAATGAAAAGCTGGTAGCGAAGACTGCTAATCTGTACCCAAGTTACGTTGCCACGGTTCTCTTATCCGATCCTTCTTCGGAACGTCGATCGACAGTTCCCATGCCATTCCGCTGAACCTCCGTTCCGGGAGTCTGATCGGCGGTGGGCTCCATTCGTGCCATCTTCTCCCATGCTTGCGTTTTTCCAACGCTGATGATTCCTCGCGGCTCTTCGTAAGCTGAGACCGAAGCCGCTACGTTGCTGTACCGAGATCGGCCCGTGTCGTGCACGCCCGTTTGATGCCCCTCCTTTGCTTTGTTGAATGCCCATCAGCAGCCAGTAGCTGAGTCGGCGTTCCGCATCTGACAATTGCCTATTCGTAGAGTTCGAGGACAATGAGCATATGCCATCCGTGGCCATTCCATTCCATGTCATCCTAGCCCCGTCCTAGTTCATCCCACCTTCCCAGGCTGTACAAGTACGTTACTCGTGGCGTCTTGCGTGCTCGAAACGGGCTACATTTGAGAGCCGATATATAAAGGAACTCCTCCAGGCCCTTTCCCGTCGTCTACCCCGCCATCACATTCCTCTTTCTCTCTTATCTCTTTCTCACGCGCCAGGTATCCACGCGTAGACCACGGAGCAAAGATGACTTCCCACCCGCCCAGCTCGTGCTGCTACACGGGCGTCAAGCACGAGGGAACCCCCACGGGTGAGTTCTCCCAGCTCGGCGACTTTGAGATCTACACCAAGTACCCGGAAGACAAGAGCACGGAATATGGCATCCTCATGTACGTACCGCCGATGTCGTCGCCGCCCGCTAGCTAGCTACTCGTAACGGGCGACCACCACTGACACATCCCGCCCTGACGACAGCATCACCGACGTCATCGGCCACCGCTTCAACAATGCACAACTCATCGCCGACCAGTTCGCCGCAAACGGCTACTTCGTCCTGATGCCCGATCTGTTCGACAAGGATCCCATCCCCTTGAACCGTCCCGGCGACTTCGACATCATGAAGTGGTTGCAGGGAGAGTACCATCCGAGCAAGAAGGCTCACTTGCCCCCGGTCGTGGATCCCATTATTGATGCGTGCTTGATTGAGATGCGGACGAAGTATAACGTCAAGGTGAGAAGACAAGTCCCTTGCAAGACGATTTACGGACGAAGGATGGGACCCTCCATGTTCGTGACGAACCGAAGAGCTATCGGCTGACACTCCCCTCCCTTTGCAGAAACTCGGTGCCGTAGGCTACTGCTTCGGCGGCAAATACGTGGTCCGGCACCTGCGCCCTGACAGCGGCAAAATCGACGTCGGCTACACCGCACACCCCTCCTTCGTCGACGCCGCCGAGCTCAGGGACATCAAGGGGCCCCTCGCCATCTCCGCCGCCGAAACCGACGCGATCTTCCCGGCCGAGAAGCGCCACGAAACCGAGGTGATTCTGAAAGAGCTGGGTCTGCCGTATCAGATCAACCTGTATTCTGGGGTGGAGCACGGCTTTGCCGTCAGAGGAGACTTGAACAACCGGATCGCGACGTATGCCAAGGAGAATGCCTTCTTGCAGGCGGTGCAGTGGTTTGAGGAGCATTTGAGGGGTGGAAAGTAAGTGCAAAATCAACGCAAGGGGAGAAGCGAGGTGAGTGGAGTGCAGCACGTGTGTGTGAGAAGAGGCGCAAGCATCAAGGGGAGTCGAGTGCTGACGATGTTGGTGGGGGCAGCAGTGATAAGGCAAGACTGTGACCGGATGAGCCACCAGAACTCTCCAAAGACTGTTGCGCAAGCCCGAAGAAGAAATAGAACAGTCATTCCCAGCCGGCTGTGCTGCAACACGTAGCCACGTAGGCAAAATGGGCAAATGGACATGACACTCACACAGGCAAGGAGCATGATCACATCGAGGTTTAGCTCGGACTTTTCTTCATTCGCAAAAGTAAAAATATCGTCCAAAACGGCCATTTGATCCTGTCAGGGCCGGAACTTTCACGTCTGCAAGCTTATGCCTCGCTTCTCTGGTAACTCTCTAATCCTAGGCGTCGTGAAGAAGATACGGTCGACGCGAAGAGGCAGAATCGTAACGACATTTCTCCCCGTGTTGGGGCCCGACCAGATTTGTGGCGACCGTTAGGGAAGCGTCCTTCTAGACGCCCATCTTCTCGGCCGTTCTCATGAGGGCCCCTGGTTTATTTGTTAGCCGCCAACTATACTGATACAAATGATCCCGGAATCTGGGGTGGAAACTTACCGACGAACGTAGTAACCAATCTCGCTCGTCCCTGCACAATATCATCTGGAAGGAGATAGATCGTCGAGCCTATTCACGTCGGGTCAGCATCAAACTCCTCTCGCGATATCATACGATCCCGCCACAGGATGACAATACGTACCAAGCTTTCTGGCAATGCTGATACTCAGCTTCGCGTTCGCGTACGCGTCATCGGTCGTTTTCCCGGGCGTGACAAGTTCATAGTCGACATAATTGGCCTTCATACCGTTCAAGACGTCCAAGAGGAAGATACCGCTCGTGATAGCAGGATCCTTGAACGATCTCACTGAAGACGATTTGCCGCCCTTGCGAGACATGTCGTTCGCCCACTTTATCATGTCTGAATCCGAAAGCTCGCGCTTGCCCATTCGTTGAGCGAGTCCTGAGAGCGTGCTGACGATGTCCCGGCGCATGAGTTGCCACACAAGCCCTAGGGTAAGCGTTCGTTGACCGTCGGTAATATCTGCGCCTTGGATACCGACGAGCGAGAAGCGGTTCTGCTTGCCTAGTTCTACAACGTAATTCGTGTTCTCGACCGCCTTGAAGCGGGACATTTCCCCGCCATGTGCAGGCGGTTTGTTAACATGGCGGAAATTCACGCTTCCGGGGATGACCTTGTCATACGCTTGCAAGAGAACCGTGCCATCGCGGAGGTCATCAAAGAAGGAATTCACAGGGGGCTGGACGTCCAGACTGTTCAGCCACAGAGTGAACACACGAGCTTCACGCTCGCCTTCGGCATCGAAATCTTCGATCTCAGGTTTCTCGCCTTCTTCGAGCGGGTCCAAGCCGGGGTGGGTGTTGAATAGGTTGGCGACGAAGGCCAGGTTGAGTTTGGGGTTGCCTGCTACAAGTGCGGTCGGTGTCAGGAATTTTCGGCAGTCGATTCTCTCGGCATTTTGGAGGACTTCTTCGGCCCGTTGAAGGAGATCTCGTGTCTGTAGCGGAGCGCGGGAGCAGATGTCGGGTTTCAGTTGGTTGAGGAGAACAGTATAGTTCTCGCCGTCCTTGACGTCGCCAGAGAAGTTGTTCACCCTCCTTGCCCAGCCGGCATTCTTGAGGTGGTAGTTGAACCAGCGGAGTAAGATCTGCTCGGGTGGTAGACGGAGGAATTGGTCGAGGGTCTCGTCATCTTCCAAGAGCCGGTAAAGCTCGGGATGCAGCTTGATGTCGATCTTGCCCAACAGACCTCGCCTGATGATCTGCCAGATTAGACCCAAAATCAAGTGTTCTCGGACCTCAATGATATCGCCGGAGCCAACATTGACCACAGAACAGCCGATACCCTTGGCAGATCCAATAACAATGTTGTTGTTCTCAGTCATGTGGAATGCATTGAGAGTCTTTATTTTCTTCCCTGGCTTGTTCAACACGCGTTCATCGATGGTATCCGGTACACTGTCATTGATCAGTTTTGATAGCACCAACCCATCCTTGCAATGGTCGAACATCTCGAAGGTATCGGTGGGAAACGGCAACAAATGGCCAATGTCGGGATCGCCGGCAAGGACGGCGTTGATGTGGGTGGTGAAGGCGGTCCGTTCTTCTTCATTTATCGTGTGAGTGACATTGGCTGAAGAACCCTGGACTTGGATTCTCCCACCACCTCCGAGACTGGGCTTGGAAGCATGTCCTGGAGACGCGGGCAGCCCATTGCCTCCAACCCCGGCGGGCTTGTGTTGAGGGCCGACGGATATGCGTCTCTGAGCCGGAGAAGACTGGCGGACCTTGGAGATCAGGTCGACATAGTCCTCGAGTTCGACCCTTCTTGAGCTGTCCAGTTCGACCTCTTTCAGCGCCTGCCTGACCACATCGTAAGACTCTCTCTCGGACTGTTGGGTGGCCTTAATGACGGTGGCCTCGTCCAGGTAGCCTTTGTCATCCACATCGAGTTTGCGAAACGCATCTTGTAGCTGGAAGATTTCATTCTGCTGGAATTGAGGATACTTGCGCTGGAGCTTGAGAATGGCCGCCATGGTGAGTGAGAGACGAGGGGGGAGAGGGGCAGTCGCGCCCAGCGGAAAAAGTACGAGCGGCGCTAAGAGGGTGGAAACGGCGGGAAAGATGCGATCGAAGAGTAAGAGGAGTGAGAAAGGATGTGTAGAAGAAGATATGGGAGAGCTCTTAATGGTGGTGCCTGGGTAGGCGTCGCAATCAGTGGTAAGTCAGTCGCTTCTCAGCTGGCAGTCACAGTAAGCGGATCACGCAGAACGCAGGACGCAAAAATGCGGGCAGCCGCAAGCGCCCAATGACGCATTGCGGCGCAGCAAGCATCAAATGTTGGGGCTTGGCAGGCTAGGCTAGGCTAAGCATAGGCGTTGCCCAGTCGGCGAGGCTGCCACCTAATCCATTCCTGCCCCGGCAAATGTTGCATCACTGGCAACTTCACTCTCCTGTTTTTTGCCATCCGGCCTCGACCATCGACATTCTCCAGCATTCTTTCTATCATTAACTTCAGCTACCTCAGGCACAGCCAGCGGAAAGCTGCCAAACAGAAAAGTCCCATAATCTGGTCAACCGTGCTGTTTCAGTAAACGACCGAGCTCCAGAGTTCCGTTTGAATACGGCTCAGCCTCGTGCTCGTCCCCTGCTTAAGGCTACCAATTATATGTTGCCATATTGGATCGGTTCCCGGCCCTGATACGGGCTGTCCGGAGGGGCATGGCGGAGGCAGCCAACAAATCCTCTCTGGCGAGCACGATATTCCCATGGAGTAGAAGCAGCACTCCTCCGCCCAAGTCACCGCTCCAGAAGCCCAAGGACAAATCCTCGGCTCTCAAGCAGTCTGATGGGCTCGACCACACTATTAGCCTAGGACCTCGCAGTCTGCCCAGATATCCCAAGGACTGTCCTCCTCTAAAAGCTCGATGGTACTATGCCGTCGACGTGGCGAAGCGGAAGCCCTTTGCTCCGGAGCCGTCAGCCGAAGAAAAGGCTAAACCGGCGCAAGTCCCGAAAAAGCTGGTTCCCTTTTCAGCCTCAGACTCGATCAATATCGAAAAGGGATACCAAACTCTTGCACAGAAGAGTCAAAGTAGAGGCGGAAGCACCGACCCTACGGCGAGTACAAAAGTACCAGTGAACGAAGACTATTTGTACGACGTTGATATTGAGAAACGCGAGCTGCTGCCCGCATATTGGCTTGGCCCGGTGTATGAAGTTCGAAGGGGGACTTGGTTCTATGCAGAAAATCCCCTAAGACCATGCGACGAAAACCTAGCCAACCAGCTTGAGGAGGGCTACCTGAAACTGAGTCCTTGGAGGCGGATGAATCTGCAATCTCCGCGTGCAGTTTCGCAACCTAGAGCTCAACCAAAGTCAGAGGTTATAGAAAGCCCGACGGCTCAATCATCAAGCAAGTCGCCACCATCGCAGGACGATAGCCAGACGACCGGCCCAAACGCATATCGACTCTTTGGAACCCATATGAACACGACGGTGACATATCAAGACGATACAGTGGCGTACCTGACCACTGACGACTTTCTCTCTCGAGTCAGCAGCACAGTTTACGGAAGGTTCGTCGGCTATGGGGGAACTAAGGTGGTTCGAGGCTGGATAGAGAGAATGGGTGACCCACCGAAATCTGACCAGAAAGACGGTGAATCTGCGGCCACGAAAGACAAGCGCAAGTCTGCCAAAGTATCCACGGAAGCCGAACCCGGCCCTAGCCAGGACAGCCTTCAAGCAAAGAAGAAGGATGATACGGAGAGGCCGCGACGGACGGCACTTGAGCGACAGATCTCCTCCCTGGCTGGTCTGCCAAGAACTGACGATTCCAACGATATGGGCGAGGAGGAAGAGGCCCGAGAGCAGGAAGAACGTGAGATGGAGGACGCCCGAGAAAAGGATGGAGAAGACCAAGGAAGACAGATTGACCACTTGGTCCTGGTCACGCACGGCATTGGCCAGCGACTGGGACTGCGACTTGACAGCATCAACTTCATTCATGATGTCAACATGCTGCGCAAGACGATGAAAGCCGTGTATGAGTCGGCTCCTGACCTCCAGGCTCTAAGCGGTGACCCGAAGAACTGCAGGGTGCAGGTGCTACCTATCTGCTGGCGACACAGACTAGACTTCCCGAAACAGAGTCTCAAGCAGAACCGCCAGGAATTCGACATCGGCGACGCCGACGCCCTCCTCGAAGACCAATACCCTTCGCTGCAAGATATCACTGTGGAAGGCGTCCCAGCAGTGCGGAACCTGATCACCGATCTGGCGCTGGACGTGCTCCTCTACCAAAGTGCGTACAGAGAGCACATCGCCTCGATCGTGCAGCAAGAATCGAATCGAGTCTATCAGCTATTCAAACAGCGCACAGGCTTCTCTGGGAAAGTGAGCTTCTGTGCTCACTCCCTCGGTAGCGCAATTTGCTTCGATATTCTGTGCCGACAGGAAGAGGAACTGAAAACCCGCCCCAGGCGAGTCTCGAGCAAGACATCGCGAGAGCTCGGCATCGATTCAAAAGACCTCAAACTCGACTTTGACGTTGAGAACTTCTTCGCTCTTGGCTCGCCAGTTGGTCTGTTTCAGATGCTCAAGGGCAGGACGATCGCTGCGCGGCCGTCTCTCGGTGCCAGCGCTTTCGGGGCCACAGTGGTACCTACATCGCCGTTCGATCCAGATCCAATGAAGAACGACCCGTTCGATAAAGCCACGTTGAAGCTAAACGCCGGCCACAGTCCGACGGATCTCATACCCATCACGACTTCCTCCCCGAAATGCAGCGAATTGTTCAACATCTTCCACCCTACTGACCCGATAGCCTACCGCCTGGAGCCGCTTATCTCGCCAGCGATGGCACGGCTCAAGTCTCAACCTATCCCATACACCAAGAAGAACCTCTTTGGCGCCCCGGGTATCTCCAACATCTCCGAGCGGGTGGGTCAACAGATCATGTCGAGCTGGTACAATCTTACGTCTGGTGTTGCGTCTACCCTGATCAACAGAAGCCTAGGCATCACCGGCGAAGAGCAGGCTTTGTCGCAAGATAAGGCCAAAATTGTAGATGCAGCCAAACAGGGAGCTCAACCCACGGTTGACACGAACTTGCCTGTTGCCGACGACAAGAGACAGCAAGAACTGGCCAACGCGGCCAAATTGTCCCCGTCGACGGAAAAAGCACCTACCCTGATCGATTCAGAGCTTGAGACTCTCTATTCTGGGTTTCAGAAACGCGAAGCTGGCACCGAAGGCCCCGATGACGAGGCTCAAACTCGCAGCTCGACTGAGTACCAACAATCCCAAGAACGAGCACGCAAGCTCAGGCGTGAAGAGGCCAAAGTCCGTGCACTCAACAGCAATGGCAGAGTCGACTATCACATCCAGGAGGGCATGTTCGACGTGTCTCTGCTAGCTAGTATCGCGAGCCACTTGAGTTACTGGGCGGACGAGGATGTAAACCACTTCATGATGGGGCAGATGCTCAAGCACAGAGACAAAGCACAGCGGAACGACGGAGGCGCGGATGAGGCATGGTAACGGAAGGAGGAAGAAGGCGACGATGTATGAATTAAAGTCGTTCCTTTGATGGGAGTGTAGACTCGGCAGCATCGTTTTCATTGTAGTGATATCCCCTATACACTATATCTGTACTATTGAACCCTCTCTAGAGATGATGACTCGACCCAACTTGAGTTCACTCCTTCAGACTGCTGAGTTCCCACCCATCCACCCCTGTTGAGAATCAGCTGAACGTGCCTCGCTTCGTATACGACACAGTCTCCGCATCACATGCTCGCTCACGCCAACCCGCTCTCTTTCACCACCTCGTCTAGCCGGCCCTGCTCATCGCGCTTCAACAACCATTTCAACTCCTCCCGCCCTTCGGCGTCGAGACTCCCGACGAACTGCTCCGCGGTCATGAAGTCATGGTCCGAATACTCAAACCCAGGCACCACAGTCTCGCTGATCAGACAGCCCTTCTCACTGCTCTCGCTGCCCTCATCGGGAAGCAAGAACGAAGCCTTGAACTTGCCCCCCTCGACGATCCACTGCAACTTCTCGCCGCGCTCGATGTCCTTGCCCACGACAAACGTCTCCACCTCCACCTTCACGGGACCAACCCTTCCTTCCCCCACCGCCCGATCGGCATGCAGCACGACATACCGCCCGCGGCCCCAGTGCAGGGTATGCACGGTGCGGGCGCGATTGCGGTGGAAATGCCCGACCGGACTGCGTGGCGTGACGAGGTAGAATATCGTCGTGGAGGCGTTGCGGGTCTCCGACGAGGCCGCCGAGGTATCATCCTGGGCAGCGGTGGCGTGGGGAAGGCGCCCAAGGGTTTTGAACGGGTTGGGCACGCGGAGCGGGTCGCGGTCTGTCTCGACGAAGTGGCCGCCCTCGATGTGGTCCTGCAGGTGGAGCGTGGCGATTGTCGAGCTGATGGCTGGGGTGTGAGGTCGGGGCGGGGCGGAGAGGAGCGAGGAGACGTATGTTGTGTCGGAGGGCGGGATGATGGTGGGCATTCTGGGCGGCTGTGGATTCGGGATGCGTGGCCCGTGTCTATAATTCGGACCGGGATGCAGTCCGGGATGCTGTTCTGCGTTTATGATACGATACTGACAGTCCTTGCTAGTTGTACCTCAGGACTAGCTCGACTGTGTTTGTGGACTTGTTGGACGGAGTGGATGATGATGATGATGATCGGTTGACCCGTTTTATCACTGGTGACACTCCGGAATTGACGAGGCTCATTAAGCGGGTTAGGAGGTCTTATGTTACTATCGACCGGTACAACTTGAATCGTGCTCACTTATCTGTTCGTCGGATATGTTTCCGAAATGTATGGAGGTTGCGGTATGAGATTCTCATAGCTTATCTAAGCATCGAAACAAGGATGAAGAGGACGAACTATTGCGTGGCAGTTGGCCTGACGGATCCACAATGACAGAACAAGTAAGTGTTGCAACGTATGACAAGACGTTGTCACTTCTTGAAAGGGGTATCACTTCGCTAGGAAACAGACTCGCTGTGAGATCAATGCTGCTGATGACACTATCACCACTTCGACTCCCGATGATGCTATGCTCCGTCGGCGAGACCCAAGCCTGCTCTCACGTCAATTGCCCGCGTTCGCCGATCGCCTCCAAACCACTACTGCTGCTGCGGCCGCACAAACAACCACCCCGAGCGCCAGTCCGTATCTCATGAGTTGGCCGCTATCCTCGTCTTCAAGAGGTCGCGGGTACGCGGTGACGGGCTCAAGACCAGCTTCAGCAATGTTGACGAATAATTCCTGGATCGAAGGCCATGTGACACTGGTGGAAATGGGAGGGCCCTGGGGCATCCGCTGGATCGTAGCAATATACTCGTCCGGTTGATACTCGGCGCGTTGCGTTGTTCGATCTAGATCTGCTTTGAGAGCAACGTAGACTGAGGGCAGGTCTTCGAGGTGAGGGTACGCCTTGCGAATGTTGGGGATGTAGGCAAATGAGTCTGGGTCTGCCGAGTCGTAGGTGTAAACGATTACGTCGCACTGGTCGAGCAACTTGCTCTTGTTATCCAGCACAGCAGCCTCAGATTCTCCTAATTCCTTCAAAATGAGATAGCACTGCCGGCCCCCGGGCAGTTCCACAGTATTCACCGCTACTCGGGGCTGAATTGTGGGATGGTACAGGTTGCTGAATGGCCGACCTATCAATGAGTCCAGCAAGGCCGACTTTCCCGACTGAGGCGCACCCAGAACATGGGCAAGAAGGACGTTCCGGCCCACTCGGCCTGGTTTTCGTCGCCGCTTCCGCGGTTTGGTCAGTTTCAGTGCCGCCGTGGTGTTGGTATTGGAGCGATCGGGCGATTCGAAGCCGAGGTACGCCAGATACTCCAGAGTCGTCTTCGGCGACATAAAGGTCGTCATGGACCATTGTGCAAGCCAACCCTGCAGCGTGACGTGACCGGCATCGTTTCGGACAGTGCACGCGGGGAAATTGTTGTCAACCCACGATTGCGGGATGCCAGGAGTTGGAGCGAAGAGAGACGCCAATTCGTCGTCCTTCAGCCCACCGTCGTTGTCGCGATCGGAAGTGAGGAAGAGGTCCACCAGGAAGCGATATCCCACTGGGGACAGCTCTGCTGAGGCATATTCAGGCACATCGAATCTGGGGTGGAGAAAGGATTCCTGCAGAGACAGGCTGTCGGTGTACTGGAAGGTACGCAGAATGACCCAGATGGTTTCGTGGCGGCCTTTCTCGGCATACAACTTGTTGAGCAGCAAAAAGCCTCGAGAGGTGATGCCTTTGGCCGAAGCCGCGGCGGGGATGTGGTTATCGATGGTTTCCTTGATGTGCTGCAGATCCTCGTCGCTCAGGCCCTTGTCAAAGCATTTGAGCTGGAAATCTTCCATCTCTCTGTCATTGAGGAGTCCATCTTTGTCCTTGTCACAGAGGTAGAAAATGCGAAGCAATGCGGCCACAGCAGCCGGCTTAAGCTGCGACTCTTTTGCGTCAAACAATGGAGCAATTGGATGGGTGACGGCTTTCTGGCAGAGGAAAAAAGCTTCATTGACATTGAAGTGATCATGAGCGCTAGTCCGTATACACGAGTCAATCTCTTTAAACTCTGACATGACCGGCAGCATTTCTTCCTCGACTATCTGCGCCGGGGTCGAGGTCGTGATGAGGTCGGACTTGGTCGCACACAGAATAACCGGGAGGTTGACCCCCAACGAACGAAAGTAGGGCAGCCAAAAGAGCGCGACCCGTTCATAACTGTAATGGTCCGAGTAGACGAGCAGGATGACATTCGACTTTCTCAGCTCTCTGGCCAGCGTCGCGCGGTCTTGCGGCAGGGCGGACGTGTCAACAACGGTGGTGGTGACATTCTCTGGGGTCCCCAATGTCGGAGGAATGGTGATTTGAGGCAGGACCGCTTGGATTCTGTTGCTGACGAAGGTGTCCTTAACTAGAGAAGTGATAAGGCTGGACTTACCACATCCCTCGTCGCCAACGACGCAGATTCTCACCGTGGCCATTGCAACAGAGCTAGCTGCCCCCAACACAGATGGTCATTATTGTCCGTGTGCAAATCCTGACCGACGATGGGTGACCGGCCGGCCGGCCGGCTCGCCTGGAAGAACGGGCGATACTGCCTATGGGGAGCAGTTGTTGCGGACGATGAAGTGTTGCGCGTCGGCGAAATGTTGCGTGATATGGTGATATGGTGATGATGCAGCGAACGGGCATTTGCCTGCGCCTGCGCCTCACAGCAAACGCCGCGCCAAGACAATGACGACGCAGTGCAGAATCCCATCCCGCCTTTTTCCATTCTCCGTGTCCCCCCAGTGCAGAGAATCTTCAGTTCCGCAGCTGCGGCTTGTGAATTGTGCTTCAGCTGCTGCCTGTGTATATTACCCTTATCCCTTCACCTTCCCTGTGCACGGTGCAGAGTCCATTGGAGGTCGCCTCCGATATTCAAGAGCCTCTTTGCTTGCCTGTCAATCCTCCTACCGCACACGCCTCCCCCACACTCGTCGATCGGGAGCCTCGACCCTCAGCCCGCCTGCTTCCGTCTCCGTCACTCTCACCTTCGCCTTTCACTCAGTCTCGACATCTCTGCTTATACATTGCTCACGAGCTGTGATCCGGGCCTGACCACGCGACCAATTGAACGAGAAGTCGACTCCCGCCGACAAACTCTTTAATCCCTCATAATGCCTTTCGGTATCAATAATCCGCTACCCTCCTCCATGCGGAGTAAGTTCAGCTGCGATGATTCTCTGTTCCTCTGGTCTCACAATCTCCAGGCGAGTGTAAGAAAGCGGGCAAGATTCTGGCATCATTCGTCGACCCCAGACAAAGCTTCGGCCCGGACAAAGTGATCCCTCCATCAATCCTCGCAAACGCAAAGGTAACGGATTTTTCATTCTTGCTGAACCTGCGGCTGACATATCCCAGGGCCTAGCAGTCTTGACTGTTTTCAAAGCTGGCTTCCTCGGTTCTGGTCGACTTGGCTCCGGCATTGTCGTCGCACGGCTTGCCGATGGCTCGTGGTCAGCCCCATCGGCCATTGCAACTGCCGGAGGGGGTTTTGGTGGTCAAATAGGCTTTGAACTGACCGACTTTGTCTTCATCCTCAATGACTATAATGCCGTCAGATCCTTTTCTCAAGCCGCCTCCGTCACCCTAGGAGGAAACGTCTCCATTGCCGCCGGCCCAGTCGGTCGAAATGCCGAGGCTGCTGGGGCCGCCAGCTTGAAAGGTGTCGCGGGTGTCTTCTCATACAGTAAAACAAAAGGGCTGTTCGCCGGTGTCAGTTTGGAAGGCAGTGTCTTGATCGAAAGACGAGACGCGAATGAAAAACTTTACAATGGTCGAGTCACGGCAAAACAACTTTTGGAGGGTGCTGTCAGACCTCCTCCAGCGGCAGATCCGTTGATGAGGGTACTAAACACCCGAGTATTTTCGGGTTCAGCCGCTGCCGACAACATGTACAACGATATGCCAATCTACGATGATCAGCATGATGATGTTGTTTGGGAGGGAAGAACAGGCGAAGCTTACGGCGTCAATGTTCGCAACAACCGCTCTTCGACCGTGACCTCGGCAGACGATAACTACGTGTACCGCGATAACCCAAACCACGCTCGACGAGCCAATACCTGGGCTGACGATGTTTACGACCGTCCACCTGCCGGGCGCACCAACACCGGCAACAACAGCAACAGCAACTTCGACAGCTTCTCCAACCGCAGTCGATCAAGCACCCTGCAAAATGACTACAGCTATTCCGACAGCAAGCCCAATAGACCGACGGCTCCGAAACCGATTTTCAAACAGAAGACCGGCACATTACGATCTGATCAAGCCATTGCTTTGTTCACCTTCGACCCTGATCAGGAGGGAGACCTCGGCTTTAAGAAGGGAGATGTCATAACCATCACGAAAAGGACAGAGAACAAGTCGGACTGGTGGACAGGGCGCACAGAAGATGGCCGTACTGGGGTCTTCCCCTCCAACTATGTCGAAACGGCTTCATGAACCAAGTCGATATGATCTGTTTTGAACGTGGCATGGGTATACCCTTCAGTTTTTGCTTTGCCTGGTCCATTTAGCGTCGGAGTCTGCAACGAAGTTTCCTCCAGCATCTCGGACTGGGTTTTGGCGTATCTCCCGGCGTGTACTGGCGCTTGGAAAAGGAGAATAAAATGGACAATGACCTTTCACGAACTTGATCCGTGTCCTCTGTCGACCTCGCCCGCCGCCCAATAGCGTCCATTGCCGCGGTATATCGCATCGGTGGCTGTTGACCCGAATGGAATGCCACCAGCCCTGAATGCAGATCGCCTGCAGATCATCCCTCCACTTCTCCTCGTTTTCTCTCCACACTCTTCGACCAAAGACCGTTGCTCGTCCTCCATACATCCAGGCGCATTGCTTGGCCCACCGCGTCATGGGAGAGAATCCAATCGTCGCTGATGTGACTGACTTCAAAGGCTACAGAATGCAACGTCGTGCCGGGGGGCCAGTGCTGATGGCACTTCTCGCGTGGCCAGAGACAGACTGTGCCTGATCCTATATATCTCGTGGATAGTAATCTGGAGTGATGTGCCACGCTTCTGACCTTCAAACCTCTCGCGCATCGTTGACTGACCTGACCTTTCCCTTGGCGTGATTCCATTTGAAGCAATGGCGAGAAGAAAATCAGGCCTCTGGAAACACACCACGCTTAAGGTACGAGATGATGCCGTCACCAAAGCCTCGGAACTCTCGGTTCGCCAGTCGATACTGCCCATCATTCTCGTGACGACGCTCTACTTCCTCTGGGTAGGTCACCGCTGCGCCATCTCCTCTCCTCTCTGGGCTGACCTCTTGTTCAGGGTTTCGCCTATGGCCTTCTCGATACCCTCAACAAGCACTTCCAAGGCGTGTTGGGCATCTCTCGCGCCCGCTCATCTGGCCTCCAAGCAGCATACTTTGGCGCTTACCCCTTGGCTTCACTGTTCTATGCGAACTGGATACTCCGCCATTACAGCTACAAAGCCGTGTTTATGTTCGGCCTCACCCTTTACGGCATAGGCGGCTTGCTCATGTGGCCTGCTGGCTTGAAGCGTTCCTTTGGCGGCTTTTGTGGTGCCACCTTCATCATCGGAAGTGGGCTCGGGAGTCTCGAGACAGCAGCAAACCCCTTCATCGCCGTGTGCGGACCACCAAAGTACTCGGAACTGCGTATCAATCTGGCCCAATCGTTCAATGCCGTGGGCACGGTCGTTGGACCCGTTCTCGGCAGCTACGCTTTCTTCAAGAACACCGAGGACGACCTCCAGAGCCTCAGGAACGTGCAGTGGGTGTACCTTGCGATCGCCATCTTTGTCTTCATCCTGGCTTTTATTTTCTATATCTCGCCGATTCCTGAGGTCACGGACGCGGACATGGAGCATCAAGTTAGTGTGACGCACGACGGGCTAGAGGAGAGGAACAAGAGACCGTTTCGGAAACAATATGTTAGTGAGCATCCTTCGACTGCGTTCTTTGTGTCTCGATTGCGTGAGGCTGACGCCATCCACCCCATCTAGACGGTGTTCCATGCGGCATTCGCCCAGTTCTGCTATGTCGGCTCCCAAGTGGCTTTGGCCGGGTACGTCTCCTAACTGGCTTCCTCCTGCCGCCTCCTTCCCTATCCCTATCCCATCATTTAACACTTTTCGACCACAGCTATGCAATCAACTACTTCACCGAGATCTCCGACATCAGCGACGCAACCGGAGCCGCGCTGCTCGCTGGGGCACAAGGCTGCTTTGCCGTCGGCCGCTTCTCTGGGTCCTTCCTCATGCGCTTTATCCGGCCACGGTACATCTTCCTCTTCTACATGACTTCGGTCATTGCATTCTGCAGCGCGGCCATCACGGAGAGACGAAATACCGGGATTGCCATGTTTATGCTCACGCTCTTCTTTGAAAGCGTGTGCTTTCCCACCATTGTGGCACTGGGGATCCGGGGGCAGGGCCGGCATACGAAAAGAGCGGCCGGGTGGATCGTCGGTATGATTTTCTCTCTCTCTCTTCCTCCTGTTCCACTGCCGGCGGCCGTCTCGGATACTAATATGGCTTTAGGCGGTGTCAGCGGTGGTGCTGCCGTTCCACCCCTCCTGGGAGCCACGGCCGACTGGCGCAACTCGACGCCCTTTGCGTTTGTGGTGCCGGTCTGCTTCTTCATTGCTGCATGGACATATCCCTTGTGCGTCAATTTCATAGATTACTACCGTATCCCGGCGGACGCAATTGGAAACAGTCCCGTTGGGCTACAGGGCGAAGGCGGGAGGGACGAAGAAGGGAGACGCAGTGAAGCCGAGAAGGAAGGCGTGGTGCAGGTCGAGCAGGGCGGACCAGCCGAGGCGGAGAGGGTAGGGAAGGAGTGAGAGTCCTGAGTCGCCGGTCCGGGTCGAAGGCTCCGGTGTTGTGTGTTGGTGGCCAGTCGAGCGGTCATTGCCCGTTCGGTGCACAGCAGGAACGTGGTCCGTGGTCGAACCCAAGGATTCATTTGTGCTTGTGTTTCGTAACCTCATTTTCGTAGCCCGCAGTCTATCGTGTGGAAGAACTTTCCCGTCATAATAACTCGAGCTCTCCTCGCTCGACTCCCTTCTTGACATCCCTCCACCTAACAAGCCAGACCTCCCCTCTTCTCATCCTCAGCGCGACATTCGCACCTTCGTCGTTCCCCGAATCCCTCGCGTCGTCAATATCCCGCCCATTGCTCCAGTTCCCTTCAGCCAGACACCGCACCACCACAGCCTTGCTTGCATCTGGCCCCTCGACCATCGCCACACCACCGCTTGAATCGTCTAACCTCCTCAAGCCCTGCGGGAACGCGTTGAGAAAGCTGCTCTCATACAACTCACCCAACAACGCCTGATGATGTCGCAAGAAGGCGACCTCTGATTCAGACATCATCGCACTCGCACTCGTACTCGCCCTCGATCTGCCCTCCGCGTTCGATTGCTCCGCGAGGTAATACGTCGCGTACTTAGTGATCTTGGCCAGCCTCTGGCGCAACAGACTCCGGATGAGGAACTGCGTCCGCGACAGATCGGTCTGCAAGATGGCGAGCACGAGGTTGGCGTTCTGCATGCCCCCGCCTGGCTTTGCGATGCCGTTGGTCGCGGAGTAGTCGTCGCCCATGCCGCTGGCGAGGTCCTCGATGCGCGATATCTGAGCCTGCACGCGGGACATGACGCGCGTCATCAGGTCGGTCGGGTACGGGAGTAGGTCCGGGGCGCAGCGCTCGGACTGCCATGCTCGGGTTAGGAGTTGATGGTCGGTGAAGGCGTCGGTGTCGGTGGATGAGTAATGTTGTTGGGAGGACGAGGAGGCATGGTTCCGAGAGCGCGAGACGTCGGCGAGGATGTCCGAGATGTCGATGTCCATGGTTGTTTGCCGCGGTAGGGACGACGATTGACTAATTACTCAGGTTGTGCTGGTGCAGGACGAAGTAATCATCAATCTAAGTTTGAATTGTTACAGCCGAACCATGCGCGTTGTGCTGGACAATTGGTCCGAGTTGTTCGAGCGTGGTTGTTTCGGATTGTGGCAGGGACGGTAGTTGTGTCTACACAATAGACCACATTCGCTGTCCCTGTGATTGGTTTCACTGAGTTGATATTCAGATCACACTAGCATTGGAGGTCTCGCGCTCTCACGTTCACGTTCACCTCACCGAACTGGAAATATGAAAAGACGCGTCTGACCCCGCTTTAAAAAGAGGCCCAGGTCTTGGCAGGGAATGAAGTGCTCGGCGCTTTTGTAACCACTCACCTTACTTGAATTCATCACCCCTTCATCCTGACCTGGTCCACCACATGGGACGCCAGGGCTGCAGGCATTCGCACCGGAAACTTTTCGCTTCTTGGGGCTTTCTTGACGATGAAACCAACAAGATCGAGGATGGTTCTCACGTTCCCCAGGGCTGTGGGTTCTGCACCCAACGCCCCGAGCGACATGACGAAGCGTGCGAAGGTGCTGATTGCATGAGATCGGCACGAGGTAGTGTTGAAGTGCGTCTTCGGGTGAGAGTGACATGACACTTGGCCGGCTCAAGATAAGGCGGGGGAATCCTACCCGGGCTCGCCAGGCTATACTCCGTATTAGTCAATTCGGGCCAGAGTAGTCAATAAGGCCGTATATTTGTCAATTAAGGCCGTATAGTAGTCAATTAGGGGTTGTGCCTACCAGGCAACCCGAGGCAGCAGTCCATGCTTAATTTGATGCTCTTCTCGGTGGAACAGAATCCGTCGCCGAGCGCTTTCATCTATACCTGTACGATCCTCGATCCATTCAAAAGGAGATATCCAAACTCCCTTAGGTTCTTTTCGTCTCATTTTTCTACAAGTTTACAACGAGTCTTCACTCTGGTCGACGTTGCTCTAGTTATCATTCGTCCAAAATGGCATCCCAGGCCCATCAACTCGGTCAGATCAACCATCCTCTAATCACTGTCATTAATTGACCAGTGACTTGAAGTTTTAGGGTCGACCGCGATTGTCTGGCCCGAGAAATTTCTGCCTGGAACGACAGACAACTTCGTCTCTAATGAGGTGATCGCAGGCGGCCTCACCGCTGCTCAGGTCTGGCCCTGGCTAGTCGATGTGGCCAGATGGGAAAACTACTATTCAAACGTGGCGCAAATCACACCGCCGGCAACGGGATCAAGACTGGAAAAAGGCGACGCGTTTAGCTTTTCGACCTTTGGGCTTCCACCGCTCTCTTGTTCCTGTGAAGAATCGGAAATGCCGGCCGACGGAAAACCCGGACGATTGGCATGGCAAGCCCGGCTAGAGGGGGATGAGAACACAGCGATCAACGTTTACCATGCTTGGATCGTGGAGGATCTTGACGGAGGACGGGTCCGAATTTTGACACAGGAATCTCAGATCGGCAAGCCGGCTGCTCAATTAGCTGTCGCAAGGCCGAATCCAATGTTGAATGCCCACCAAGACTGGCTCGAAGGTTTGCTGAAGATGGCGAGAACACAGGAATGAGTGCCATAGCCGAGGTGGCTTCAGGAAATCGCCTCAACAGGAGAGACTCTCTGATGAGGTGGACAATGTATTTACGCTAGTCTCGGCTCTCGCGTATTCGCGTGTCGAGTATCGAGTATCGAAGTTGAGCGTGGGGATGAACTTACAGTTCGTTAGCCAAGCGCCGCTCTCCTTATCAGGCTAATGGTCAGAGTGTCCACTGTCAGCTTAGTTGACCCGCACGACTCGTCACAATTTGGCCACTGATCACGAGCTGGAGTCTTCGTGATGCTCCTTCTGTCGTCGGATTGCTGCCAATGAGAGCGCAAACGTCAAGTTGACGCTCGGCGAATACAAGACGAAGCAGACGGCCTGCGACTCTTTTCGACGCTACCATCTTACTGGAAGTGGACACTATTGTTCGGCACTCGGAAGCTTTGATGATGCCTTCTCATTTCTGTCGCTGCTCGGGTCCGAATATTGGAACCCGCATCGCGACGACAAGTTCAAGGTCGCGTCCAGTGAATTCTGGACCCCTAACCAGGACCTTTTAGCAAAAGTGAAGGAATGGAGATTCCAGATCAGCTAACGGGAAAATTCAAGTCGGATTGTCATTTCATAGATACATCTGGATGGACCTCGTCAAGATGAGCTTTTGATACTGCTGTCTACCGTTCATTCTCATTTACCTTCGCTTTGAACTCGGTGCAATTCAACATCATGGTCTTCCAAACCGCAGAACACGTCAAGAAGAGACAATTTCGTCCATACAATGTGTTGGTCAACATCTTCATGGGCTTTGGCTCTGTGGCCATGGGCTACAGTGCCAGCATCATCGGCACCACCTTAGGTATGTACAGTTCCGCAGCTCACTAATGCCGCCGTCAACTTATCCACAATAAGCCCAGCCTACCTTTGTGCAATACTTCGACCTCGCCACCAGATCCAATACGACCCAGCTCATTTCCGCGATGAATGGTCTGTTCCAGGCGGGTGCATTTGTCGGTGCCCTTCTTGTCAATGTGGTCGGTGATCGTTACGGCCGCAAGTGGGCTATTGCAGTCTCGAGCATTCTCACCATCATATCCGGCGCTTTCATGGCTGGCTCTGTTCATATCGGCATGTTCTTGGCCTTTCGTTTTGTCAGTGGGATTGGGTCGTGGATGCTCTTAGGATCGGTACCCATGTGGATGACTGAACTTGCTCCACCCAAGAACCGCGGTGCGTTGGTCAACATTCATGGTGCAGCTTTGCTTCTGGGATATGCTTTTGCCTCATGGATGGGTTTCGCTTGGTTCCATCTCGACCACGTGAGTATAACGCTGGCTTGTATCTTGACACATCACTAACACTTCACAGCCTGGAGCATGGCGAGTTCCTCTTGCAATGCAAGCTGTTCCAGCACTGGTTGTATTAATCGGTTTCCCCTGGGTTCCAGAATCGCCGAGATTCTTGGTCAAGATTGGAGCAGATGAGCAAGCACGCAGTGTTCTTGCCAGATTGCATGATGTTGACGAGGCAGAAATCGAATTCGCTCAAATCAAGTGCCAGCTCCAAATAGATGAAGCGCTCCCCCACAGCTGGTCGTCATTGATCACGAAGAAGTCTTATCGAAAGCGAGCGATGTTTGCGCTGATATTGGCATTCGGCACCCAGGCCACAGGCATACTAGTAATCAACAGTGGGTGGCTTCTCTCTATCATACCTCTACTAATACAGATTAGATTACTCGTCGATCATCTATGCGAGTCTCGGTTTCTCAGGCTCCACCGTCCTCATCTATCAAGCTGGCTTTAACATGCTCGGCTTTGGGTGTGGCGTCATAGGTATCTTCATCGTTGATTTACTCCCTCGAAACCAACTCATCACTCTGGGAACTTGTTTGGTGGGCTCCTGCTTGATCGTGGAGGCCGCCTTGGTGGCCAATTTTCCCGTCGGTCCTGGTCAAAACAACGCTGCCCTGCAAGCCGCCGTTGCCATGACCTTCTGCTATATGGTGACCATATTGCCTCTTTCCAAGGTGGCCATGATGACTGAGTTTCGCTTTGCAGGCATTTGCACAGCTCTGCCTCGACGAGGTCCAGTGGGTGTACTACACGGAGCTCTTCCCAAACCATCTCCGGGGGAAAGGGGTGGCCTTTTCGTTGGCCATTATCGCCTTGGCCGACCTCTTGTGGCTTGAAGTCGCCCCAACAGCCTTTGAGTGAGTCTGCTTGGTCCAAGTGGCTGAGGTCCACCGCGTTAACCGCTATTTCAGGAACATCGGCTGGAAGTTCTACCTATGCTTCATCGTCCTGTCGGGTCTTTTTGCGATTTACTGTTTCTTCTTTTTCCCAGATACCAGAGGGTTGCCCATCGAAGAGATTGCCCTGCTGTTTGGTGATGCCACCGAGGTTTATCAAGCAGCTACGGCTGAAGAAGAGTCGGAAGTGGCTAACAAGGCTGATGGTGTCTTTGAGAAGACAATCGAGAACGCTTGATGTGAATGCAGCACAATCTGAAGTTGGTTTAAGATGTTGGGGCGAATCTGCAGGGTGTCAGCCAAACGCACAGTGTACTTAGTATATTGGAGAGATAGAGGATTGCCATTGCATGTGAAAGGGAGTCCGAACAAAACAAAATCAATGGTCTATTATTCCGCTCTCAGAGCCGGTGTTAGGCCCTTGCCACATCTACAGTCAGACCTCCGTCACCCTGTTACCACAGCATGTCAACACCGGACTTCCTCAAACTTCCCCGGACATACGTATTCCTCCCCCAGACACTCTTCGTGACCCCCCTACCCCCGCCTTTGCGGGTACCCCGCGCACCTGGAACCTGCCTCGCCTGTTCCGCCAAATTCCGCCTAATGTCGCTTACCTTCGGATTGCTGGTCGCCTATAACTCTGCTTGAAGCGCATTCTCCTGAGAGGACATAGGAAAGCTGATGAAGAGGATGGATAAGGTCGGCCCTCAAATTTCAGCGACACATCAATCACATCAGTCTGGGATCGTGCGGCGCCGTCCGAGTCGCCTTGGACGGTCGGCACCTCGCTCTCGCTCCGGCTGCGTGATTTGCAAACAGCGTAGGGTCCGTTGCGATGAAGTTCACCCTACCTGCGGACATTGCACGAGGATGCAACTGGACTGTTACTATGAGCCTCGGTCGGACAAGTCAAGAACAGTTACTTCTGGCTCCAAAAGACACTCTCAACGGAGTGCTTCAGGCTACCCAAATCCTTCATGTTCAGCGTCTCATGCCGCCGATGACGCTTTGACATCCATGGCGACCTCGGGACGCTACGATCACGCGCCACTGAGCTCGATCGAGCAGTTCAACTTCCCAGATTGGTCCAATGGCGAAGGTCTCGCCTTTACCGATTTAGCTGGAGACCTTTCTACATCCGCAGCAGGTGCTTTCTCATGGCCCTCCCCAGAAGACGAAGACTTGTCGAACCCGTTTTCGTCGGCGACGCGCTATGGGATTGGAATCGATGCTGCAGCTTACAATGCAAACAACGCAACCTTATGGGATTCCGGGATCAGTGGTCTCTCAGGACCTCACATCGTTGATAAAGAAGCGCAAGCAGTCCCCAAATCGACAGCACATATACCTCGTGCGCAAACGGGACAATTCCAAGGACATGATGCCTCACCTCAGACGCATAGTAATAGCTCTGTCCACTCGGACCAGCAGTCTGTGCGTCTGACAGAAGACCATCCGAAAATCGCACCGCCCCCGGCGGCATTACTTATGGGAGGTTCCTGGCGACACTTGCACCAACACTTTTGCGTCATCAGCGAAAAAAGTCGAGCTGTTGAGAGTGCCTTTGTCTGCGTGACTGAGCTTCTAGCAATGGAGGAAGGTGGCCCGCAAAAAGAGAACATGAAGCCCATCTACGACCGCCACCAACGTGCCTGCAACGAGATCAGGACGAAGCTTACAAGTCAAGGCAACCCCAGACCCGGAACCAGCGAACGTCTGCTGGTTGCAATCTTCCTCCTTGCCTGGTTTGAGGTGATTCGCGATCTAGAGACCGACCAGAGCCTCTTTCCGCGAGACTTGGCCGAATCAGTCGTCTCCAGCCAGTCCTCTTGGAGTCGAACGTCGGAAGAATTGCTCTCGTGGCTGGCAGTCTTGGATAGCAAAGCAACTCACCTCGGAGGCCAACATTTGCTCTCAGACCGGGCGCTGGAGATCGTTAGGCACTATCCTGTCCGGATCACGTCGCCAAGTACCTGGGACAATTTTGACTGGCGGCGAGGAGGACCGAGGCCAAACTCTGATGGCTCCCCCTTCACTGCGTCGTCGCCAGGAAGCGAGGAGCCTCATCTCAATCTGTCTCGACAACAACAGCCCGTTCTGGTTGTCGAAAAAGCCTCGGTAAATCTGGTCCAGGTCAAGCAAGCCTTCCTCCACGCCGTGCTGGATCCCGCCTTACAATGGCATTTACATACTCAGCTTTACTGGCGACGGCTCAGCGCTCATCATTCACACCATCGCAACCGCTCCACCACGGAAGACGAGTACGAGGTCATTACGGCCTGCAAGCAAGCCGAGACCGAGCTGTTTGAGCTGTGGCATTTCCGCCCAGCAATAATTTCCATGACGGCACAGCAACTCGGTCAGATAGTCCCATCCGATCTCGCAACCAAACTCGAGGAAGTTTTCAGCATCTACCTCGCCAACTTTTGGATCCTGTTCGTGTATTTGCACCGTGTGAGCTGGTGGAATCTACCGCAATCGGAACTCGCACGTCGCACGCTGGCGGAGACCTGGCGTCAGCTCCAACGGGCGTACGGCGAGGAGATGGTCGTCGACGGAACGGCAAAGAAACGAGGTGCGCATCCATCTCTCCAGTGGCTACTGTTTGTGTTTGGGTGCGAGTGCTCGGAGAAATCGCAGAGGAAGTGGGCGATTGAGCAACTCGAAACCCTGGGCGAAGCGCGACCAGTGGTCGAGGCCGAGGATCCAAGCATAGATATGCTCTTCCCACTTGGCTCGACTAACGCGAGACCCGTGAGGAACATCAAAAGAGTCGCTGCGTTGCTGACGAAGGTGACAGAGGAGCAGGATCGGCTTAAAATGCGTGCAGATGTCAGGGCGATCTCTATGGAAATGTTCGGATACCATATCTCGATAGTATAGTTTCGCTATGGTAGTATTTACAACTATCGAACATGATGACTTTGTATCTGTCATAGAAGTATGGGAGGTTCGTTGATTGCTGTCTGAGAGGTGCTACCTTATGCTCACCTATATACAGCTAGTTGACCCTATTCGTACTTGGGGCTGGGAATGCCCAACCTCCTTATTGACAGTATCAAATCCTTGACTTCAGTGGTAGTAGCCATGTGAATATATACTTGGTGCTAGTACTCTGCGGCTCCAGTCGTGATCCAGAGCCAAGTATGCCGATTACTATAGCCCATCAATCATCCAACAAGACTCTTCATTCTGACCAGAACTTCCGAAGGCTCGACGGTGATGTTCTCGAGGATCCCGACCGGCCGTCGCGAAGGCAGAATGGGCAAAAGCTCGAAATTCCACACGACCAGCGTCAAGACGACGCGCATTTCCAAATAAGCCAACCTCTTGCCAAAGCAACCACGAGGCCCGCCGCCGAAGGACAACATCGGACCCTTCAAGGCATTGAACACCTCGTTTCCGTCCGCGTCGACGTCCATCCAGCGCTCGGGAATGAACTTGTCCACGTCCTCCGGGTTCCAGTCACCCACGGTCGACGCCTTGGACGTTTCGCTCCTCTTGCTCGCATCCACAGGAGGCAGCACGCCGGGCTTGAGGAAGTCCGGCCCGTTGAAGCAGAAGACCACCTCGGTGCCCTTGGGGATCGGGTGGCCCAGGATCGTGGTGTCCTGGGTGGCCATGCGAGAGACAATGGGGATGACGACGCTGAAGCGGAAGATCTCTTCGATCACCGCTTCGAGGTACGGGTTGGGCGTCTTGATGATCTCGTCCAGGGTCAGTTGGCGGGTTCCGGTTCCGGTTCCGTCGCGCGCCGCCGCGTCCGCGAACGCTGTCCGCATCCGGGCTCGCAGTTTGTCTTGCACGCCGGGGACATCGGCCAGGTACTGCAAGGCCCATGCGAAGCTGTTCGACGTGGTGTCGTGCCCGCCGATGATGTAGCCGAGTAACTAGGATGGGAGATACAGTACGTCAGCTTTGCATTTCACAGGTCCCAAAAAAACCGAACAACACGAGAACATCATAGCGTGTTGGTTGTCGCACGCACCTCATCATAGATGTATCGGGCGTGGAAATCGGGCGCGCGATTCATCTTCCGGGCCGAGGCGCGTTCGCGGAATACCAGATACTCGACGGCCGTCTTGGCCTTCTTCTGAGCTTCCTCGTCCGTCGGTGGGAGTGTGGACACGGCAGCATCGATCTGCCGCTTTGTCATCTTCTCCTTGATCTTGACGGCGGACCGAAGTGGTGGAAGCCGCAGCAGCAGCCAGGTGTGGAGGTATGGGATTGGAGAGGTGTACCCTACACTGACACTCTCAGTCAGGTCCGCCACCGCCTGGCCCTCGGCGTCCAGGGGCAAATTCGAGAACGGATAAGGCTCGTTTGTGTTTGTGCGGCTGTCCGAAATCAGGTGTGTTCGCTGCTGTTCGGCAAGGATGGCGTCGAGTTGCGCTTTGGTGCTGCTCGACTCATCGCTGAAACCGAAAGAGATTGCCATGATGATATCGTAAGCCAGCTTGTAGAGGTCCGACTTGACGTCGAAAGGTCTCTGTTGGGCAATATGCGCCTTCGCCTTCCACAGATCCACCAGGTGTGTGGCCTTGCGATAGATCTCTGGGCCATTGACCTGGGTTTGGACTCAGCACGAGTAGGACTATCATCAAAACGCCCACTCACAGTGCTTAGGAATTGCGGGAGCATGAGATCCTTCATCAGCTCTTTGTGGAACTTGAATTTCGGCGTCGGGGTCTTGATGGAGAGAAACTGCTGTGGAAGAAGAGCACCGAATGCATTTGGCTCCTTCGACCCTCGATCAAACTCCTTGTGGCGTCTGAGAAGGATGTCCCGAATCTCGCGATGGTCGCCCAGCAAAACCTCGGGCTTTTTGAACGGATACACGAACACCTGGACCAGCGGGGAATTCAACTTCTCGAATTGAGCTGGGAACCAGCGGCGGCTCTCCCCATGCGTCTTCTGCCATTGAGCCAGAGATGGAAGATCTCCAAAGAGGTTGCCGGTCGCCTCGGCGTTGTATGGGATCCCAGGGAGCGGTTTGGGCCGTAGCCATCTATACGTTACTACTGCAACGAACAGCCCCAAAAGCAGGCACGCGAGTGTGGCATGTTTCAATGCAGATGCGGTTCCGCGGTTGACGATGTCCATAATGTTGAATTGCCTTTGAACGTGGTTTGGGTGAGGAGGTAGTCCTAGAAAACAGAGAATTCCCCTTGTATCCACGACACAAGTTGAGCTGGAGCTTCACATAGCACTTACAAGGCTTCAGGCCGGGGTAGCTTTATGGCACCCTCTCCCCTCTGATAGGTTATGGACAATCCAATCGATCGCATGCCAGGATCGAACTGACCCCGCGGAAAGTACTCGAGACCTGGGGCCGAAAACTCGGGTCTCGCGTATCGCGTCTCGGTTTCCACACTTCGGCTATTCGTGTATAGGCCATCAGCCTGTAGAATCGCAGCATCGGCTGGCAGAAGAGTAGCCAATACCCTAGGTGGTAATCTACCCGCCGATCTTCCCCGGACTTCCCCTGTCGCAGCATCGTACCCCACGAAAGGGGCAGCACGAGGACAGTGAAAGATGGGCAGCCGAGCGAATCAGGAAGCTCAACAAGAATGGTCGGGAGACTGTTATTCTCTCGTGTCTCTCTATCTCCATGACGAAGTGTCCCAGCCCGGATCACTATCAAACTGTCCGGGATGACTGCTCACCCATTCAGCGACCTCAATGCAGGGGGCGACCCAGACTCCCCGAATAGACTTGACGTATGTCAGAATCTCCGCCATCGCTGCCAATTTTTCCGGCGTATCCTGGAGGAACGGGTGGAACAGGAGAGAAAAGTAACCCTGATCCGCCACCGTCACATCGATCTTTCTCTTCATTCGCGCCACGAATTCTCCAATAGACATTGGCTCCGTGGTATCACCGTTCGCTGAGCGTAGCCCGCCTAGCAGGCTCAGATAGTAGTATGCGTCGATGTACTGCCACTCGAAGGGCAGTATTGCAAGATTGGATTTGAAGGCTGCTCGGCTGCCGGCGGGAGAAAGGTAGCGGATCCCCTGTTCTCCCAAATGGTTGAGGATCGCTTCAGGCACCAGTCCCCCCGGCGGACGAAATCCTTTGTATTGAAGACCAAGCTTCCCAATATTGGCCTGCGACTTTTCCCATAGAGATTGTGCTGATTCGAGGTCCAACTTGGTCCAATTTTCGTGCTGGAATCCATGCCAGCTGATCTCATGCCCTCGAGCAGCCAGATCCTGAATCTCAGCTGGGTAATAGTCGGCGTTCCAGGCTTCGACAAAGTATGTTGCTTTCATGTCGTGCTGGTCAAGAATATCGAGCATCTGCGGCAGCAGAACCTTCACTGCAGGATGTTCGCCGAGAGGCTTCTCCTTGGGCCAAAGGCTGGCATAGAGCTCGTGAGCTTCTCCCATATTGTCCATGGTGATACTGAATGCTGCTTTCGCACCGTTGGGCCATTTCGTTGGCATGGTCGACATGGTCTCCATGGAATTCTTGCGCCGCACAAACTTGAAGTGTGACGATCAGTTCCTTACTCTCGCAAACGAACGAAGGAGGTGTGATTGCTGCTGCAGATTTTGTTTCGAACGGTGCAAATACTATCCAGACCCAATGATAAGCTCGAAAGTTGGCAAGTGATGCATCAGACGAAAGATAAGGCGCTCAGACTATCCGACTCAGATGAACAAAGTGCTGTATGGGGTATGCTACGCTCGGGTGTAGCATTGTTCGCGTGTCGGGTACCGAGCTGAGGGAAAAAGGAGTAAGCTTGAATGCTTGCGCAATCACTTGGTACTTCCGCTTACTGCAAGGCGCGATATACATCCCGGGCTTTGATGTCTAGATCAAACTGTACTCACACACACTTGCACCTTGAAGGCTAGCCAGAGAGTCGTTTCTGGGCCGGCAAGGGAGGGTCGGAATGCATAACTTCACACGCCTCGTCCGCTTCGAGGACGAGAAGGGTCAGATCCAGTATGGCGAAGCTGGGAACCAGTGGGAGGAGGACCTACACGGTCAAACGCTGCCGACCTTCAACGGCGACGCGCTGATGGGCAGTCTGGAATTATCAGGGCAGAGTGCTCAAGTAGCCAAGGTGCGCTTCTCCCTCGTTTGACAGAGATGATGCTGACGCTTTCCGTCTAGGTCCTGTGTCCTCTTGAATCAGTTCCGGCTATTTATGGCATTGGTCTGAATTACAAGAGACATGCAGAAGAAACAGGAGTAGGTTTACCGTCGTGTTTTGGATTGACGTATTCGAACCATAGTAATGAACCAAGTTTCCCATACCGTTCTATCCGTTGGTTTTCACGAAGCCGAATGGTACGTCGGGCCGACTGACCGTGAGAAGTGGACGTCAGCTAACGTTGGCTTGAATAGATGCTCTTGCCGGGCCATACGAGGATATTCCTGTCGATGCATCCGCCAAGGAACTCGACTACGAAGTCGAGCTGACCATCATCATAAGTCGTGATGTGAAGAATCTTCCGGAGTCAGAGGATGCTCTTGACTATATCCTTGGGTATACGGTCGGCAACGATGTGTCTTCGCGATACTGGCAGACCCCGGAGCGAAGTGCAGGTCAGCACGGCTATGCAAAGTCCTTTGACAAATTTGCGCCATTGGGACCTGTGATTGCATCGAGAGAAGCATTGGGAGACCCGCATATGCTCAGAGTCAGGACTTGGGTCAACGGGCAATTACGACAGGACGCGTCGACTGATGACTTGGTCTTTGACCTCGGGCAGATTGTGAGACATTTGAGCAAAGGAAGAACATTGAAGAAAGGGACGGCTATCATGACCGGAACGCCTAGGTACGTTGTCGACTCCTAGGTATGCCCAACACTGTCCTAAGCCTTGTAAGTGGCGTCGCAGCATTCATGAAACCACCCGCCTGGCTGCAGCACGGAGATCAGGTCGAGCTCGAAATCGAAAAGATCGGGAAGATATCCAACCGGATGGTCTTTGATGAGAGAGCGGCATGAATGGGGATTGACAGAAGTGACACCTGAGAACAGAAGGAGAACAATGCTCATCATGCTTAAACTGAAGATAACCTCACTCAGAGACACGGACGCCGTTGAGTCTTGCTGTTGCATTCCCCGATCGCGCCTTGCACGCATCATCCTGGTGGAAAGAAGGGTGGAGCAGCGAGGCAAGGGAGGTTTCCCAGCCCTTATACTTATAGCCCCGAGATCTGAAGAAAGACAGACTGGCTTACCAACTACCTCGATTCTATAGCATTGCTACTCGTAAGACGCAACTGCATAGACCTCCTTTCGAATCTAGATCAAATCTCTCTCGATTTCGACCACAATCGGCACTCCGTAGCCACGTTCCCCGCCGACCCGGTTCTTCTTCTTGCCCACCTTCTCAACCTCGTTGACCAGTGGGTTCAGGGCCATCGGACAGGTCATCGGGTCCTCACGCTGGCAGTGCAGCTTCAAGACCACACCCTGACTTAGACCCTTTTTGCCCATGCCATCGGCCCAGCGCGCCGAAAACTTCAATCGTGGATGTTTCGCGTCGACATGGCCGGCAGGGTACACCGTGCCAACCAAGACCGCCAACGCGCCTAGGTAGTTTGCCCAGAAGCCTTCCTGGTGCGTCAGGGCCGCGTAGAGACGAGCCTTGAAGTCGTCGTGCGGAGGCGGAACGTCGGCATTCCACCGCCCGCAGAGCGTCAGAGCGAGGATGGCACGATCAGCATGGGAAACTCCGTGTGCGGACGCAAGAACTCCGGTGATGGGAGCATGTAAGGCTGACAATGAGCGCGTTTCCTTTGGCAGCGGCAGGTGTAGATACATCATGTCTGCCAAGGCTCTCACGGTGGACGGACTGAAGGTCGGAGGCAATGAACGGTCAAGGTTGTTGACGCCCGGAAGTCCATCCCATAGAAGCGCGGCGAGATCAGCGGCAGATGAAGTCGCGTACTGTGCCGTTGCAGCCTCAAGCGGATCAAGAGCTTTTATTGGGGCGTCGAGGGTGTCGAACAGGAATCCTTCGCGCACTCCACCTTGACAAAACCGGACTTGTTGGATCATAGGCAGTGCATCGACGAGCACGTTGACTAGGAATGCCACCGCGGGGACCTGCTCGGCACGACGTTTAGAGATGCGAAAAACCGACTCCTCGGCTGCGAGAGTGGTGATGTCGGCAGTCTGCTGGAATTCGCGCTTCGCCACACAAAACCCGTTGATAATGGGAATTGGGTAGGGAGAGACCCGATGCTGAGACATGAGCAGATAGCCCCATCCCCGAAACCCGCCTCCCGAAAGATACAAAGTGAGCCCACCATGTTTAGCTTTCTGCTGTAAAGTGTCAGGAAGGTCAAGGTCCTCGTAGGCTTGTCTGAACTGGGCTTTCATATGGTCTGCCAGGGCGTCGCGGGGAGACAAGACATGAGAATGCGAGTGGCCCTTGTGACCCGGGACTGAGGTGGGGAGATCTGCAAGTTGCCGTGTCATGGCTGCCGCGCCGTAGGGAAAGGAGATGCTGCCTTTCGAGCTGGTCTGGATATGGCCATCTTTGGCAACCATCCAGGTGATCTGCGTGCTTCCTCCTTCCCACCACGGTCAGCGTTGGTTCAGTTATCAAGATGGGCCAGGCAGGACACACCTCCTAAATCCATTACTAGCCCCTCGACAGTTGCGAAGCTGCTCGCTACACCCATGGCCCCTATTCTTCCCTCGGCCTCCTTCGGCAGCATGTCAACATCCCAACCTGTTGCATCTTTGATCTGGCGACGGTAGTCCACGGAGTTCTCTGCCGTCCTGGTGGCTTCGGTGGCGAGGACCCTGATATTGGTCGCAGGGACGCCGAAGTCGGCACAGGCGGTCTTGAACTTGTTCAATGAGATAAGAACTTCATCGATAGTGTCCTGTGGGATGGGGCCCTTGACACCGGTGGAATACTGCGCGTCAAACAGTGAGATGCCCTCGCGATCTTGATAGACCGTTGGGAGCGAACGGGCCGATGAAGGCGACAGGTCTGTGATGGAGAAGCGGATGCCATTGCTGTTACTCGTAGCCCACGATCAGCCCACATGTACAGGAGAGGAGTGCGACCATACCTTCCCATATCAACCAAGCCGTAGAGGCAGCTTGGCGACGGCGTGCGTAGCATCGTCAAGGAGGGGCGCCGGCTATCTTTTCCGGCGATTCGGCAAAGCGGTACCAGCACCTCGTACCAGGGCACAAGCAGCGTCGCTTGGAAGAAGCTGAAAGCGTCTATCCTCGTCTTCACTTGGAAATCGAAGATGCTACTCGTGGCAAACAGGACGCCGGCAATGAAGCGAAACCAAGCCAGCGGCGAGTTGCAAGCAGAAATCTCTGTCAAGCGGAGTTGCTTCCTCGTGTTCTTACAGGTCGCGCGTGCACGTGGGACGTTCTTACGCTCTGCAATCGTTCATTGCGCGGTCTTGAGCGACTTGAGCAAATCACCAAAGATACAATTCCTGCGGCCAGACGTGTGCGCTAGCAGTCATCTTCTCAGAAATTGCCCCGTGCAATCGTGAATCTTCCTCGGTAACGATGCAGGCAAGCCTCAATTACCTCCTAAAACTCGCCGAAATAATGCTAGAAGAAGGAGTCGAACTCGTCCTACGAGATTTCCTCGTCCTCTGTATGAAACGCGTCTCCGAACGCTGAGCCCTCCATGTTTTCCAGATTCAAATCATCATCGTTGCCGTAGCTTGCGAGCGCGTCCCCAGCCGTGTCCACCTCGACATTGTCGAAATCGCCTCCCATGTCGAAATCGGGCGTGTTCAATTGTGCGTCTTGGTTCAGCTGAGCTTGCGGTGGTTGTTGGAGGTCGGTAGCGCGACTGCTGGCGTCTTCAGCAGGCTCTTCCGTAGTAGGCTGCACCTGATCTTGTTCACCCTCGGTCTGGATCCCTGGAATATCGTCGTTCCGGTCGCCGTCCTCGCTGATCATCACCCACTCGTCTGCGCCATCAACATGACCATCCATACCTTCCATGTTTACGTCTGTCCCAGTGCTATCCAGTTGCGGAAGGTCCTCACCATCTAGATTGGCTTCCGGTTGAGGCGGTTGCTCCGCGACAATGGGTTGACTGGGTTGTGTGGCAGACGGCAGATTCTCTCCTTCAGCAGCTGCGGGTGCTGGCTGATCCGGTGTCTGCGTTCCATCGACCGGAGTAGGAAGCTCCTCCTGCCCAGGTTTCTGCTCTTGCGCATTGCTTGCTGGTGGCTGTGGCTGGACGGGATGTTGGACTTGAGCATTTGCAGCGATGGCAGGATTGACTGCACTCTGAGGGCGAGGAACGACAGGAAGCGAGGGTTCAACTGGAGCTGGGCTGATCTGCTTCCGCTCCTCCAACCCGCCCTTCGATATGAGCGTCACGGTGGTAGTCTTTGTCAGCTTTTGACCCATATCCGATTCTACAGTGCCCATAATCTCATCGATGGCATCTGGTGCTGCAGACTCGGTAGTCCCATTTATCGTGTCCTTGGAAATACTCCGTCTTTCTGGCACATTGGACACCGTTCGCAGCTTTTTCTCCGCAGTCGTCAAGGTCGTGGAGCGGCGTAATTTCTCCATCCGTCGCGTGTGCTTCTTCCTCATTTCTTCCAGTTCCGCCTGCATCGCTACCAGCTTATCTGATGCTCGCTTGATGAAGTCATCAGCCTGGCCTGAAGCCATTTTGCCCACTCGTGGTGGGGGGCCGGTACTCTGCTCCCTCGTCGCGGCTACTGGAGCATCAAAGAAATCTTTAGTCAACTCTTCGAGCTGCCCCTTCCGTCCAAAGCCAAGGTCACTGGGGATGATGGACAACGTGGGATATGGCGACTCGATAATTTCCTCCATCCATTCATGGTGCTGTTCATATCGGAGGCGACTGATATCCCGAGGTGTCATGAAATCAAGGAGGTCTCCACGGGAGACGTCTTCCTCTTCTTCCAAGGTCGCCTCTTGCGCAATACTCGTGCCTCTCCTGTGGCCGGCAACTGGAGGAATCTGTCCCTGGGCTGTAGCTCTGGCCACCCCCGGAGGCAGATGGATAACCGGCCAGTTCGACCGGTCATGAAGCATGAATTCTTTTCTCGGCAATTGGCCTTGGCTCTGTATCACTCTGCGCTGTTGGATCAGCGCATGGACATGCGGCAGAATCGGGATGCTGGCGGCAGGAACATGGTCACGCGCGGAGGCCTTCGAGTAGTGGGTCAGCCATAAACTGGGATCGGGATTGGGCAGTCCGTGGGCTAGGTTGCCTGGAAGAAGCCGGTATCGTCGTCTGCAGTGAGTCGCCATCGCTTCACCCGATGCTCGATAGCCCGCTCTTTGTAGAAGCATTTCGAGAGTCTATGTAGACCCAATTAGCCTTGCTTGCAGGAGCTTCTCATGCCACTTACGTATCCCCTGACTTCGGATTTGTAAACATGTTCCACATCTGCCCAGATAAAGCCATCACTTGCATAGGTTGTGCCTAGATATTCAAGCGGCTGCCATTCGAGGATCAACGTGCCGTCGGGAGGAGTGTCAATGAACTGCCATTGCATCGGCTGCAGGTCGCGCACGATCTTCTGGGCTTCCAGGAGGTAGTTGACAATCGTATCGACAGCAGGATTGCTGGTGATGGGATAGCGATACTTGGAGACGAGATGCAGGTGCGGCAACTATTCGAATGATTCAGTTGTGTCCACGGTGTCGGGACTTCTCAACTCACCAGCTGCGCCGGAACGCCGGCCGCAGGATCCTTCATCATTTGATTCATCTTGAAGAGCAGCAGCTGGGAGAAGATCTGGGCGTCTTGACCACAACAGCTCTGGACTTCTCGCGGGTGTTGATAGGCCGTCGTTGCGCATGCGACAGGAAAACTGAGGCGCGACTTAAACGCGACCGAATGGCTCCATCCAATTGAGGCTCACGAGGCTGTGGCTTGGCATACTCAGCCTCGTCCTGCACTTTCTAATGGCAGAGCCCAGTACCCAGCAAATTAGGATATGCGAGCAAAATGATTGTCCTGATTACATGGAGAGAGCCTGCTGTCCTCCACGAGCAGACAGCAGCTCCGTAAGCGAAATAACTGACTCTGCCACTGAGCGCGTTCACCTATGCTCTCATTCTCACAACTCATCTTTCTTCCTCTCTTCCGGCTTTTCGTCTGCTAGCTTCTCGGGGGCCAAGCTGAATTCATATCCCTTCATACCTCTTACGAGTACAGGCACGCCTTCAAATGCCGAATTTCCAGCAAAGTCCTCTGCGAGCCTCAACGCTGCTGCATCCCTAAGAAACGCCACGCCGAGCAACACCTCGGGTTGCCACACGACGGTCCCCTCTTTAGAAGGCGGAGGCAAGTCAAAGACATTGAACTTCACGTCAGCAAACTCTTTAAGTGCGTCTTTGGGCCCTGCCAGGAAGTCCAGGCTCACGTTCGCGTGTGGGGTGACTGTCAACGCTGGTGTGCCAAGGGCCGCGATACGCCGATCTGCCTCCGCAATGGCCAGCACCTGATGAGGATGAGGGGGTGTGGACGAGACGCCTAGCGCCTTCAGGATGCCGGAAGAGATATAGTTCTCCGTCAAGGTAAGGTCAATGTCTGCTAGGAGTGTAACTGGCTCCTCAGAAATTCCGGACACAATGATTGGCAGAGTGTCTTGATCGTTCCCAGCTAGTTCCACGGCATGATACGCTTCTGCCGAGTCTTCGCTTGCAATGGTAGAGATTGAGGAAACGTGAGTAGGTTTCGCTCGATGAGGCATCGCCCGTGTCAAAGTTGGATAAATGGTGATCAACGCTTCCAACGCTCGGCCTGTTGGTGCACCGCAGAATCGACCACCGCACCCATCCTCCCCCCAAGTGGCCCAGCCCTGGTGAGTTGTGAGAGGACAATCAGACCGTGTTATACAATCGACATCTGGGACTGGCAAGGGGACATGGGGCCGCCAAGGGAACTTTTCCCGCCTGCACAGCCCGTCACCGCAGCCAGCAGTGCAACAAGCGTCCGGCTCCATAGTGGGTGCAGCTGTATACGTGCGTTCCGTATCAGGCGTTGGCGCGGGAGTGTAGAAATAATTGCACAGTCCCAGTGCACAGGTGCCATCACAGCAGGCATCCTCCGTGGTTCTCAGATCCGTTGTACTTCTTCGATGGTTGAGAGTGCTGAAAATTGCCTTGAGGCTGGCAGTGATGGTGGGATTGGGCTCCTGCGTCTGGGTACCTCTAAGCTCCTTCTGCTCTGTGACTGCATCGCTGGCCGAAGCTAGCAGGAGGACAACTTGTAGAACAAGGAGTGGAGCTAACATATTGCTTGTTCTGAGCGGTCACCTAACTGAGATTGACTCGAATGAATGCGTCCCTACCACACAAGGAGCTGTGAGACAGGCAAGGTATTTATAAGGAAGCCGTTCAGGGCCCTTCGCATAAACAGGGGCTCTCCATCCCTACCATCTTGGCTGTCGATATAGATGTCACCGCTCCAAACCTTTGTCCAGTATGCCTTGCGCAGAAGTTCCACGCTGTCATTGAATAGCGGTACACTTGTACGACTTAGGTAAGTGTTCGAGGTCAGTAAAGGTCCAAACATGAGGTTTAATTCGTCAATCGAACGGAAAATAAATGGCGACGCAATTAGCAGCGACCAGGTTCACGACCGTATGTTTGCCAGGAAGTCGGTGGTAATAACCCTTACACGTCGGAGCACTCAGTGGAATGTCCTGCATTGTCAGCAGCCTCTGAAAGTGACAGCGGATACCCGCACCAACTGGAGTCTTCCACATCCATGTCGCTGAAGGAGCCTGATAAGGCTGCTTCTCAGCTGCCGGGGTGGAAGTGCACAGAGACAATCCAGGTTTGTGAGGGGTACTTCCCAGACAGGGATGGATGTTACTCCACTAGAGAGCTGAAGACTAGACACACAAGGTCTTGTTCCTGCAACCAGTATTGGCGGCTCGTACCTGGATTCATTGGTTAGCGTCCTGAGCGGTGTGGTACGCCTGACGGAATATGTTGCGCAGAGGCTGGTAGTCTGCGTGTTCATTATCTTAACGGGCGGCGTGTGTCGCTGTCGAAGGCGGGAAGGCGCCCGATGTGCGTCGTAATGTGTGGCTGTAAGTAGGTCAACTGGGCCTTGATGGACCAAGCGATGCCCTGTCCCGTAGTTTGAAACCAACGAAGCTTCGCGAGCTTGTTATGTCAAGGAGGGTCTGCCCAGAATATTCGACTGGCGCTAGGCAACGAGCTGCATAATTTCCTTTAGAACTGCAGGGATCGCATTTTTGATCTATTGCCGGCTGTAATGGGACAGTCCTACAGCATCACGGCGAACTCAAACCCCTGCTGAGCACTGCCATCGACTACAACACGCCTTCCTTCGTGCCTAGGCGCTTCATTCAAATCCACTCTTGACATGGTCCCGCCGCTCGACGTTCCTTTCTGATTTTCTCCAAAGGCTGCCTGCGAGAGTCCAAGGAGGCTCAGCTTCGCCGCGATGTCGCGAACATTGCCGCGCGAGGCCCGATACGCCTGCAAGGCTAGTATCAGTCCTAGTAGTGGGTAGGACAGACTCCAAGCAATCAATACAGCGAACGGCGGTATGGGCACTTTTGACAAAAGCATGCGTTCGCGCTGTTGTTCAGCGAGGGACATTCTGGCCGAAGTGTAGCCGCCGATTGTTGACAGAACCTTAGTCGAATAAAGACTTCCAAACTCCTGAAGAAACGCGTCTGTGGTGGTTCCAGATAGTGACGATTGCGTTAGAAAGCTTTGGAGGTCGGGATCGCCCCCACTGATAGTTGAGTACAGCTGGTAGCCGTGAAATACCTCCAGAGCGCTACCGTTCGGGGTTCGAACGATGTTCATGTCCTGTAAACCCCCCTCAACCCATGTATACGAGACGTCGTAGGAAAATATCGCGCAATCGAGGATAAAATCCACGACGCCGTTGGAAAGAAAGGTGCTGTTGGTGTTCTTTTGCACCATTTGGCTGCCTGGCATAAATTGCCCACTTGTCGTCGACATACGACCAGCGAGGCCCATGTAAAATGGATTCACCAACTGGGAGTCGGAATAGGGTAGGATACTCAGATCGAAGCCATTGAAGTCGTTGTATCCGACCGTGTTGTAGATGTTTTTTAAGCCTGACTCGTTGAAAAAAGAGTACATCAAGTTCGGAGCTGGCTTGTACATCCTGGAACCGCCAGCACTCGCGTCAGCAATGTCCAAAAATTAGAGTACAATGATCAAGAGCAAAACGTGTCGGATGCAAAGCCTCGGTCTGCACTTCTCGATTGTCTCGATGTAACTTGTGAGACGAGCACAACTTACAAGAATGAGCGATAGGCATCTGGCGGTCTCGATTCGTTCGCGCTGGTGCTGAAATTCGGAGGCATACCTCTAACCTTATCGTCAGCACCTGACGCCTTTATCCCCGCGACTCCATTCTGGGGCGCTGGTTGCTCCAATATAGGTTCAAGGAGACACTTACAGGGTGCCGTGGAACATGTCCGTGCAGGTAAAGTTGGTATAGCTGCATTCTCTGTCAGCCACTCCGACGGAAACAGGGTAATACTCGTTCCAATTGAGCAAGGAGATAATTGTTCGCAATCAGGCGAACATACTAGTCTTTCCAAAGCACCATACCACAGCTCGAAGGGTTTACTACTCGACAATCTGTTGAAATCCCGATCGTTGAGGCTCTGTAATCCGTATTAGGGCGGACTGTCTCCTGTTTGGGTACGAGGTAGGCCAGATGTGCGTGATTGAGTTCAGCTACAACCGTGAGTTGAATTTGCGAGATTTGGGAAGTATCATGAAGGAGTCGGCTTGTCTCCATCATCTCAGAATTTGCATTCGGGTCGGGTTGCGTCGCGTCCTGGTCCACTGAACAAGGCAATCCTAGGTTTGTCCTATTGAATTTCAAGCAGAAATCGGAAAGTCCCCGGCCCAGCTCCTGAACAGGCTGTGGAGGAATTAGTATCTGGTCGAACTCGATTGTCGATGTTGTGTAATGCAGCGCTGTATCGGCGATGAATACGCCTCCGGCAAGAAATAAGCTCAGGAGCATCATAGAAGCAGCAGAATGTAGTACTGGCGAAATGCTAGAAACCCTCCGCCGACGGATAAGATACCAAAGGTATGATCTCAATTGTTGAGCAGACGCAACCAGAATTCCAATTAATAGACTCATCTGAAATGGAGTCGGTAGGCGGAGATACTGAGCTTTCTCGGATGCTTCGAGTAACTTCCGCGAAATGGGAAGAGCAAAGAGCGAGAGGATGAAAGAACCCAGTAGAGGCGCGAGTGTTGAAAGGAAACTGGCCACAAAAACCAACCGGGCTGTACAAGGTCAGTGTGGCGTTAGGTAGATGCTCGCAGTCCTAAAGACTCACTCGCAGAGAAATTGACGAGGACGAACCCAGACCCTTGCATCTCGGTTCCTGTTCTCTTGAACAGGTTCGTAACCGGGTCGATCTTGTACCTGAGAAGCGTCAAAATGTGCTTCGGTCGGAAAGGAAGCCAGAGACGGCGTCCGGACGGAGAGATCTCTGGTGTTCACAATGTAGTCTGGAGGAGGGAGGAAACTTACATATACACCAATGCTAACAGAACGCTGGCTAGAAGAGCGATAGGGACGCAAATGACTGTTGCAGGGAGGATAATTGCTTCTGCCAGGTTTTCGTTGTGGAGTATCTCCGGTTCCAGAGCATCTTCGCCGCCTGGCTTGTGATACTGCCATCGGATGAAGGATCGCCTGACCTCGCTCTCCTCTAGGGGTAGTTCGTTGAGAAATTTCAATGGCGCGTCGGCATTCTCCTCCAGGACGACATCCTCTTGTGATGGGAAGTGCAGAGTAATCCTATGTGTGACAAATGCTGCAACTCGCTCTGAGAACGAGGTCGGGTTTTTTGGGCGTCGACTGTCGCTTTCCATTTTTGAGCGGCCAGAAGGGAAAGGTGTCCCACGAAATGAGGTTCATTAGGAGCACACGGTTGGGAGAGGGAACATCGTCCTGTGGGCACATATTACTTATCCTATCTTAGAATTGCACTAAATCCGTTTGTTCTTGTCGAAAACCGTGTACTGTGCACGGATGGCCGGCCAGTGTTGGCTTGCAATCATCCAGTCCGATGGCCTTCAACAAATCGCGTCGTACACGACCCTGGGCTGACTCCCGGCCGCAGCAGGGCGTAGGGATTCTAGACGCGGGTACTCCTATTGGTCGAGTGCTCGAAGCCGGTGTATAACTGTGGACCACTGAGCTTGCGCCATTTCGTTTCAGCTGTAAAAGGCAAGTCGAAGAGAGCAAGCATGCAGACATGGGCGACTGTACCGAGTACGAGTATCGGAAATAAGCAGTACTTTTACATAGCTGGTGTTTGCCATAGCCACTAGCTGGGATCATTGGGGGCCCGATTGTTCTGCATAGGCCTGTCAACGAGCCGACGCAACCCACATGTGCATTCCCGTCAAAAGGGAAGACGCCGAACAGCTGAATATGTTGCGCAGCCATGTGCTTCAGAAGGGCAGTGTTTACAGGCGAAGCTGAACTCAAGCAGTGGTGCCTCTGCTGGTGGCGGTGCGCGTTTGTGCTCGCTGTCTGGTTGAAAGAAGTGCCTGACCAGAGCACTTCCGGCAGTTGATCATCAGTTCATGCACGCATCTCGGCTTCTTCACCGAAGTTTGCCAAAAGTATTGCGGACTCTGTAATTAAATGCGAAAAAGATGAGACGAAGGTGAGCCGAAACTCAACGGAGCGTGAAACGGTTCGGAGGTCAGGTCAAGCATTTCTAGGCGTCTGCACTCCACCGGAACAGCACGTGAGTCCGCTCTGGCAGCCGCAGGCGCCATCAGGCGACGCGAATCATTCAGCAACCTGAGCTTCGTATCGCATTCGATCACTTCATCATCTCTTTCTGCCTTGTTGCAGCCTCTTGTTTGTTCCCTTCTTGTTTCTGTACCAACACCAATTCTCTCTTCTATTCCTGGGCCTTTCCACCCACCAGAAACCCGTCGAAGCTTTGTTTCCCAACCCTGCAGCTTGTAATCATGGACACCCTCGTTGCTCAATACACCCAATCTCCCTTTGCCAACGAAGGCTTCAGCGCAGACGAACAGAATGACTTCTGCGAGACGGTGCCTCCTTTGTCCCTTAAGTTTGCCTTACCACCTATCCCGCGGCCTTCGGCCTTTCTGCGCGCAGCCACAGACGATCACTCCAACCCCAATTGCCCGATCAAGATCGCCCATGGCACGACAACGCTAGCTTTCAGGTTCAAGGGAGGAATCATCGTCGCAACCGATTCAAGAGCTACAGCCGGTAACTGGATTGCTTCACAAACAGTCAAGAAGGTCATCGAGATCAACCCGATGTTGCTGGGAACTATGGCCGGAGGAGCTGCTGTAGGTCAACTCCTAATATTCATCTATCATGTCGATTGACAGTGGTTAGGACTGCCAATACTGGTTGGCTTATCTCGGTGTCCAATGTCGACTACACGAACTCCACCACAAGCGACGGATTTCAGTGGCTGCTGCATCCAAGATTCTGGCAAACCTGGTCTACTCATACAAGGGCATGGGATTGTCGATGGGCACGATGATTACTGGTGTAACGCCTCAAGAAGGACCTGCGCTGTACTACATAGACTCAGATGGGACAAGGCTGGCTGGCAACCTTTTCTGTGTTGGATCCGGTCAGACATTCGCCTATGGCGTGCTGGACGCCCTTTACAAATACGATCTGGAAGATGACGAGGCTCTTGAGTTGGGCAGACGGAGTATCCTGGCGGCTACACACAGAGATGCTTACTCCGGTGGCTATATCAACCTCTACCACGTGAAGGAGGATGGCTGGGTCAAGCACGGCTTCTCCGATACCAACCCCATCTTCTGGCAGACGAAACTCGAGAAGGGCGAGTTCTCAAATGTCACGAGCGAGCTGTCATAAGAGTATGTCATCAGAACAAGACATTCGATGCAGCTTCTGGCCACTGTGGTAGGGGGGTGCAACTGTACCAACACATGAACCAGTGTGTGTATTAGAAGGCTTCGGAGTCTTTTCACCCGGTGTATTACAAAATGCTGGGAATGACAAGGATTTTTATCTTGCAACCGAAGCTGTGTCTCACAGCCTTCCCTACTTCTTTCTTCAATGTCCTGGACGACGCAGAAACCATCAGCAGATTTCAGGCGCCCGGTACCGTGTTCGACCGGGGTTCACCGTCTGTAAACCACTTCTTGCTACAAGCCCAGCTTCGCCGATGCCGTTGCCGTCTGCAGCATGGGTAAGGTAGTCCACCTATTCTATAGTAAGTAGGGTTGATTCGTAATCGGTGAGGTAGTACACCCATTTCATAGTAGGGTTGATTCGTGATCTACAATCCGAGTATATATGCTCTTCCATGACTCTAGATCCGCCATGAAGACGTGACCTCCTCGAAACCGTATCAAGCAGTGTGAGCATCCCTTGTCCGCGCAAAGCATACAACAAGCACAGTCACCATGGCTCATGGCAGCTGTCTCTGCGGCAAAGTCACCTATGAAGCTGTGATCCCTGTCGACGCCTCAGGAAAGGTACAGTCCCACTCGAACATAACATATCTGTACACCCGGAGCCCCAGACATGTTAACGCCCCAGACAGCGTCGTGAAATACACCTCTGCCATTGCCGCATGTGCCGCAAGATCACGAGCGCGTACACCAGCGCCAACCTGGACATCCCGGCGTCGGCCTTCCACCTGACATCAGGTGAATTGAAGCGCGTGAGAACGACGCACAAGGACGACGGATTTGAGTTCAGCATCCTCTTCTGTCCGGACTGCGGCAGTTCGATCTACGCGGAGCCGCATATCGAAGGGTGGAAAGACGTTGTCATCATCCAGGTGAGTGAGTTGTGGTTCCGCGGCTTTGCACCACAGCTTATAGACCACCCTAGGCGGGCACTTTGGACGATCCCGTCGAGATCCTGGAGGCGAGGCCGTCCGCGGAGTTGAATACAAAGCGTAGGATGCCGTGGATTGCAAAGGTCGAGGGAGCGGAGCAGAAGGAGGGATACTAGGGACAAGCCTCAGAAGCATTTACATCGATCCATGCCGTTCCTACTCCGTTGAATCGGTCCTATATGCCGACTTTCCAGGTGTTGTTCACACGTAGGAGCCAGATGACCAGTACATTTCTTCGTTGAGACGCGTCGACAACATCCTTACGCCTGCATCGACAGATGCTCCACCTCAGAAGAAACAGTGAAAATCCCGAACCAAGACGAAGTCTACCTTTTTGGATTGAGCTTGTGCGAAATGGCGTTCGCTGGCGATTGATTACATTTGCTTCAGAGGCATGATCAATTACGCCTTCCCTGCCAGTTCTATGTACAAGTACAAATTGGATATCTCAAGCTCCTCGCTGAAAGCGGGCTCAGCTCACTTGAGCCTCCAAGCATCGTTGCAGACCGCGCTTGTCCCCAGTAGAATTGCAATGAACCTTTCGATGATGATCCTTTGAACGCCATACCTTGCGATTTGCAGACCAGACATGAACGAACTTCTTCGGAAATGGCCGGTTGGTTTCTCACCTGTCATCCCCGACGTACCTATGGAGACGTGATGGCAGCAGGATCTGGTGGACTGAGATGAGCACCAGATTTCTTCAAACATGGAAGGTGATGCTCATTTCACGGCCAGACACTTGATGTCGAAAGTCAACTTGCTGTTCTTGGGAATGCCAGGCAGAGCCTTGTTGCCGTACGCCAGGTGAGCTGGAATGATCAACCTTCGCTCACCACCGACCTGGATGCCCTGGAGACCGAGGTCCCATCCTTTGATAACCTCACCAGCACCGAGTTTGAAGCTGAAAGGTTTGCCGGACTTGTTGCTGTCGAAGACGGAGCCATTGTCGAGCTTGCCGATGTACCGCATCTCCAAGCGGCTGCCCTTCTTTGCCGCTGGACCACTCCCAACTTTGCGGTCGTCGACGGTGACGCCTTGGACGTCTCTCACACCAAGCGAGGCAGCCTTCTCTTTGCTGTCGGACTTGGTGGGAGGAGTAGCGGATGGAGTTGGGCCTTGCACGAGATTCTTTGCAAATTGGACTTTCTTCTCCGAGTCCCCATTGGTCTGGGCTGCTTCCTTTTTCCCCTCAGGAGTGCTGGCATCAACGGCAACCGCTTCCCCGTCGTTCTTCTTGAGCTTCTTGAGGCGCTTCTTCTCGGCTTTACTGAGCTTCTTCGTTGCTTCGCCGTTAGTAGTGGCAGCTGCGGTGGGTCCGAGCTTATCTTCCTTCTTGAGAGATTTGGCCATAATGGCGTCGAGATTATCTCCCTCGTCTTCCTCTTCATCTTCGGCGGGGCGCTTGTTCTTGCCCTTACCGGTGCCCTTGACAGTTTTGGGTGCTTCATCCTCCTCAGAGTCGACTTCGGCGATGCGGGGGTCCACGAGGTCGTCAAGGGCGTCGGACTCTTCGTCAGCATCTTCAAGGGCATCGAGCTCGTCCTCATCAGGCGACAGATCGTAGTCCTCTTCCTCTTCTTCGTCGTCGTACAAGGAAGCAGAGCCATCATCTTGAGGGATAACATAGTTGCCAGTGAGGTGGACGGTGTGGGTACCAGAGACTTTGAAGAAGACCTTTTCGCCCTGACCGACGACAAAGTCGAGGGTTTGCTGGTAGTTCTGCGTATATTAGCATGCAATTTCTAGGTCGAGAGGCGAATGCCATACCTTCTCGGGGTCAAGGGTGCAGACAACAACCTCGTCCATCTCGAGGGACTCGTCGTCCGAATCATCCTCATCATCGGCATCCTCTTCACCATCCAAAGCCTTCCCTTTGCCCTTAGCATACTTCATGATCTTGGCCAGCTGGGCGATGGCTTCCGCATCATCGTCGTCATCGTCATCGTCCTCGTCATCTTCGTCTTCCATGTCCGCATCCTCATCCTCAGTCTTGGATTTGGATTTGGACTTTTTCTCGCTGGGACCGCCGTTGATCTCCTCGTCCTCGTCGTCCTCGTCTTCAAGGTCCTCGAGATCGAAGTCTTCGTCATCCGAGTCATCTTCATCATCATCGAGCATATCATCGGGGACACGGATCATCTTAAGGGTTGCTCGAGGCGGATGCTTGTCCTCGGGATCTATGACCGGTTCTGCGCTTGGGTCGATTGCAGCCATCGTCACACGGAACTTTAGCAAAGTTAATATGAGCCCATCCGTAAATTAGAAGCCAAATGCGAGTCTCACCATAGCTGCAAACTTGGGCACGGCAGGAAGCATGATGTCGCCCGGAGGGACTCGCATGGCGTAGACCGCCACAGGCTGGATACCAGACATGTTGACAGGATCAGCGAGTCCTAGAATAGAAAGACGAAAGTTCAGGAATAGAGACTGCGATCCTTTGAGAAGATCGCGGTGGGTAAGAATGCGACGTTCAAAGTGTCCTCGTATGAGTAGTCGACGAAGCCCAAGAATTGCAAGAAAAAAATGTGAAATCTCGATTTATTTTCAAGGGCTGGAGGCTTGCTACCTCCGCAACGGGCTTATCGATAAGCGTTAGAGTTTTGAAGGTGGGCCGTGCTGCCTGCGTCTCTGCAAAGTGCCGAGTCGCGACCATGACGCGCCACAGTCACTCGCCTCTCCTTCACTCACATTGTGCATCCATCCATCCAGGTTGACGGCAACTCCACGTGTGGGCTGATGGACATGTCCTTGTTGCGATCATGATGCTGCCTACGCGGCCATGGGCTCCCGACTAGAAACGAATTCCAGCTTGGTGCGAAAGCGCATCGAGAGCCACACCTTCAGCGACGAGCAGGGCGAAGAATATGAAGGCTCAAAGTTCGGCGGGTTTGCCGACTATATGCGGAGGAAGAAGATCAAGCTGCAGAACCTGGATGTCGAAATACGCGCCAACTCGCCAGGCAGGCCTCCTATATTCCGCGGTGTCGTTGTCCATGTCAATGGCTATACGCAGCCTCCCTTGAGCGACCTACACAACCTTGTCGTAAGTCATGGCGGCGGCTTTCTCCAATACCTTGACGCAAAGACTGCTGCTACGCACGTCATTGCAAGCCATCTCACGCCGAAGAAAACGGTTGAGTTTGGCAAATACCGCGTCGTCAGGCCGGCTTGGGTAGTCGATAGTGTCAAGGCAGGAAAACTATTGCCCTGGGATGCGTACAGGCTGGTCGACGAAGGCGTCACGCAGAAGGTGCTGGGCTTCGAGAGTGGCAATATTATCAGTCAGGCAGGCAGCCACCGTGGAAGCTACAAAGACCACTCTGAAGCCAGTTGGTATGCTTCGCAACTGCGTCAAAACCAACAGGATCAGACTCCTTCATCTGCTGACGCTTCGGAGCCAAACAAGGGTGGTGACGGTGGCTCCAGTGAAAAGTCTGCTACTAACGCGATTTTTGATACGTCTGAAGTCCCCAGAGATGGCTTGACACAAGTACAAAATCCCGTGCTTGAGCCTCATCCGCTCGGCCCCGAGTCAAGAGACGCACTCAAGCCCGGAAAGCGCGAGCTTACAGCCGAAGAACACAACTTGATTCTGCTCTCCAACCCACATATGGCTAAATCCAGCACTGCAAATCCCGACTTCATCAATCAATACTACCGTGAATCTAGGTTACACCATTTGTCAACCTGGAAAGCCGAACTGAAAGCGCAGATGCAGGCACGCGCCCAGGAGAAACTGTCCTCGCAAAAAGTGAAGCCGAAAAGAGCGCCAGGGGCAAGACGATACATCATGCACGTGGACTTTGATAGCTTCTTCGCCGCAGTGTCTCTGCAAAAGCACCCGCAGTTGGTCGACAAACCCGTAGTCATCGCACATGGGAGCGGGCCTGGGTCAGAGATTGCAAGCTGCAATTATCCTGCTAGAAAGTACGGTATCAAGAATGGCATGTGGATGAAGGCTGCAATCAGCCTATGCGCGGACGTCAAGGTCCTCCCGTACGACTACAGTGCGTACGAAGAAGCCAGCCGCCAATTCTATGACTGCATCCTTGCGATTGATGGTGTGGTACAGAGCATCAGCATTGACGAGGCTCTTCTCGATGTCAGCGAGCAGTGCCTCAAGGTTGGCGGATCCGATGGCAAGGGAATCTCGGAAGGCTCCTTATATCGCGAACAAGAGCACGTTCAGCGTTTAGCTCAAGACTTGCGTGCTGCTGTGAAGGAGAAAACTGGCTGCGATGCCTCCGTCGGAATTGGTGGCAACATATTACTGGCCAAGGTGGCATTACGGAAAGCGAAACCCGCTGGACAACACTTCATCAAGCCAGATGACGTCCTGGAATTCATTGGCGAGTTGACTGTCACCGACTTACCTGGCGTCGCATGGAGTATTGGTAACAAACTTGAAGAAATTGGAGTCAAGTTTGTCAAAGATATCAGGTTGTTGACAAGAGAGAAGCTCATCAACACCCTAGGCCCGAAAACTGGCGAGAAGATATGGGAATACTCTCGTGGCATTGACAAGCAAGCGGTGGGCGATCAAGTTGTCCGCAAGTCGGTCTCGGCAGAGATCAATTGGGGGATTCGATTCGTCAACCAACAGCAAGCGGAAGAATTTGTCCAAAGCCTGTCTGACGAGCTGTCACGGCGTCTACTCGAGCAGTTGGTCAGGGGGAGACAGCTGACCATGAAGATCATGCGAAAAGCCGCAGATGCTGGTCTGGATCCTCCAAAGAATCTTGGACACGGCAAGTGCGACACGTTCAACAAAAGTGTGGTTCTAGGGGTTGCCACGAATGAAGGAGCAGTGATCGGAAAAGAAGCAATCTCCATCTTGCGTAGCTACAATTTTCCTCCCGGAGAGCTCCGTGGGCTGGGGGTGCAGATGCAGAAACTAGAGCCCTTGAAGCCATCTACCGCCGGCACTGGCGGTTTCATGGATGGCAGTCAGCGGAGGTTACAGTTCAAGAAGCCAGAGACCCAAGCACCAACATCCCCAGTGCCCTCAGAACAAGCCAAAGTGCCTTCTGCCCGCACACCGAGACTCAAGGACGCCGTTGACCCGATTGAGGAGGTTCCTACACCAGAGAAGCCGAAGGCCAGCACGGCCATTTTAGGTGCCGCCGATGCCAATCCCACATTGGAGGAAGATGATGCTATCCAGAAGCCTCTCAATGTGACTGGGACCCAGTTCATCCTTCCGTCGCAAATTGACCCGGCGGTATTGGCCGAATTACCCGCAGATATCAGGAACAAACTCGCTCCCAAACAGAAGAGTATACTCGACATCATGAACAAGTCTGTTCGATCTGCCTCTCCTTCGGATGAGCCTCTGTCACGCCCGGTCTCTCCGTATCTCAACGACAACGAAGCTGCACTGCCGAACCAGAGTCAACTTGATCCTGAGATTCTGGCTGCTCTTCCCGCAGATGTGAGGGAGGAAATATTGGCCCAGTACAAACAAAAGGAGAGGAGCAGCAGAACACATACGCATCAAAATCTACTTCCACAGTCACCCCAAAAGTCCAGGACTCTCGGTGTGTCGAAGAAATCAGTCGTGACTCCAACCAAGAAGCGGAAGACTACCTCATTGTTCAGCAAGGCAAGGTCAAAGCAAGCTGCGGACTCGTCCTCTACACTCATACAGTCGAACTTTGGGCCCGTCTCGAGATCATGTGGGGCCGAACCACTGGCTAATGCCTACGAGGAGATATCGGAATCCCTGCTTGATGAGCTTCCCAGCGACATTCGAGCGGAAATCATCGCAGAGCAGAAAAGGACCCGTATGGAAGCCAGATCGGGGCTATCTTTCCACCAAGGTAAAAGATTGAAGGTCACGGCTCAAGCAGACGCCGTTGCCCGGGGTCAACAAAAGCTACAGCTATCAAAGCTGCCTGAGAAGCCCACGTTCACTTCTCAAAAACTGAGCTCTCTGCCCGAGCTGAGAGATGCGATCTCGGCTTGGCTAAGAGAGTTCTCTGTCGATGGCGAAGGCCCCGATCCGGAAGATGTGACTGCACTCTCCGAGTACTTGCGCAAAGTCGTGTCTATCGAGCGGGATATGTCCAAGGCTGTTGCTGTAGTAAACTGGCTTGGAATGATCTTAGACTACGAGAACTTTGGCGCCGAAGACACCCGGGTGGCCTGGGAGAAGGCACTTGGCGTGCTGAAGAGGGATGTGCAAAATGCAGTGATTGAGAGAGGCCTTCCTCGTGTCGTATTCGACTGCTGAATGAAGGGCAGCATGCCTCAATTCCAGCCTTCGTGGAGGTCCATCGCTCCTGCACATGCTGACTTGACCGCGCCTGCCTTCCCTTCACCTCTTGCTCGCCACACCAAGGCAGGTGTGCGTGCGCTCGTCTGGGTTCGCTTGTTCTCTAGAAGCCCATCGTGTTCCCCTCGCTTTCTTCGTCCCACAATTAGCATCATCAGCAACTCTCACTTCGTCTTCACTTACAGTTCATTGCTACGCCATGCATGCATAACGTCGCAAGGACTCCTGACTCGTTTCCAAGTCATCCCACCTCCACCGACGCAATGACATTCCCTCCTGCCTGGAGTCGAAAGCGGCGACCCTCAGACCTCTCTCAGCCTCCTTCGACCTTCGCCCGCTCGTTCAACCCGCGAATCCCCAAGAAATCAAAGCTGAATCATGTCTTTGACGGCACGGGCTCGCCCTCAGTTGACTCGACCGGCACTGGACAATCGAAGCTCAGCGTGAAAGAACAGCTCAAGAAGAGGGTCAAGGCAATGTTGAGCATGGGTGAAAGAAGCAGTGTTCAGCACCACATTGATGCTATGTATTCTTTGTCACAAGGCACCCAGTCTGCGTACATGCTTGCCAATGGCTCCAACACGACGACCGTGCACCAACCATTAAAGATCCGCCTGACAGCGATGCCCGATGTCCAAGAGGGCGATCAAGATGCCACGTCAGTGTCAGATCTCATCAAAAGTGCCCCGGTGACTCCTGGTATGGACGGGCGACTTGGGGACGACGAGTACAACTTCTCCGACTCCCTCGATGCTAGCAAGCGGAGCCAGTCTGCCCCAGGGCTGCAGCGCCGCGTGAGTCAAAGGTTTCGTCAAGCATTCGGCAATGGAAATTGCACCGTGGTAAAGAGACCCAACGTGCGATCTAGGCCTAGCGTACAGACACTGGCAATGGAGTCTGCAGCAGCAACATCGATGCAGCTTTCGCCGACACCATCTACCATCAACAGTGGCAACAGCTTCTGGGGAACTCATACTAACGCCTCGACTCCACGGACCTCTGATCCGTCAACGCCACGGTCCGTCGTTCATCATGATAGCATGGACTCATTCGACATTGAGAGGCGTATGATCATGACAGAAAGTCGACTGTTGACTCCAATTCCGGAGACCACCAGTCTTCCCGTCCTCACTATCAAGACGGTCGAAGCCGCCGCCACTGCTAAGATGTACTTGGAGCTACAATTTAACTCCTTGTTGAATGACCAACCAATCAGGAAACTTCGCCAACGGGACCTAGACAAGTTGTTGAGAGAGCGTCACCTGCCTCCCGAGAGTCAAGATCGAGCTCGAAGAGCCTGGGAAAAGGCTGAGAGTCAGAACCTCCGTCAACTCCGCGTCCTCAAGAACACAACGAACCAAGCCAGGGCAAGTCGGGGCATTAGTCCTGGTGGCTTCAACACCATCAGCGTCCTCGGCAAAGGTAGCTTCGGGATTGTTCGACTTGTTAAAGGTCCCGGGGGTAAAGAGGAAGCCGGAGCTGCTGAGGGGAAGCTCGCAGGAAAGTTGCCTGCCAACAAGGCCTCACGTCCAAATCTGAAGTCCTCATTTTTGAACAGGCGAAGAAGTTGCACCCAGACAAAGATGGAGGTTTACGCAATGAAAGTTATCCGCAAGTCCGACATGGTCCGGAACGGCCAAGAAGGACATCTACGGGCAGAGCGTGATTTTCTTGTGGCGGCAGAAGGCTCCAGATGGATCATTCCGTTGATTGCTGCCTTCCAGGATCGAAAACACTTGTATCTCGTCATGGAGTACTGTATCGGAGGTGATTTCCTAGGATTACTGATCCGAAAGAACGTTCTCAGCGAAGACACGACAAAATGGTACATCGCCGAGATGATTCTTTGCGTCGAGGAAGCCCATCGCATGAAATGGATTCACCGTGATGTGAAGCCTGACAATTTTCTCATTGCTTGGGACGGTCATCTAAAGATTTCCGACTTCGGCCTTGCGTTCGATGGGGAATGGTCACACGATCAACGATTCTATCACGAAAACAGACAATCACTACTGGAGCTGTTGGGTATCAACATCGATGGCGACGAGCAGGACAAGCAAGAGAAGCAATCGCAGCCACAACATGCTGGGAAGAGACGTGGCAAGGAGGATTCCATGACTAAAGAGGATCCTGCAATTGGGGAGCCCATCTTGGACTTCCGCAACCGGTGTCAGCGTCGCAAACTGGCCCGGTCTGTCGTTGGCACTTCGCAATACATGGCTCCCGAGGTCATTCGTGGCGATATGTACGACGGGCGGTGCGACTAGTGGAGCATCGCCATTATCATGTATGAATGTCTCTATGGTTACACGCCGTTCGCCTGCGACGACCGCCACCAAACCAAGCTGAAAATCCTTTCACACAAGAAAACGCTCATCTTTCCCCAGCCACAGGACATACCAGAACCGAGCATCGAAGCCTTGGATCTTATGATGTCGATCCTCGTGGAGAAGGAGAAACGTCTGTGCAGCCGCCAGTACGAGCTGAACGACTATAGTAGGAAGATCCAGGGCGGCAGAGTAATTCGCCAGGACGCAGACAAGCATCATCAGGACTACCAAGGGAATTTTGTTTACGACGGAGACGCGGAAGATATCAAGCGCCACGCATTCTTCCGAGGAGTTGATTGGGAGACCATGCACCTACGACGACCGCCCTATATTCCACGCGTCAAAGGCTGGGAAGACACCAAATACTTCCAGGAAGAGGAGCCAATCTCCGACGTGGATACGGCGACTACCGTGGAAGAAGCCGATCCGGATGCCGGCATTGAAAATGCGGTTCAGCCATCGAAGAGCAAATCCACTCAAGCCAGTCAACATCAACAAGAAGGACAGCACATTGTTCCTTCGGCAGGCTTGAAGATGGCTCCGCCCCAAGACGTACCTGTACGGGATGCGGACCTTCAAGCTGTCAAAGGCTTGAAGAATCCCCTTATGCAGCCTCTCGCAAACGGCGCTCCGAGCACTGGAGCCACGCTTGTCGAAGCCGGTGCCCATGCTGACCCACCCCCGGAGAATGCTGCGACGGGCAATGTCAAGCCGAAGCTGAGAAGGAAGGAAAAGAAGCGCCCAAGGGACATCATCTTGCGCGACCCCGTGGCAGGTCCGCCAGCCCTCGAGTTGCGGAAACTCGGGGCGTTCCTGGGTTACGAGTATCGTCAACCGCTTCTGACCAAGGAGATTGTTGAGCAGACACTGGCCGAAGATTTCGCCAAGGCCAAATTCAAGGATTACCGGCCAGGCGGCGAAGGGCAGGATCTCGATTTCTCCTTCGAGAGGCGGGTGTACATGGATTCAGGAGGACACATGACGGCGCAACACAGGCCGGTCCAGCAGATGCTGAGATGTGAGCATAACTTCTTTGGAGTTTGACGCAAACGCTCTCGACCACTTGCGCGTATTCTTATGGTGGCTGTTCTGTACATAGCAAGACAAGGAATGTCTATTCCAAACACCGTGTGCGTGGATCATGGTTTAGCGTTGCGGAATGGATATCATTACTTGGATGATGTCTTGCTGGTCTAAATTTATTCTCTATGCCGTCGGATCCTTTCTCTAGAGCTTGCTGTTTGCCTGCTCGAACTCCTTGCTGAAGGGATAATCAGTGTAGCCGGACTCGGACTTTGGGTTGTAAAACCTTTCCCTGTCGTATGGAGCCAGCTCGATATCGTTGGCGATCCTGAAGGGCAAATCTGGCGTGGAAATGAAATAGCGTCCGAACACGATGACAATGTCCCGATCCTTGTACTCCTCATCAACCGCCCGCCTCGCCGACGCCGGTCTGAAGCCCCCCGCCAGCAGCACCGGCGAGGTGTTTCCCCACACGTCCAGAAGAGGGTCGACCTTCTCTGTGCCCTCGATGTCGGCGTTGCCCGAGACCCTCGACTCCACCAGATGGACATAGGCGAGGTTGAACTTCTTCAAGCCCTCCATCACGTGCGTGAACTGCGGGTACGGATCCTCCATCTTCATGCCCTGGAAGGAGCTGAATGGCGACAAGCGGATGCCGACCTTCTCGGCCCCGATCGCGTCGACCACCGCCTTGGTCACCTCGAGCGCAAACCGCGACCGGTTCTCAACGCTGCCGCCATATTCGTCCGTGCGCCGATTGGTCACGTCCTGCAGAAACTGGTCGATCAGGTAGCCGTTCGCGCCGTGGAGCTCGACGCCGTCAAAGCCCGCTTCAATGGCGTTGCGCGCGGCTTGCGCGTAGTCCTGCACGTAGGATGCGATCTCTTCCTTGGTTAAGGGTCGCGGTTCGCCATGCTCGCTGTCGACGGGGATGTCGGAGGCGGAGACGAGGTCGAAGGGCCCTTCGGCCTGGAGGACCTTTGGGTTCGCAGTCCGGCCCAGTGCCCAGAGTTGCATGAATATATAGGATCCCTTGGCGTGGACCGCGTCGGTGACTTTCTGCCACGCGGCAATTTGTTCCTGATTGTAGATTCCAGGGACATTGGGATAGCCGCCTGCCCTGGCGGAAATGAACGTCGCCTCGGTGATGATGAGTGTGCCCGGGACGGAAGCGCGCTGTTGATAGTATGTCGCTGTGAAGGGGAGTTGGACGTGTGAGTCGTCGGCGCGGAAGCGCGTTAGCGGCGCCATGGCGAGGCGGTGTTGCAGGGTGAGGTTACCGAGCTTGAGGGGCTCAAATAGGCGCGAGGAGTGCGCGGCGGAGAGGGAGCCCATGATTAGTATCTTTCTCGCGGACCGTCCTATGAGTTGCTTCCGGCGAGAGTTTCGAGGGGTTGTTGGGCTATCTACGAGATTTGAGCGTCGTCAAGCGTCTGCGGTGCAATTGATGGCAATGCTGATAGCTCAAGAAGTGGCGGGACACGAAGGGAGTATACTTATACTTGTGTATTCCGGGAAAGTGGTTCGACACGTATCCATGGAAGATCGACAGGCACATCCGCCCACCATCGCTGATAACGGAAGCAGAGAAAGCTCGAGCGATTGCCGAGGTGCTTGCTAATGCGCGTCGCCGCTGGTATTGGTCAGCAAGGGCACGGCGAGCGCCTATGATTGGCTGATATTGACGACATTCGTGCTGTTTCTAATGGGTTCAGTGATGTATTCGTGGGCTTCGTCCGGAAGGTGAAGCCTCTTCTCAAGCGAACCACTGATGTCTTGGTCACCTGTTTCAATATGCCGTTCACTAATACGTCGGTGGTTTCAGAATTTTGTTGCATGAACGAAAGTGTGCTGACTGCTTGTAATCAGCGAGTGAACTGATCTAATGAGCAAGATTTTGATCTCTGTGAGTGATTTGATTCGATACGCTTGCTGATATTGAGCGAATGTCAAGTTCCGACGGACGAACCAGGCGGGCAAATGTCCAAAACGAGTTCAGTGAGCCATCGGATCTGCATCTTGTCGGCTGGCAGATGAGCATCGAAGTCTATTCCGACTTCCCATAAAGGCAGTTTGTTCGTTTCTGGATGCCAAACCTTAAGGCGTGTCGAGTGGCTGAGAAATCCAGTCGGCGTAACAGTACACCGTGGACAGCGGGGTCGCTTGGTGGGCTCTGCTGTTGTACTCGAGTATCCGTGCGGATTCTCACCTTCGACCACCTATCTATTTCCACTGGCCATCGCTGTAGTCCCGCCGTTCCATCTCTCTCTTCTCGTTGCCACGATCCGAAGTACTCGTGAGGTGAGCGCAGAATTGGTCACTCAAAGTAAGCGAATTGCATATCGGACGTCTGAGCGCATATAACAAAATCTGACAAGTCGCATTTGAAGGATTCATCGACAAGGCGAGTTCGAGGGGTTGTGCAGCTTCAAACGTTAGGAGTCGCAGGCGGTTGGACGGTGCACACACGTGCATAGGCTCTGCTGATTGGATCGAGTAAGCCAAGCTTTCGATCGCAGCAACCGTGAAGTGAGCCCTCGCACACGGTCGTACAAGAGTTCAAAAGTATTTGTGGCTTTGGTGAGCTCTTAAGTTGGCCAGCAGACTGAATCACAGCATCGAGGCGGCCATCCACCGGTCATCGTTGCCGACACTTCCGTGGATGGTCGGTCTTGGCGCCAAGGCCACACTGATGGCCTTTTCCCTTTTTTGTGCGTCGATGAGGGGGGCGACTGGCGTTTGACGTTGGAGGGATGCGACGGACCCTCAGACTATATAACTATCTGACGAGGTGCACAGTACACGATACAAGGTCATACATGGCCTCGGTGGTCATTACACAGTACGAGTACATACTCGTATCGCATGCTTGCCAAGGCGTTGCGACTGAACACCAACACAAGAGACGACAATGGCCAATATCGGATCAACAGTGACGTTATGGCGCCGATCAGCTCGGGCACAACTGGACAGTGCCACCCTCCGCTTCTGCACGAGGGTTCCCTCCAAAAGACGACGTGGTACGAGTACGATGTTAAGGGTGCAAAAGTCCTCAATTTGTCATACATAACAGATGGAGGGAGGTATTCACCCGATATCCATTTCTCCGCCTGTGTGAACAGTAGCGGAAGGCATCTGGAGGAACAATGCCACATTGTCTGGGCAGCTAAACCTGATCGAAGCCAGACCAAACGAGACCAGATCCAATAAACCCCCCAAACGCCTCAACAAGTGATACGCCGATCAGAAAGCTCTGGACGAGGCAGTTGCGCCACGTCAACGTACCCGGCGTCCTTGATAGACTCGAAATACCGGAATAGTTTTCCCGGATCCTCTCGTATCCTTTCTCTGGTGCTAGGATTAATGATGCCGTCTAGGGAGACATCGTCCTCACACATCACCGAGATACACCACCAGACAATGGTCTTGCAGGGCAATCCACATGGCCTGATCCTAAAGATTCGCCGCATCTCACAATACTCCCTCCAAGCTTTGAAGTGCATGAGACCGATTTGTCGGTTGCCGGTACAGTATTCCGCAAGAGCCAGGAACAAAAACGCCACCACGTCCTCATCACTTGAATCCTTGCAGTTGGCCAGGGACGATATCCTCTCTCGTGTCCTGGCAAGGATGAAATTCTGCCGCGACGCAAGGTAGTGGTTCTCGGCGTCCAACAGACCAAGTTCGGGTGGCGGCTCATTGCTTCGATGATGGTTCGCACTGAATAGCAGTATCATGGTTTCGAAACACCACTGGCTGGAGGTGGCATAGGGTAGAAAGAGCTGGAGCACCGGATCATGTTTTTGGACGATTTCTGGATAGACATCCAGCCCGAGCATGGATCCTGCATTTACCGCAAAATATCGCAGCAGGTTGTGGTCGATGGGCGTCAAAAGGATTGATGATCTCGCAGCTGATTCGTGGAGAGCTTGCAAAATGATACGTTGTGACTCTTTCTCCAATCCGGCGTTCAGTTCGAGCGGTCGTTGCGGGGGTGGCGTGTTTGCAATCCTCAGCCCTTCCAGCAGTGCCAGGCCGAACTCAGACCGACTTTCTGTGCTGGTCCTTCTGTGTTTTGAGGCCATTGGCTCGCTGTCGAAGAGACTTGCAGTGGATCTGGGCGATTCCGCCTCGAGAAGCGGTGAATTGAGCCTGGACATTTCTATCCGGCAGCCGTCTTCCGGTGACCGGCCATGCTTCCTGTCGGAGGCACTGCTCTCGGAAGAGTTGTCGAGGCAGTCCAGGTTCTTCCGCGGCTTGGACTTTGTTCCTGTCCTCGACCGCGGCGACTGTGAGCGTGGCTTTCTGACGAAAGGCGACACGGTCACGCTGTCACGCTCAAAATCGATTACTGCCGCATAGTGCGAGATGCGAGGCTTTGTTGCTTCCTCTGATTCGTCCGAGCTGGACGACTTCGCGTCTGGTCTGCCTGCGTTTGGCTGGTGGTTATCCTCTTTCGGTCGCATCCAACGCAGCGGCGAGAACTGGTTTCGAGACACCCATTCTGATCGGGCTTCTCTCTTCGACCGGACACGATCCTTCATCAAATGTGCCCGTGCCGTTTCCGTGACTCCACGGCGGTTGATGTCGTAATCCACAAAGGTGAAGACCCTTCCCTCGGAATTCTGGCTTGACATGTTGCTTTTGTTGTTTCTGGTAGTTGGTGTGGCCATCCCCAGGAACCGGACCACCAGGTACTGTGCTATTTACTGCCTCGGGTATATAGAGCCTTGGGTGATATGGCCACGGCTGCTCTCCGAATATTACTCATCCATGGAGCCCCGTATGCCACGCGCAAGGGCGTCGCAGAATTGCCCTTCAGCTAGCGCCCGGGCGGCCGTCGAGGATGCAAATACTGAGGAGCAAGCAGTCTCCCCCAACGTCAAAACGGCGATAGCCAGCCGGGGCCTTAACGTCGGCCCAATCGGCAGCTTGCTGTCGCGAAACACAGCACACTATACCCTTTTTTGAGAAGATACGGATTTCGCTGATTGGCCGGGGAGCGAGTCTAGTGGGATGCGAAATAGTCGGTGCTGTTTCTCCATCTTCGAGCAGAAAATCATCCGCAATTCTTGTCCATGCTTGATGGTGCCAGAAGCGATTCCTCCTCTGCTGGTCTCATATCATACGAGGCCGCCGGCTGACATGTCGACCAATGAACGCCTGCTCTTTCCGGCCGGCCCATTCACACGACCCCCCTATTCTGCCTAGTCGGAGCCCTGGACCTGGAAGGGATTCTGCACGCCATGCAGCGAGGGCGCGGTACTTGGCTTTTAGTCCCAGCTGCCGGTTCATCTACATCGCATTCACTTGCGCGACTGCTCCAGTAGCGATGCGCCGGTGTCTTTGTCAGCCGCCGTCTCTTTGGAAGTTCTTAGTCATTGCATTCGGTCCGTGTTCTGGAGCGCGAGCTTGTGGTAGGCAAAATACATGCTGTTGCAGCGTCGTCGTGTAGAGCCTGGAGCCAGCTACATTGGGCAGTTCTTCCCACCTTACACGAGCCTAGGGGAGACCGCTTAACGTCCCACAGCCGAAGCGAGCGGGTTTTGCGCCAATCTCTTTTCCGATTCACCCGGGGCAATTGATTGCTTCCTGTGAGGGCTTGCTTTGATGAAGCACTACCTTCTTGAAAAGGGTTCTTGCAGCAAGCCCCCGCGAGATGTGGAGTCCATGACTTGAACGCTGACTGCATCGTTCTGTAGCATCAGTGCCAACTTCGCTAAGCAGCCGTCGACGTCACCCTTGGGGGTGTTTATGTGGCCACAGGAGAGTGGCTAGTGCACCAGGCAGATCACGAACATGATCGCGGTGTGACCAGATGTGCATTCTGAACAAAAGTACCGCCCTTGAACCCTATGCTCTGTGGCTGTCGAGGGCGGGATGCGACCAGTGACAAGGATGCCGACAACCATGGACGAGGCTGAAGTCCTTTCCACTCGACTAAACCGATGGCGGTCCGATGCCGCGGTGATATTCTTACTGTGTACAGTTGCACGGCTGAAGCAAAACATCATGGCATTCGCACCGAGAGAAGCACAGCCATGCCTTGTTCCTGGCTAGAGACTAGTGTCTGAGCCACAGGAGCAGGATCTGGACCCTAGTGACCCCATCGCATCCAACAGGAGACCACGGCAAGCAAGACTTGCTGTTTTTTTGACTAAGCCACGTCCTGGAAGTCTATGACCTCTGAAGTGCGACCGCCAAGTACAGACAGGCAATCAAGCCGGCTGCGCTGAGAAGGACAGAGACTTGCTTGGCTTTCCCACTTAAGGTGCTAATAGCGTCATTCAAGATTCGTTATCAGTTCGGTATTATCTCTTGGTATCGGCCAACAGCCGTGCAGCAAGCAGTGAGGACAATTTGTGCGAGAGAGCTAGGGAGATGTTGTGTGAGGATGACCCGAACGTTTCAGATATTACACCGTCTACTCGGGCAAGTATGGACTCGAGAGAACTGCCGATCGTCCTGTGATCCAGCGCGGCACTCAGCAGCCCTACTCAGGGGTCCACTGCTGGATGTACGGTGCGTGGACCGAGTCGATCCACCGGGGCGGAAGGATCATTAACTCCTCGATGGTGGCTGTCGCAATGGAAGGACACATAGTTTCAATGCGGACTGAGTCAGCCCATCCTCAGTTCGAGGGACAAACACATTACGCCGACCAACTCTCGGACCTCGGCTTGCATGTGTACGTGAAGGACATGCTCCTCAGGCATCTGAGTTAAGCGAGCCCGCCTCACGACTGACTCTTCTGACCGAGTCGGGAACCGCACGCCATTTTCGAAATCGACGGGACTTCTACACTGATGGGGTACGAGTACGCGGTGACCCATTCCTCGTGTCCCAGCAGCCCTGCAAGGTCCATCGCGGTCGAGATGCCCGGCCAATACATGCATGCGCTCAAAGTGCTCGAGCGGCACATGCATAAGCCCTGCGTCTTGCCGCGCCGGTGTATCTTTCAAGCGTCAAAAGCTTAGCGAAGCTTGAATGCTGCTGACTACACCCCGGCGACGGCGACGTCGATCGACGGCATCGCTGAGTCAACGAGTCCGCGTAAGCACGGTGTTCACCGGCGAACCCTGCATCCCCGCCTCGAAGACCGGTGGGCCCGCGAATGACCAACATATAAGAGCTAGTAGGTGGCGAGCGGCGACGAGCATAAGGTGAAGACGGTTAGGTCGGTTTCCGCAAAGGGTTTGTACACATACGAGGACACATACGAGGACACTATTTCCCCCACAAATAAAATGTTCAATTCCCGACTTGTCGCTCTCTTTGACCTTTTGGCCGCGCGATGGCGACCACAACGCAGGGCCATGTGACGCTGCAAACCAGCGAGATTAAGCCTTCTTTCTGCAAAACCCTGGCGACGTGGATCTCCGGTCGGGGAGCATGTCGGGAAAGATTCGCGAATGGCTTCCTGTAACTGCAATTCCCTTGGGTTGTTGGCCGACAATCCTGGCTTCTCCGAGGTCTGGCACAGTTTCAATGACAACAAGTGGAACATTCCGAGAGATGGTGATACGTGGACCTTGGTAAACATCCTGCGTCATCCTCTTGAGTCCGCCAAGGTGACGGCGCAGTGACGGCGGTGCATCCAGACACGCCAAGCATCGCGTACCATGAGCCGACTGCAGTTCGGAACGTTGCGAATGAAGCAAGACTGGGAGCAGTGTCTTCAAAACGGGTGGCTCAACGAGGCTTTCTCAGTCCCGTCTCTGTTGCACTCAGTCTCCTGCTAATTTGCGCTTACTCAGGTACCTCCCCTTCCACGCTGCGCCGAGTTCAGGCTTGCTACGATGCCAATAACCGCACGCCTTGTGATCGAGATGGCGGGGTCTCTTCCCTTATAACGAAACTCTGTCCATGCGTCAACCGACGACCTTGCCTTATTCGCAAGACTAGAAGTTAATGGCCGGCTCCCCTCAATATTGCGACCAAACCGGTGGTGGCCCACCTCATTTCGTGCGAATAACGAAACGGATGGCAACGGGTTAACCGAAGAGCAAGATGATGGTCATACTCCTCAGGGGCGAGCTGAATTGAGACAGCAGAGAAGTCACCATGCCTCGTTGTGGAACCGAGTGCTTACAGTCACTGGCCCAGCACACAATGCCTCTGTAGTGGAATACCTGAGGAGATTGTTGAATCGCCGCCTTCAAACATTGTTGAGCCTGCTTGGAACGCCTGAATTGCATGGCGATGTGAAGCTGAACCCCCCTCGTCTTCGGCGACTTGGGCCTAGACATGGTGGAGGAGGCCGTCGCGATTACCGCATTCCCTGGGCTTTTCCACAATATGACCGCGCTTGAACCATGCCCCTATTATTGTGTATCCGTCTGCATCTCTCGGAGTTGACGAGCACGGTGTCTCTCCGTCGCGTCAGGTGATATCTCGCTGAAGCAACCGCCAAATTCATCCGCGGAGTCCGGGTAAAGCAGTCCCAAGGGTAAGCACTCGACAAGGACATGCCAGTCGACAAGGACAGGGCCACCTGGCCCTGTCCTCCAAGCCAGCCAACGAGACCGACTACCTCATACGTCCTTCCATGTCTGTCCCTACATAATGCAGCGTTCTATGTCCTAGGTACAGTAGGCTCAATGGAAACCCTCGCCCAAAGACATGGAAGATTCAGAATCAGCAAAACGGCCGCGGCGGACTCCGGCGGCCGCTCGCGCCAGAGAACGAGCGGTCCTGACTAACAAACTCGCCTACTCCTTAATAATTACTTACATTCCTGCAGGAACGTGGTCGACGGGGCCGGCGAACGGATCTTGATACCTGCGGGAGCGTTACCGACTGGCATACATAATATCGACGAGCTCGTATGATCGTCCTGAAATCTGCGGCCAAGCAAAACTCGCGTCTCATGACGGAGAGCGAGCGCTGTTTGGTAATTAATCAACACATACCTGCCGATAATATCAGCGTTACCGAAAGACAGGGAAACGATATTCGTGTACGAGGTATGTACCGTATTTGACATTTCAGTAACTACGCACCGTTACCGCTGATGTCCCCGCCAAGTGTATAGGTACCTCAGGGATTGACCATGACTCACTGAAGTGCTACTTAGTACCTAGCTTGGCTATAAACTCTGAGAAGTAAGTACTTCGTACGAGTACATCGTACTGACCTGTTCAATCACCAGGAACAATGCTCCCAAGGGGCCAAGATCTGGGCAGCCTGATATCGGAAGTACATTACCGAAGGATTCCGACCTTTTTCCTCTTTGGTGAGCGACTGCCATCTACGTGGGTCATCGCCCGTGCTTGTGTGTGCGCTTGTGCTTGCCAGCTGCGCTGGTGTTATCCGACCATCTGTGCCTCATTAGCTGCACTGCTTGAGGAACCACGTCTCTCGCTCGATAAATGTGGTCTCGCACGCACACCTGAGAGAGACGTTCTGGACGTTTATGGAACCTCATTACCGCGGACTCGCGCGTCGTCTAGATATGAATAAGAAGAATGCCGCCGTCCAAGAGCACAGAATCTGCAATCATGTATTGCACTTTATGGCAGCCAAAGCATCTGGGCAAGATTAGTCAGTGCATTATCAGGACTCTCGCTTGCTGACAAAATTGCCCGGTACCGGGCTGGGTCTTTATGTACAAATTCATGCTTCCCGCAACGAGCAGCGAGCAGCGAGCAGCGATCGTCTTCACCAGGCTATATCACTCCTCCCGCCAAGTAGCTGCATCCCTGACTTGACTTCCACACAGTTGTGCGATCGGCAGCAAGGATCAGACTTGCGCTGAAGCAAGCAGGCGTGTGCAGAGGAAATTCTCACATCGCGGGCAGAGCATTTGGTTCAATCACAGACGAAGCATCGTAGAGCTCACATACCGCTTGCGCCCCAAGTCGCCAATATGGCCGACGACGCCGGGAAACTTCAAGCCCAAACTCAAGTCACTGAGCAAGGCGACGCGGTTGGATCAAAGCCGTCGCAGACGTTCGTCGAGCAATGGAGAGGCGAAATACGCGATCCTAACGCGGTCGGGAAAGCGTTGCTGCAGAGGGCTCTCGAGTTCGACGAAGCCCAGCTTGAGCGAGATGCTGTCAGGGTCCGGCGCAAACTGGACTTGATTGTGATTCCCATGGTATGCCTTGCACGGGGATGTATCTGGTGCATTTCACTCGGCTGATGACGGGTTGATCAGATGATGATGACCTATATGTTCAGCTTCTTGGACAAACAGACGTAAGCAATACTGACAGCCGGGATCGTACGGCCCTGACGTCTCCAGACTTAACTATTCCAACGCATACGGACTCCAGAAGGACACCAATATGAAGGGAGATGACTACTCCTGGGTCGCATCGGCACTTTACTTCGGATGGGTGGCCAGTGCATATCCCTGGAACATCGCCCTGCAGCGATATCCCATCGGCAAATTGATCGGGTGTATGCTTTTCGTCTGGGGCGCGGTGTGCATGTTGCAAGCCGCCGCCTTCAACTTCTCCGAGTTCTTTGCGGTTCGGTTCTTCCTTGGAATGGTCGAAGGATGTATCAACCCTGCTTTTATCATGCTCACTTCCATGCTTTGGACACGAGAAGAGCAGGCACTCCGAAGCTCGTTGTGGCTGTCCACCAACGGAGTGTCCCTGATCCTTGGTGCTCTGCTGGCGTACGGAAGCGGGCACGCCGATAACCTTGCGATTCCGAACTGGAAACTAATATATTTGGTAAGACGATTCCTAGCCATCGGCATCCATGGATTGACAATTCGTAGATCGTCGGAGCCATGACCTTTATGTGGGGTTTTGTTATTGTGCTTTACTTGCCTGATGGACCCCATAATGCCAAGTTCCTCAGCGAGTACGAACGCATGGTTGCTGTGTGGCGAGTATCCAAGAATCAGATGGGGCTGAAACACCACAAGGTAGTCTCATACCAGGTCAGGGAGGCGCTGCTCGATCCGAAGACGTACCTAGTTATGCTTATGGGCGCTTGCACCGGGATCTTAAATGGTGCTGTGTCGAACTTTGGCTCTGCCATAGTGCGAGGGCTCGGTTTCGGTCCACTCAAAACAACTCTCCTTCAGACACCCGCCGGTGCTTTTGAAGTCATTGGATGTGTGGGCTTTGGTTGGCTGGCGACCAAGCGGAATCTTCTCGGGTTCACCATCATTCGTGAGTGAACAGCCCCTCGAGGACTGATCCTGACGCCGCGCTGACCGTTGGGGTCCCTTAGTGTCGTGTCTGCCCGGGCTCGCGGGTCTGATAGGTTTACTGACCATCAACATCAAACACCAGTACGGGTTGCTTGCCTGTGCGTGGCTGCAGGCCGTTCTTGGCTCACCCATCATATTGGGCTGGACGCTCCTTGGAGTCAATGTGGCCGGACACACGAAAAGAAGCACCGTCCTTGCGCTCTTCTTCATGTAAGTCATTTCTGTCCAACAACGCGGCTGACAACACTAACACCGGCTGGAGATTCTCTTGTGCCGGTAACATATCTGGTCCGCATTTGTTTTTGCCATCCGACGCTCCGCGATACTTTACTGCGATCAGAGCTCTCCTCGGCACGTACAGTGCGCTTTGCTGCTTCCAAATCGTTTACACCACTCTGTGCTATTTCGAGAACAAGGCTCGTGATCGGAAGGGACTCGTTGCTGAGAGACACGACGAACAGCTTCTAAAGGGCTTCGAAGACTTGACGGACAAGCAGAACTTGCAATTCAGGTACAGAGTCTGATGGATCCTTGATATGGTCCGAGCGATACCTCGATGACGATAGAATATCCATCAAAGTGGTTAATACCGACAGCCGACTCGTACTGTGCATCACATTGTCTAGCTTACTGAAGTTGGCCAGTCTTTCCATTACAGGTCAGACCTTGTATTCAGGGAACTGTATACCCAGCTTAGTTGACGCATCCGGGACTAGGCAGGCTCATGGGCAGCCGCAGATAGTGACCTTTGCAGGCTCAAGGTCAGAATCGAATGCGCGTACTGACGGCGTTGGCTAGCCATCGAAGTTCTTGCTCCCTGTGTACTTGGATCACTCTTTCAAACCCGGCCACTTTTCAGACTATCGGTCGGTGGTCTACGAATGGAAGGTTGTGCAACAGAAAGAATAGGGGGTGGCTGGTTTGCCAGGAGGATGTGAAGGAACGAACATCCGGGGGCTTCGTCCAATACACGTCATATGAAACACTGTCACGTGCGGTCCCCGCATTTTGGCGCATTTGGCCTTGCGCTTCTCCAAAGCACCCGTCATTTCATTCAGTTCCTCTAATGGTTTTGCCTGGGAGTCGAATGACCCCGGACACTGCACGACACGAATCGAGAACCAACAGGCGCCTGTCTTCCCTCAACCTCCAAAGTGTTCAACAATCCATGAGGACGCCGAATCGCTTAAAGATCGTGCAACATGGCTGGCTTCTTTACTTGGGTGTGGGACTGGCTGTTGTGGATGTTTTGGGCGACCGAGATGGACGTAACGATAGTCGGATTACAGAATGCTGGCAAGACGAGCTTGGTGCGCGTCCTCGCCGTAAGTCGCGCGCTCTCAGCCTGCCGAAGCTGTCGTTGTGGGACTAACGAGTTGATGTCAGGGCAATGAGTTCACCGTGGACACTGTACCCACGGTCGCTTTCAACAAGAAGGAAGTGAAGAAGGGTCATGTCTCGATCAAGTGCTGGGATCTAGGAGGCCAGCCAAGGTTTCGATCGATGTGGGAGCGATATTGTCGCGGTGTCAACGCTATTGTCTTTGTTGTCGATGCTGCCGACAAGGACGCCATCCCCGTTGCGCGAGATGAACTGCACGCGCTCATGTCAAAACCCACGCTCGAAGCCATTCCCATCCTTGTTCTCGGCAACAAGTCGGATCTTCCGAACAAATTGTCGGTCGACGAGCTGATCGACCAGCTGGACCTAAAGTCCATCGTGCACCGAGAGGTCAGTTGCTACGGAATAAGTGCGAAGGAAGAGACGAATTTGCAAGCGGTCCTTGAGTGGCTCATCTCAAAGAGGTCAGGAAAGTGAAACCTTGAGGTCGGCAGAGTAAAGCCCCGGGGCTTTTTGATATTGTTCCTGCGTTGCGGCATCATGGTTATGACAGTTACTTCAGCGACTGGCGCAAGGTTGGACTACAGCACGGGACGAATACGCATACGCATCGGCAACCTCTAATATTGGGCAACTCAGTTCATCTGGCTAGGCCAAAAAAGTGCCGGCGCTATATCTGCATTCGTGCCGCCAAAGAACATTCCGTGATGCTTCGAACAGCTGAAGAGCAATTAATGCTGCAAGTCAGGTGGCGAGCACGAGTGCAAGCGAACAACTTCGTCAGGCTTCCGTCACGGCACTGCGAAATCCGAGTCATCGAACCACAGCCCGGAATGACGCGTAGCCAAGCTCCGCCGCTGGAGCCGCCAAGCGGTGATGAAGATGCGGGCGCGTGTCCATGTGCCCTTGTTCGCTCGATCCCCCATCCAGTGGGAAGCTTTCGTGTTCACGGGTGGGTGAACTCGTACTCGTAAGAATACCCAGTACTGCCCCTGCCAGCATTGAATCGTGCAGAAAGCATCGGGAGTAAGGGGTCTGAAGCGCAGATGAGATGCCAAATAGTTACCGAGCCGACACAGGTGATGCCTGGGAACAGAGCTGTCTAGAGCCCGCTCGAGGCGTCGACGGCCAATGACGAAGTTGATGCTGCGCCACCGTCAAGACACTAAGGTGATGTCTGCAGGCTTCGGCATCATGGCGTCGGGCATTGTGTTGGCTGCGCCTACTTTCAAACATCTTGCTTCTTCATCGCCTGTCCTCTTCCCTGGCGACATCTATGTAACTCCATCACCCGGCGATTTCATCATCAACTGAACCCAAGAGTCTTGCTCTCAAATCGCTCTGAGCCTCGTTGTTGATTTGCATCAACAATCCATTGCGCCTCAGGCACATCGGCCAACCACCGCGGCGAGGGAAGGCTCCTCCAACCATAATTGACATCACCATATCCCACTCTCACTGAGGCGTGGCTGCCGAATACGCAACCGCAACACAGCGCAGTCATGAGTTCCAAGCTTGTCGCAAGACAAATTTACGGCAACGTGTCAGTCATCCCTTTCATTTATATACTAACCGTCACCCTTCCCTTCCATTCCCTTTAAGCGCACTCACACCAACTCGAGAGATCATCCCTATTAACATTCTTTTTTTCAACATGGCTAGATGCTACGATAGTAATGGTCGCGCCTATCGGTGCAACAGTGCATGGTACGATTGGGGCAGATGGGTTGCACTCGGCATAATCATCCTAGGCGCATTCCTCATCTTCTTCCTCTTCAGGTGAGTCTCGCGGCATCGGCAAGTGACTGTGTGTTACTGACGTTGGAATGAAGCTTCTTCAGCTCTCGCCGACGACGTCGCCTTGGCAGACAGCCAATGTACGGCACAGGATGGGCTGGCCGAACACCTTTTGGTCACGCTGCTCCTCAATACAACCCGAACTACCAACAAACGCAGCAATCCCATCAACCACCTCCGGCGTACAACCAACAGAACTCTGGAGGCTACTATGGAGAAAACCAAGGATACTTCGGTGGAAGACAAACGGATCACGAGATGCAACCGCCGCAGACCGCCTACGCTGGCGCTGGTGCACCCGTCTATTCGGCACCAGAAGGTCCTCCCCCCGCAAAGAAATGATTGAGGTCCGGTGCAGGGAGATAGAAATGTGTCAGGTGCCGTGATTGGGCTTCTTTGGAGGCAATAAAGCGACTGTTCGAGTGGATCGAATTGGCTGGTGGCGTGTCGGGACGGATTGTACGATAACGACAGATCATGGTCTTGCTCAGGCTTTGGAAACATGGCGCAAGGAAAAGCAGCGATGAATTTACCTGTTGCCACGAATACGAGTATGAAATTAATTAGCACCACCCCACATCTGCTACCGGCGTATTTCTATACCAACGAAGCCTAATCATGTTCTCTCCCTTCGTTCTATTCCAGGTGCCGTCAAGGCCAAAAAAACAGTCCGAGAAAAGTCGCGCGGTATAGGTAAGAAATACCTCGCCCAGCTCAAAGAATGCCAGCCCATGCGAGCAGCCAGCAAGAGGATGATATACTTATCAAGTACCTCGTACCGAGTATTTGGGCAGCCTCGCAGTGCGGATATGAATCCCTGTTTGGTGGCTGGCCCTGGGCGGTGGCGGCGTGTTTCAGCTGGCCTGGAGATGCAGGTCAGGAGTGAGATCGCCTGCAAGTGTCCGCCACTGCGAAAACTGAGAGGTGTGATTGGCCTCACAGGGCGCAGAGGGAGCCCCCCAGGCTCTCCTTCGGTCACCACAGCCGCGGACTCGTGCCTTGTGGCCTTGCTCCGCCTCCCTGGTTACACAGACGTGCCTCATCCCTCGCGCTCACTTCAGATTCTTTTCATAGCACAGAACTCCGGCAAGTTCTCTTCTTTGTCGTTGTGTGTTCCCTTTCGTTCACAAGTCTTTCTCTACAAGCACGTTGCCATTACTTTCACTCGACACTCTCGCTCCACGTCCTGACGCTCTGTCACATTGACGGTAATTGCATTCATTGATTGTCGCAGCACTGTCCACCAGCCGGCCTAGGTGACCTGCGAACTTCCTGTCTTTGGACTACGCGTGTCAACGATATCGCACACGAACGCGCATACATTGAATTCGACGACCCTCGTCCATCACCTACAAAACTTCAGTCTTACAGCTCTCACTCAGGATGGCGTCCCACCTGTACGGTCGCGACGTCGTGGCAGACGCCAAAGACACGTTCTCGAGCTGGGATAAGTGCATGGACAAGGCCTACTGCAAGTACGTAGTGAAACAGTCGACTACATGGGAAACGTTCTGACTCTCTCAAGATGGCCTGTCATTGTAGCAATCGTCGTCGGGTCTCTAATCCTGCTCTCCGTCCTCTTCTGCGTTGCTCGCTGCATTTGCTGCGGTGTTGAGCTGTGTTCCTGCTGCGTTAGCTGCTTTACCTGCTGCGGGACCTGCTGTAAAGGAGGAGGTCGAAGTCGGGATCGTCCTTCGAAATACAAGGACGACTACACTCGCATGCCTCCTACGCCCTACCAGGGATACCAACCAGCCCCGAGCCCGATGGCCTATGGTGGCGCTGGCAATCCCAACGCCCCTCAATTTGCGACCTTTGACGATCCAAGCAGCAAGAGACTGGTCAACGAAGATAGTCTCCCGCACATGCCAAGCTGGGATACTGCCACGAAACGGCGCATCGAGGACACCAGTGCACCACCTGAAACTAAGAATGGGGACCTTGAAATGGGCAGGCTAGACTCGCAGCCGCAAAGGATGAGAGGAGGCTACAACAGCGTTCCCAACCCGGCCGTGTCACCAAACCCGGCACAGCCAGAATACTTCCGCAACGACACGGGCATGAACCACGCTTACAACCCGGACTTGGGTGACCAAAGATTACTCAGCCATAATGAACACGACAGCTTCCAAGCCGTCCCGCTGAGTCCACCTCCAACATATCGCTCGAACTCCGCTGCTCCGTCCATGGCTGGCAGTCAGTTCGCTGGCGCCGGCGCAGCTATTCCCGGCCCTAACAACTATAATCGTGGTCAACAGCTTCCTCCGCAGCGCCAGCCCAGCTACCAAGACTCGTACGCTCCAAGCAGCACACGGTACGAGCCATCGCATAACGACTACATGTCGGATTCGAACAGGCTCAGCATGCCCATGCCGTATAATACCGGCCCACCAGCCCAGTCACAAGCACCATACCCACCATCAGAAGCGTCGCCACGCGAAAACCGACCCCCAAGTTTCCTGCAGGTAGGAAGAAAGCCCATCCAAGGAAGCTTCAGGGAAGTCTGAACACTCGACATTGAATCACATCGCGACGAGCGCTACCTCAGTATTCAGTAGACTTGAAGTCGGACAGCCAAAAAACAGAACCGAATCAGGCATGTTCGTCGGGCTCCGACAGCGTTCAGACGGCTAGCCCCGAGTGGCTCCGTCTGACAAAACCAGCCTCCGCAGAGTTCCAGAAGAGTCGCAAGTTTGGGGGCGGCAAAGGCCTGTAACGGCCGCTGTCAACTCTGCCTGCCCGCGCGAAACTTCCAGAACGGCGCATTACCGCGAATGAAGGACGCAACCGAGTCCGCGAGAGCGAGCACTCAGCACTCGGCACTCTTGCAGGGAGGGTGCAGGTGCCTGAAGTTGGTGGCTAGAATGGCTGAAACCACCGCATTTCACGACCGCGGCGTTGGCGGACACCACTCTCATCGGGCAATAGCATCACGATGACGCCCATTGCTAGACCTCTCGGCATCATTTTTGGGGCCTTATACTATACCCACCGTGACAGCGCCGCTGTCAAACTTTTGCGTGGTTTTCGACATGAGAGAGAGAGAGAGAAGCTGCCCTGGATTGGGCTTGGGGCTTCCTGGAGATTGTATTTTATTGTACTCGGTACAGGATAGAAGCATCTTGGATTGTGCTCCGGATGGGAAGAATGGGTGACGAAGTTCCAATGAATCATAATGATTACAGTATCCAAACGCCCCGATCCACGCCGCCCAGACAAAGTGAGATACAGTATGTTCCATGGCTCTCGACAGGCACGACAGGGTTGTACCGGTGTTGGCGTTCACACTTTGGTGCCTTGTCAAGGCTAGGAAAAGAGACTGCACGCAGATGAAGTGTGTTTCATCCCCAGATGATGGTATTGGTACAGGGTGGTATGAAGCACAATCACTGCGCCATGCTGCGCTGTGCTACGCTAGGCTGCCGTGCTGTCAGTCTGCTGCAATGACAAGCTACTACTACTACCCGTAGCTACTGTAGCCAGCTTCAATGCTCAATACCGAGTCGACCATGCACAGTGCTTTTGCTCCTGCAAGACCACGCTATGCAACCAATGTCTCCCGGCCCAATGCGTATGTGTATGTATGTGTATGCATGATGCAATTCCGCGCTGATGCCAAAAGACCGATCCCAGTCCTCCACCCTGCGACATGCTGAACATATCATCTAATCGGATATCCTCGCCAATCCTCACGGCGCTTCGTCCTCGAGGACCGTACATCTCGTTGCTAGAACCAAAAAGGGTCCGGTTCGATCAATGTCCAGGTGGCGCGTTCATAAAGGCGGCGTTGTTGAACGCGTCCTCCTGCTTGACTGTGCCATTGAGGAGGGGACATAATCTTTGGGAGAATATTGTCAGCAATTTGATTCATAATTTCGGGAACGGGAATAAAGCTGGGGAGTCTGGCAAGGGGGCCCGGGCGGTTGGAAAATGCGTGGACATCTTTGATGGCGTGATGGTTTTCTCTTATCACCATGACTTCCGCACAACGAGCCACGGGTTGTGCTCGCGTGCGGAAGCAGTGATCTTTCAGACACATGTCCTCGAGTCGGACAGCAATCGATTAGAGACAAGGGGGTTCCTGTGGCATAAATGACGTTGGGTCCACCGAATTGCTTCTCGAGCCATGGGATGAAGGGCCAAAATTGCGCCTTATCGGCTCGAGAAATCGGGCGTGTGTATCAACGCGGATTCAACCTTGCGGTCAAAGGGGAGATCACAGCGTTTGCATAAAGCATTGGACTTGACTAACTTTTTGTTGGTCTTGATGTGGCCCACTTGACCACAATTCGCACACTTCCTCTGGGTAGGTTGTGTATTCTTCCCGCCACCAGTGAAGGGCCCATCCACGTCGGGAGACATCGCGGTGCCGCCGGGGGAAGTAGCACCTCCAAGGGCGGCTTCTTTGTTCTTGTTTCGCTTCTGGCGGCGGGCCTTGTTCTTCTCGAGCTGCGCAAGGGCTTCTTCGATTCTGCTGGAATGTTAGCAAACAAACGAACTCGCTGTCGTCGTGATAGGAGTGCTTCTTGCCGTTTCCTGTTACGAGCATCTTGCTCTGCATCACCTGTCGGCGCAATGTCCATGATACTAGAGCATGTAAGCATCTGAGCGTTGACATACGGGCGCGAGCAAACCTTGTGTTTTCAATCTCTTCCGCTTCCTTAATCTTCATGTACTTTTTGATGACAGCAGGGTCAGTCTCAATGTACTCTTGCTCGACAGTTTCACCATCCTTCGTCTTGACTTGACGAACAATCCGCAACACTTTCTGGGTCTGACTACCCACACTGCGTCTGCTGAACGAGGTGGCAGTCTCATCGTCACGACCACGCCGCGAGATGGACGGTGTCTGCGTTCCAGATATCGAAGTAGCCCGGATGTTCGATTGACCACCGGCATGCTTGTCTTCTTGTGCATCTACATCGCCGTCCATGTCCAAATCGGAAGGCTCAATCTTCGATCCGAGGCTTGCCTTTTGCTTTTCCCAGATGCCGCGGATAGACTCTTCATAAGATTTCTGTTGGCGGGCAACGTTGTAGCTATGCCCACCCAGTTCCTTCTTCAGAGCGATTGCATCCATAGCAGAGCCGCCAATCGGCCTGAAACCACCCTTCATGCTAGTCTTGATGAACGAGAACGCTTCCCCACGGCCCGATGGATCGCCTTCGCCGAACAACTTCAGCATAGCTTTGCCCTGGGTGGCCTGCATGAAGTTCTTCGATGTCCTCCACGGCGCGAGTTGTTGTTCGATACTGTCGGCCTCGTTTTCTTTCGTGTCATCTTCGTCATCGTTGTCTGCGTAGCCAGCATCTTGCAGGTACTGGGCACCGACTTGCATCGACTCTAACAAACAGATGTCCTCTGGTCGGATCAAGGCTTGGATTTGATCTTCGGTGGGTATTTTATCACCGGGTCGCATCTCCCACTCCTTGTGTTCCTTGTTGAAGACCATGAATTCTTTCATCTTCTGCCGGTTCTGCATGTCTGTCGTATCAGGGAAATGCTTGGTGACCTCCTCCACGCGGATTCGTTGGCTCTTCTTTTTGCGCGCAATCCGGTACGAGATGGCTTTCAGACGATTCTTGGCGGCGGTCGTCACCATGCGCGAATGGGTCCCAGGAATGGAAACTGAGGGAAGTTCCTGCCCAACCACGTAGACATTCTCGAGGTTACGTAAGTAGTGAGTTTGACCGTGGACGCCTGTGCTCTCTCTGATGACCAGGAAATCTGTGGGGTTGGGATCTTGCGAGAAGATTGGGGCTCTGTACATTGAGTTATAGAGTGCAGTCATGGTCTCGCCGGGATCGATATGGCCAAAGATGTGGAATGGAGACTTGTCCTCGGGCAACAACATCGAGGTCTCGCCGATGTCATGCTTGGGCCGAAAATTGTCGTCTTTCGACTTCTTGCGATAGTAGTTGATGATCTTGTTGCCCATTCCCGCTTGGGACATCATCGGAGGATGTTCTTCGGAATATTCGAGGAGTATCGTGGAGGAGTTGTCGGCCAGGGAGATCTCTTTCGTCGTCGGATACAGTTCCTTCGCTGATCGGTTCTTCTGGTGCTTCTTCTTGATTTTGACCGGTTGACGGAACGTGATGGGGTGTCTGAAGTGCATTCTTTTCCGGTGGAAGTTGCGCAGCTCCTGCAATGAGAGACGCACCTGGAAGTAAGGATACTGGAGACGGATCGCGGGGAGCGAGTGCTCAATGGTCAAGTTGGTGAGCTGACCTCGAACTTTGTGTTGATGATTCTGCTTAAGAAGGTCATATTCAGCATCGTTCGAGGTCTTAAAGCGGTGTTGCAGGCGGTCCTTGAGTGTCTTGACAGTGGTTGTCTTCTCACCCGGACGAGCCTTGGCTCGCGCGGCTTCTAGATCCACCTCTTCCACCAGCAAGTCCGTGTCATTCAAATCCAGGACAACCTTGGTGGCGAGCCTCTGTGTCAGTCTTTCAGGATCGTCAAGGGACGGGACGTCGATCTGGTGGATTGTGACAATGTCTTGAGGGTCTAGACCGAGGCGACGTTTCTTGCGGGGCTGCTCGAAGTCGTTGAACTCATCGAAGCCAAACATATCTTCGTCCTCTTCGACAATCCGAGGTCTGATCTCAACCACTTCATCTTCCGAAAGTGCGAGATGAGACAAAGTATCGAAATCGGTGCACATAAACTCCAGTTCTTGCATGGAGAGACCATTCGGCAGGGGCTCGTCAAGGTCGGATTCGTCCGAAGACTCCGCCACTTCCTGGACAGCCGCATGCTCCCGTGTCCTCACAAAGTCAGTTGCGACTTCTGGTGCAGTGATTGGCACCACCGAGTTAAAGGCCATCTTTTGATCTTGCTCGATTTCCAAGTTGACTTTGTTAGGGCGGACTTGCTTCGGAGGCTTCGGGGGCGTCTTTCCCTGCCATTTGAACGGTCTCGGTGGGAAGAGTTTGTTGAAGTACGGGGCCTCTTTGCGTCTGAAGTCAGGGAATTCGAGCTTCAGCCACTCATCGATATTCTCCTGTGCGGTCGTGGGAGCGAAGCCCTTGCCTGATTGTGCGAATAGCGCCAACTGAATTCTATACTGCGCATCTTCCATCTCATCCAGGTCCGGCTCGAGCATAGAAAGATCTTGCGTGGTGCCATCTCCGTGATCCGAAGCGAGATCGGACTCTTGATCTCCATCTCTCAGCGGTTTGTCGAGCGGCTTTGAAGCAGCAGTCACCGGTGGAGGAGCGCTGGTCAGGATAGGGCTAGAAGGACCGAAGAGGTCATCGTCGTCATCGATACCATCCAGAGCGCTCTCTCCGATGCCAGGCAGCAAGTCATTCAGCATGTCTACTTGCGCGTCTTGAGCCGGTTCTTCGTCGGGTAACAACTCATCATCACCGATGTCTTCGTAGTCGACCGCATCATCTGCCTTTTCACCTTGTTCCAGTTCTCTTTCATTCAGTTCTTCCAGATTGAACCCTTCCCCACCGGCTTCATTTAATAGCGCACTCAACTCATCGTTGCCTTCTCCGGGGACGTTGAAACTCTGGTCAAAAGGTGTGTTCGGGGTCGTGTCTGCCAACTCCGCCATATCCGCCATATCTGCCAGTTCTCTCATGTCCTCATCGTCATTACCGAAGAGGTCATCGAGGCCATTAGCCTGCTGGTAGATGTCGGTAGCCATGGCGGCGGTCTTTGAGAGGAGGGTAAGGTGGAGGCGAAAGGTGGTCTGCGATCACCCCGCAGGACTGAGTTGTTGGTCACTCTGACCGCGCATCGCAATCAGACGATGACAGAAATCTTGGGAATATGAGTCATCCGGTTTGAGATTTGGTGATGTTAACGCGTACAATGAAGTGTTGTCTGTGGTTAAATCGTGGAGAGATGAAAGTTGCAAGATACAGAACGGGTTCAAGTCCGGAAGAGGCAGCGAGCGCAGGCGCCTGACTCGCGTTTTTAGCGTAATTCGGCACGGCATGACACTCTGCGCAGCCTTGTGCAGCCTTGCCACAGTGAGGCCGAAAATACTCCTCTGGCGGTCACGTCACTCGTCCATCAATTCAATTACAGGATATCAGAGGCCAGATGCCATAGCAAACAAGACGGGCGGCGGCAGCAGCCATATCAGAGATTTTCCAGCTTCAGCGGACTCCAGTCTCCCAAATACGCACATAACGCCCGGCTGCTCCCCTTGGTGCAATAATGCACAATTTGAGTCTTCTGGTCCTCTCTGACCAGCTTTGCGATCTGTCTCAGATCGCTTGTTCTCGGCAAGTAGAGCGCTACGCTCGGTGACAGCTTCTTGAAAGACTCGTATAGGTAGCTGAAGGAGTAGGGCTGCATTAACTCGAGATCAAAGACTTCCGTGTCTCGATAGCGAGGACCTATTCCAACATGTCAGCGAAGATCTCAATGAGTACCGAAGTCACTGACCTCCCCAAGGCGGACTGGCAAATATAACACCCAGCTTGCTTGCCAGCGCATTGAAGCTCCTCGCCTGCTCGTCCATCTCGGCGCCATCCAGCCCGAGAAGCTTCAAGCAGTCACCTTTCAACCAGGTAATCCGATCAGCGACGCCGTAGATCTCTGCATTGTGCTGGGCGCATCTGAGGGTTGCTTCATCTCTCTCGATAGCATAGACTCGCTTCCATTTCCCGGAAAGTGCGAAAGCAATGGTATTGCCGCCCACGCCGCACATGACATCGAAGATGATCGGTCTGCCAGGCGGCGCGGCTTCTGCAACATGCTGCGCGATCGTGCTTGTAGGAGTCAGAAAGCACATGCCAAAGTCTGGAGGTTTGACGAGGACGTACTTAGCGACGGACTCATGCGTTACTTCGTACCACGAGTCATCGGTCATCCAGATCCCATCATCGTATTTGGAGAAAATTGAATAGCCTTGGTTCCAGTACCTGTCGTGGATTAGCAAAACAAGTCATTGAGAATTTGGCTGTTCGCACTTTTGGATGTCCCATGGAACCTCTTCGACGGTCTGGTAATGATGTACTCCGGGCGGGAGATCGGTGGAGGAATTCTGCTTTTTCGTGGGAGGCTCATTTGTTGCCTCTACCCGCTCGACTCGCTTTCGTTTCTTTCCCATTGTGACTGCCCTTGGTGTGAATACTATTTCTGGTGCCATACAAGCTGTGGAAACGATCTCAAAAATGAATCGTGGACACAAGGTTGCAAGAGAGGCGCATCGGCTCCAAGCCAATCGCATGTAAGTAAATCTGCAGCCGGCTCTCCTCCCTAGGCCTAGGGTGATGCCGCCCTGAACTCCCCCAGCTCGCGCGACTTACTTGGAAGTCACCCGTGTCTCACCTCTGGTGGGCGGTCCGTTGCACCTTGGTTGCCTGCAGGCGCGACGCCCGCCTACGAGTATGTATTTGACCTTTGGTGGGGGATCGCACTGAGGTCAGTGAGCTATCCCGCATTTCTCTTGGTACATCCCTCTTGGTACATCTCCTGCCTCCTTGACTCTCGCACCCTACCAAAACTTTACGGGATAATTCCTAAGAAATGAAATGGTCCACGATTTGGCGTCCAGACAAACCTTTGGCATATGCGGACTCCCAGCATGCTGACACGGCACGACAGGTTGACGAACCCATGCAGGATGGTTGTTCACCTAATGCTCGTCCACTTCATTCATGGGACCTGGCAATACTTGGATAGGTATCCCCAAGTGTTTGAAGATTAGCCAGCCAGTGTCCAAGCGGACCGGCCGAACTCGTTCATAGGGCCAAAATGCGATAAAATGCCGCCTTTTCCCGTCTGCCATTAAGAAGGTAATTAACAAATGAACTCCTGTCATTATTTTGTACGATAACTCTAGCCCACATCCCAACAAGGACTATTCATCACGTCAGTAACGATCTGGTGGACGGTTTCGGCCCTGGATCTTGGACCGTCGCCGAAGTAAACACATCTGGAGGCCAGCTTTCGACTAGGCTTCGCAAGGGCCTCCAAGAAGCGGTGGGATCAACTGTGCTTGAAATTAACCCTCTGTCCCCTTATTCCTCAGTACCCGGTGGATCTGCACCACTGTCTGAACGGACGCCTCCGTGGAGACACAGCCGTCGGAGGTAGTCTTCCACTTGATGTACATCCAAATATCAACCAACTGGTTCTCCGGCTTCGGCAATATCTTCAACCACCATTCTGGCGAGGCGAAGCATTCCGTTATAGTCGTCGTCACCGCCCTTTCGGAGTAAGTGGATCGGAATGCGCAGAGTCGAGCCGGAAAAGGGGTTTGAGCCTTAGACATCCAGCGTCTGATTGGGGGAGGATGGGCAGCAGTCGGCCTCCATCCATCAGACAAGCTCTGGGAGCTTCTGAAAGCATACCAACTTTACATCGTTGATATAGTTCTGTGATTCATTTGAAGAGTTGCACCCCCACGCCGTCCCATCAAGCCTACCCCGGGAAGCAAGAATCGCCCGTTTGTGCAGGAGAGTTCCAGAGCGATGATTGGCTGATGGTTTACCAACTCTCCTTCTCAACACGGCATTCAGTCTGTCGGCGGAAGAGTGGATAGGTTCTTATCGACGAGCGACAATGTGCATCAACGATTGAGGTGTGTGAGAGAACAGATCTCGGTGTCTCCATTTTGAGGACGATTCTTGAATTAAAGCACCTTACCAAACTCCGACTTCGGTTAACAAGGTTCTATTACTATACTACATATCCCCCTCTAAAATCAGGGAAAAAAGGAGAAGGAGAAGAAACCATGCATGCCCATCCGTCTGCTATGAAGCCTATCACAATACACTTTGCGATATTAATCTGCGAAGTTCTTCCACCGCCGATCGCCGCCCTGCGTGGTCCCTTTGATCAGATTTTCCAGACGTTTTTCGACCGTGGGGCGAAGCGGTTCTTGAAGACCCACGCCGAAGAATATCCCGGCCAGGAGAAGATCCAGGTGAAAACGACGCCCTACAACGTCACGGAGGGCCAGTTGCCAGATGCGAGGGATCTCGAAGGGATTGATGCAGTAGTTGTCACGGGGAGCACGGCGGGCGCGTATGAGGACATTAAGTGGGTGAAGAAGCTTGGTGCTTTCTTGCAAAGTGAGTGCGTGTCTTGATTCCCAAGTTCCGAAGAAGGAAACGTCTCGATAAGGAAGAGAAGATTTGTCGACCTGGCCAAGTACAAAACTGACACCGGCACCAACAGACACGTACCACGACCACCCCAAAGTGAAAATCTTTGGTAGTTGTTTCGGCCATCAAATCATCAACCAGTCCCTCTTCTCGCACACGGGTGGACTCCACGTCATGCCGAACCCGCATGGCTGGGAACTCGGCGTGCAGGAAATCGCCATCACCCCCAAGTTCGCCGCCTGCTTTCCTCGACAATTCCAGTCCAGTCTTACTACTTCTGCTTCGCCAACACGGATCCAGCTCCAACTCTCGCACCAGGACGCCGTAATCGTCACGCAGAAGACGCAACTACCTCCCGAGTGCGTCGAGATGGGGTCCAGCGCCCTCTGTAGTATGCAGGGGATGTACGTCCCCGACCGGGTCCTGACGTTCCAGGCACATCCGGAATTTGACCGAGCAGTGAATGGGGCGTGCATCAACTGGATTGGGGAGTCGACATGGCCGGCGGAGGTGACGAGGGAGTATTTGCGCATGGCGGATCAGGATGATGATGCCGGGCTGATTGGGGAGGTGGTGATGGAATTCTTGCTTCGGGGATCGAAGTAGTTGGGGATAGTGAAGAGCGGATCGTCCGTCGTCTTGACCTTGAAGTTTCATGGATACTATCGCTTCTTTCGGCATTCGAGATTTGATTCATATCATAGATGAGAGATGGGTGATACATATAGATATATATAAAACCGATCCCGTTTCCGGCGATAAGTGGATCGAAATACGTCCTCCATATATGGATATACATACACATAGGCATCATGATGAATCGTATCAGAAAGACAATTGTGCTTATGAGACTCTCTCTGTCTGACAGATCTGCGCAGACTACCTACCTGGTATGTATGACTGTGGATCAGACAAATGTAATTTCATCTCTCCTTTATTCGCAGAATCGCTCGAGTTGCAATGAAGGCGATGCATCACATCGAGTCACGGATTGACGACTGTCTGAGTGTTAGACTCGGTCGCCTTCGAATCCTCCGCGACGAAGATGTCCATCAGCTCCGTCTGACCAAGTTTAATAGCCAAGTAGAAAGGTGAAAGTAGAGGTGAAGAATAGAGGTAAGAGGAAGGAGACTGGAGGGTGAGAGGAGGGGCGGCCGGTTTTAAAAGTGATCACGGGTTCTAGGTGAGCCGCACGTGAGCTCCATATAGTTCGCTGCCAAAAAGTCGCCGACAACCCGCGTCACATTTGTTCCTACGCAACTCGTCGCTTTTTGCTAACTCGCCCATGAGTGTCTTCACAGCCCCCTTTCGAGATTAAACTGCTCGAGCGCCAAAATGGACAACTCTCAGTTCCGGACCCTCCTACAAAGCAGCCAGAATGCAAGTGCGCAAGATGCAGCAACCTCTCCGCCAGGCTTCAAGAAGCCAGCGCTTGGTTCAAGAGCCCGCGCATCGATCCCTATGACACCTCGTGCACTGGCCGGGCAGAGTGCCTCGAAAATGTTTGCACAGCAGGTGGCAGATTACCGGAAAGAGCACGATGGGCAACCACCTACGAAGAAGTTCAAGTCAAGCGTACCGAAAGGCAGTAAACTGGGCTCAGGCTACGAGGATCGCACGCTCGCTCGAAGGGAAGGTGCAGACGATGGCGAGACACAAGATGACAAGCAGAAACGATTGAAGGCCCTGGAGGAGATGTATAAACTACAACAGATTGACGAAGCCACGTTTGAGCAGCTGAAGAGCCAAATCGGCATCGGCGGAGATCTCAGCAGCACTCATTTAGTCAAAGGTCTGGACTGGAAACTGTTGGAGAGGGTACGGCGTGGTGATGATCTAAATAGCGCTCCCCAGCCAGAAAAGAAGGAAGAAACAGTGAAGGAAGACGTTGACGAAGAACTCGATCATGTGCTTGAGAAGGAGGTTCAGGCCGTGAGCCACAGTTCGCGGAAGCAGCAAGAGAATTCCAGTACGGAAGCGGACCAGCCCACGACACGCGATGAAATCCTGCGACGGCTGAAAGAGAGTCGAACACGAAGGCAACAGGTCGCTCCTCCCGAGCCAGTGCTTGGTGATCGCTTCAAGAAGGTGACTTCGGACCAACCGAACAAGAAGAAATTCGTCGAGGTGGTCAATGGGCGGCGCCGGGAGGTCTTGCTCGTCACGAACAAAGATGGCACGACAAAGAGGAAAACTAGATGGATAGACAAGGAAGAGGACATCCCGAAGAGCGCACAAAATCAACCCCTTGGAATGGAAGTGCCGGCTGAGTTTCTTGCAAAGCAACAAGCGCTCTCAGCCCAAGATGGAGGCGAAGACGAAGACGACAACATCTTCCAGGGAGTCTCTGATTACAACCCCCTTGCTGGAATCAATAGTGATTCTGAGGACGGGGACCATGACAAGCCGGAAACGGCGGCAAGAGGAGAGAAGGACACCGCGTCGACCACTAGCAAGCCACGAAATTACTTTGCGACAAGCAATCAAGACGAGGAGCCTGAGGACCGCACCAATCCGATTTTGAGAGATCCCACGCTCCTTTCTGCCCTGAAGCGGGCAGCGGGCCTGCAAAGACGCGATGACGCTGGTGGTGATCAAGCCCTTGACTCGGACCCCACCCGAGCGGCCAAGCAGCAGCAATTGTTGGAGCGGCTGAAAGAACAGAACCGGGCAGATGCTGCAGACCTAGACCTTGGCTTTGGGGAGAGCCGATTCGGAGATGACGAGGATGAAGATGGGCCTTTGTGGGAGGATGGTGAAGGATCATCGAAGAAGAGTGGACGTAAACGTGGTCCAAAGAAACGCAAGGGTGATAAAGACAACGTCAATGATGTGATGGCAGTCATGCGAGGTCGCGACAGGAAGTCCTAGATCAAAATGTGCCTCGTGGAGAGGGCTCCCGAAAGAGCCTTGTTCGCCGAACCCCGTGCTTTCGCTTCTGCATGACATCCAGGATTCGACACGTATTAGCATCTAAAATTATTGACGGAGTTGCTGTGATCTTGAAGACCACGAGTTTCCACCACACTTACTCCGTACTAGTATGCTCAAACCAGATTGCCAAGGGATAACCACGGGCTGGATCTGGCTACGTAAGCGGATGTCCTTGTAAAATTTCTGACATCCTGCGGATTGCCGGAGTCATGTTTTAAAGACGACAGTGACAAGATGTGGCCCGGTGGCTGAAAAGTGAATCGGTGGAGATGGCGAGGATGATAAACAATCAATCCTAGGCCAGGCGCGCGCCCGGGCTCCTCACTTTGCTCCTCACCTTGTCCTCACTGGTACCCAGTGACGTGTCGTTGCGGTGGGGAAGGAGCAAGTCAAGAAGTCAAGTCACCTGCAGGCAGCAGCTCTTTCCAAGCCTCTTTTGGCCCTCCAAGCGGGGATTCTGAAGCTCAGCCAGCTCTTCGTCCTTTGTCGTTCAGCTCCACGACCTCCATATCACAAAGGGCAAACCGACTCTCGTCATATCGCACTGTCTACACAGGACGACATAGTGTCGGGCCGAAAACTGCCTTCCAAAGGATTCTCATCCACGCGGCAGAATCTCCGTCTCTCTGGACCACGCTCTCGATTCTGCATGGCGTGCGCAATCGGCTTGTGTTCCTGACATTAGCCTGGCCAAGCTAACGCCTATCGAGAATCAATGGCGTGGCTGGCGTCCCGGACTCCTGCGTGCAGCCGTTCCCCTGCATTGCCGCCCCTGGCTGGCCGTTTCAGTGCCAAATCGTTGCCAATCTGGATGCTGACTGGCTTCGGATATGCAAGGCCCTGCGACGGTAGCCTCGTTGTCAATCCACCTCTGAACCGGGGTCTATCCTCGCCTATCACTCCGCTTTCTCCTTTTTGGCATCCTCAGCCAGTCTCAGCCCGACCAGCACCAAGGATGGCCAAGTTTGCCCAGCTCCGGTCACAGGCCGGGTTACAACCGCTTCCATTACACGCTGTACACCAAGCATTGGGGCCTCTTTGGCTTGCAGTGGCCTTGAAATGACAACCTTCTTACAGGAAGACCGGCCGACCTGGACTGACAGGTACCAGGATCATCATCACACGAACGACCACGATGAAACGTGCCAACCCATTTTGCTGTCCTGTTCACAATTCGTGCTCTTTGCCCCTCGATGGAGCTTCTCCATCCACTTGCTCTGCTGGCAGACGTATAACTCTGAGGTTCTTGTCGTTTCATTTACATCCCCTTTCCCTTCCCTTTCCACCAGCTTTCCTCCCTTCTTGCTGAGCTCGCTGACACGTTTGTGCGACACATTGCACTTCGTCTTTCCTTCAACAAGGCTAGTCCTTCGTCCTCTCATTCGCAAAGAGCAGAGCTACGCTCCAGGTCACTCTTTGAGCCAACCAGGTCCTTCATTGATTGAATCCTGGTCCCAAATACCCCCAGGCGGGCTTATACATCCCATATACAGCTACCCCTTTCTGCAAGAAGCAATTGTGAAAGTCTATCTCCATCAACAGTCCCAATCCAACATGGTCGCCAAACTCCTTTTAGTCGTCGGCCTTGCCACATCCGCTTTGGCACACCCCAACCACAAGAGGCACAATCGCTTCCACCATGGCACCGGAACCGGTAATGGTTGGGCAATGCCTACTGGTGCTACTTATCCCATCACCAATGGCACCGCACCGCACAATGGCACGGACTTTGGTGGTTCCCCCATTGAGTCCCCGTCATCTGTCGAAGCAACCTCTGTTCTACCCACGGCCACGGGCGTTTTCGTTGTCACTGTCAGCCCTGTCCCGGCTGAGTCCTCTTCCCCAGATACTGGCAAGGACTTCACCGGTGTGCCCACCGCAATTGCCATCCCATCCAACACCGAGGCTGCACCGGCGGGAGATTCGCCAGCGGGCTCACCAGCGCCAGCTCCAGCACCAGTACCGGGCTCAGACGAAGATTCATGCTCTATCCTGACGTCGACCATCACCTCTACATCTATTCAGTACGTAACCGTCACAGCCAGCTCAGGAGAATCAGCCTCGGAAGTTGCTCCTACTGGCGGTGCCGGCGGATTCCCAGGTGCTCCTTCAGGCTCTGTTCCGTCTGAAGGGCCTGGAGGATTCTATGATGCTTCTTCATCATCAACCTCAACATCAGTCGTCGCTCCCAGCGGCGGTCCAGGCGAGTTCTTCCCTGCTCCGTCGAGCACGACCTCGGCATCTTCTACCACACCCAGTGGTCTCGGTAGCCTTTCTTCCACATCGGATAGCATCTCCGCCGGTTCTCCCACTGCTGGAGAGTTCTTCCCCCATCCTGGCCAGCAGACGTCGATCCCTGCCGTTGGCGGAAGCTCTTCCATGGCTTTCCCATCCTATGGCGGCGGCGCACCCTCGGTCATCCCAACAACCTTCGCAACCATCCCCAGCAGTGCGCCCTCTTCCAGCCCGGCTGCTAGTGCTTCTTCCGCATCACCTTCGTCGAGCCCTAGCTCGTCTCCCAGCACCGGGGGATCGACCAGCGGCAAGAAGGGCCTTTCCTACAACACTGCCTCTTTGACCAACGCCTTCGCCGGTAAGGGTATCAGCTGGGCATACAACTGGGGTGCTTCGCCTGACGGTACAATCGTCTCCGGAGCCGAGTACGTTCCTATGTTCTGGGGCGCCAATTCAGTATCTGGATGGGCAAGTGCGGCGGCTGCTGCTATTGCCAGCGGATCTAAGCACGCATTGTCGTTGAACGAGCCGGATCTCAACTCTCAAGCGAACGTTGATCCTGACACTGCTGCCAAGCTGCACATTGCCAACATGAACCCCCTCGCCGGTCAAGTCTCGATCGGATCTCCGGCTGTCACCAATGGCGCCGGTACCAATCCGCTCATGGGTATTGACTGGCTCAACGCTTTCTTCAAGTCTTGCGCCGGCCAATGCAAGGTCGACTTCGTTGCCTTCCACTGGTATGACTCAGCCAACAACTTCGGCTACTTCAAGAGCCATGTTCAGGACGTTATCAATGCGGCTGCAGCCAACGGTGTCGGCAAGGTCTGGCTCACCGAGTTCGGTGCCTCGGGATCTGACAGTGATGTCGCTTCTTTCTTGGGGCAGGCCATTCCCTGGCTCGAGTCACAAACAGCCGTCGAACGTTACGCATACTTCATGTGCTCTGACGGCATCCTTATCGATAGTAACTCCATCTCCTCACCGGTCGGAGTAGCATACGCCTCATGAGGTGCTGGCTATTTTTTAGGGTATATCCAAGACCCGCCTGCTACCAGTTCTGGCGTCAAAACACCTTTGTTGTCGAAGAGGAGGAAAGATTTTTGGCAGACAATTCATGTATATTATTTTTGATTCATGTTGGATAACAACAAAGCGGGCATTTTGGCGTAGAGCTACGAAAATTTCGGGGGGTAGGACAATTTACCTACATGTTGTGCACAGCAAAGAGCCTCAAGTCTCAGGATATGGCTGTCATGATAACGATTCAGACAATAAAAATTATGCCGTATATGTCAGACTGTGCACTCTCTGGTCTTCTAATTTCCCGTCAGTACCGGTCGCCATTCTCGAGCTCATCCAGGGACAACTCAGACTCCTTCTCTTTCTCCCGTCGAACCACGTCTATCCCATATCTACGGCCATGATCGCTCTCCCACCATCCAAGCCTGAAGCTCCCATTATGCAGGGATCCCTTCCGCGCCAAATCTTTATCATTCATGAACTCTGAACCATTCGGCAGCAACGGAACGCCTTCAATACTAGCGTCAGGATCACAGAACTTGCTCCCTGCCCACAGAGCCATGACGCCGGCGATCGTGCATGGGTTATGCGGCAAGACCTTCCTGAGCGTCGACAGGCCCACGGCAAGCGTGCCACACACAAACATGAGCCCCAAGAGAATCTGTAACGTGATCTTCGAAGCGTTGTTCTGTCTAACTCGCCAGGTGCCATTATAATTCGTCAGGGTCCCGTTGAGGAGTGTCGCCTCCGATGCTAGAGTCGGGACGCGTAGGTTCGCGGAGATGGCCTGTGCCATGTATCTCCTGTAGAAGGCTTGAATGGCGGCCATGACTTCACCGGCATGTGATAAGTCTGCAAGCCATGCCTGCGGGATGGGAGATTTCCCGAAGAGAACGGCCTGAAAAAAGCGATCGACAGTGCTGTCTCCCGTCCCGCTTGAATCGTACTCGGTCTGGTTGAAGAGTGAGAGTTCTCTGTCCATGTGCACTTGGATGCGGTACTGGAATGCAGTTTCGCCATCAGGTCCGCTGGGCAGGACTTTGATCTCGGATTCGTCAGGAATGGGCGGTGAGTCGAGGGATATGGACAAGTCGGACAGCACAAGAGCGACGTCCACGGGCAACTGCTCCATCTGTTGATAGCACATGAGCGCCGTTGCCTGGCTCCGCGATCTGTCATTTACATCAACAAAGCCGTACAGGAAGCCAAGCGAGGGACATCCAGCAGGATTGTCTTTCTGGGTGGATGGTGAGAGTTCGCCCTCACTCAGTTCGTGCACAGGGTCAAAGGGTCCAACGTGGAGATTCAGCACTTTAGCAACGTAACTTGAGTTTTGCGTGTAAGGAAACTGGAAACTTTGCTCAAACTCGATCGTCGTCAGATTCCCATCAGGCCCTCCAAGAAGACAGTCCTGCGGCAGCGGTGCTACCGCTCTGATGGTAGCGCCGGGTCCAACATTCGGATTGTACGATGTTGTCAGATTGAACTGAGACGCCCTGAGGGATGTACAATTGAGCGAAGCGCGGATAGAAGGTACCCGGACACTGATCGTACCGTTCACGTCGGCCGCAGCCTCAGTTTGATCCACGGCGTTTTGCAACCTAGGCAAAGCGAGCTCCTCATATGTGAAGCGAGGGTATGTGAGGTTCAAACTTTCGCTTAGACTGACCAACACAGCTGCGCCGCTGTCGTTTAGTACACTGTTGCCCCACCTAGTCGTAAACGAGTCGGTCCTCAGTAGCTGCATTGTCGATGTGCTGGGGACGGGATCGATCGTGTACAGCCCAGAGCTGATGATTGTTAAGACGCTGCCCAATAACGCGGCCGAGCCGGCGAAGAACGCCCCCCAATATCCGTTCCTGAAGGCCGTCCAAAGTGCATGAATAGGCATTGAGCCGAGCACAGATGCCACTCTTGGGGACTTAGAAGAGTGAGGCTTTATTTTCATAGCACTGTAAGGTGCGAGCATGGCGATGGTGAAATCCAGGGAATCGAAGAGGCTGGCGACGAGAAGCATGACCAATGCTGGAAGATACCGAGTGAGTATTTTCGAGGACAAAGTTTCAGCGCCCGATAGTACACCTATCCCAGAGTCACTGTCGGACTTGTGCTGCAGGACTTCGAGTGTAGTAATGATGCCTACCGGCATCCCCAGCGCTGCAAGGATAAAAGCACGGTGAGCCGCAAGGGGCTTCCACCAACCAAACTCTGAATCACTGCCAGCATCAGGCAAACTGTCGACTGAACCATTCGCAGATAGAAGAAATTGCATGCCGCCGGTGTCGACTTGAGAAGGCCTCGTCGTCGTTGTGAAAGTAACTGTCCGTAAATTCGCTACCAGCTGATCCTCTGAGCACGCAGAACAGGCTTTCAAGACTGAATGCAACGCCTTGCTGTTTCTGAGAATGAGGGGGGCTGAGATAATGGACTGTGGGTCCCTGGGGACAGCATCTCTCACTCTTTTGAGGACAAGGAAGACAACAAGTATAGTCATGAGACCGAATCCTGCAATCATACACCACAAAGAAACGTCGTTCATCTGAAGACGTTCTTGGCTGTAGTATGCCTGCCCAGCAAGGGGAAGCTGAACATCTTGCATAAGGTTCTTCTTAACGATTTGTATGGCGACTTGGCGGAATACTGTTTCCGCAGCCGAAATCATTGTTGCTTCGTCAAGGAGAGCTTCATATCCGGCACCAGTAACCTGCCCGTCCATATTACCCGCGACCTGCGCCATCATCTTAAAAATCGTGTTCGGATACTCTTCGGCGTAGGCATTGTCCAAGACGTTTCCGAACATATCAGATGCCGCTGACAGTGATGCAGTAAACAACCTGCCAAGGTCAGAGTCGGTGAAGCCGTCCAGCTTATCGTTCAAAACCGCACCGTGACGAGCAATCGTGATCTTGGCCGGACTATGGGAGTAGTCGTACGTGACGTTAACCGTCTCCATGGAGTAACTTGATCTGCAAGCAATGCCCGTAAGTCCCATAACGGCCGTGGACCAGGATGATGCTTGCACGAAATCACCGACAATACTGGATTCATCGGAGCCTGCGAGTGTCTGGTTGTACCGAATGTCGGCAAGAGTAAGTAGCTGCCAATTGTCCGCGGTCGCCGTGTCTGACTCATTGAAACAGTCAATACGCTGCAGTAGCGGGCTGAGCTGACGGGGTGGACATTTAAACCTCTGCGGGTTGAGGGCGTAGACAGGTATACCGTCTCCGTTTTGAAGAAGTTGACACTCGGGAAACAGAAGCTGAAGGTTGTCGGAGGGATGTTGATCTGTTGTGTTCGGTGGCTGGAGTTTCATGTTGATCGGCGCCGATTCGCAGTTAAAAGCTGGCACAAGAGCTTTCACACTTGCAGTGACTGTCTTCATTCCAGCCTTGTTGCTGTCGTAAGGCGGAGCAAAGGTCTCGTATGCCAAGGTATCAGTTGTTCCTTCAGGAGAAGCCAGACCAGCTGCAAGGATGCCGTATGCCGTATAAACCAGTGAAGAATCATTCAATGTAAGAAACGACGATGCATTGAAGGTTGACCCATTGAAGCCGCTTGTCTGAATGAGACCAAGATCGGATTGGTGGATAAGAGTAGGGGACAGTACGAAAAGACCGGTCGAAATCAAAGTAATCACTTTCAACAAGATGAAACCTGTGATTCCAGCCGTCACAATGAAATGTCTGTTTTTCATGGATGTCCAGAGGCTTGAGGTTTGCATTGGGGAGATGTAGTCCAGAAGAATATTCTGCGAGGCTTGTCCCGGTTCCTTGTACAGCACAGCCCACGGTGCGATAGTCTTGCATTGAAAGTCAACTTGACGCCAGAAAGCGACGATAATGACGAGCACTGCTGTTGGTCCGTACGTCCAGGTGTAGTGATTTCCAGTGACCAGAGTGAAGCCGTCATCCCGTACATTATACATCCACAAAAGCAAAAGAGCAATGGCAAGCCCGACAAAGGTTGTCCCAATTCCCGTCAACGTGAAGCTAGAGAGCCACCGAGAATTCCACATGGCAGGGCTGTTGCAATCATAGATTTTCTGTCTGCTGATATTTTTGTCAACTTCGACAGTTCCAACGGGCAGTTCATCCTTTTCCTTTACCCAGCTGATCATTCTGTAGCCTTGTCTAAACACAGATCGTGTTTTGGGATGGGTGCAGCACTCAGATAGTGTCGTGCTCGGTAACACAGCGTTCCCGCGAAATATGAATGGAAATATGAATGTCAGGAACGCGCAAGATGGAAAATCTGCTGCAGAGAGGACTGTTGCATCGCAGGCGGGACCGACCTGTTATGTGGCGTCTGCGAAAACTGTGAAACACATTCTGATCTTGAGGTGGTAGGCAAAAGCCGACCTCATGGCCATATCCAATGACCAGGCCGGCGCTTCGCTGTCGGCAAGCTTCAACATTGCTTGAGAAGGATGGATTAGGCGTTGCCAACAATGACTTCGACAGCACCAAAAACCCGTTGCACAAGAGTGCGAGACCCCGTGTCGTTGACAATCCGAAGAGTATTCGCAACATCCAACGTGAAAACGCCAAGATGTAGCCGTAAGGAGCATGCGTGCTTCAGTCATCTCAGATCCAGTTCAACAGCAAAAGCACGTTGCCTCGCAAAGAATCCCAATTCGGCTTGATGCTGTTCCAAATTAATTCTTTGCTGGCGCTTGCTGAAACTTGGCGGTGTCACAGAATGGTGGAGCGCCTCATATTTCGGTCTAGGCTCTTCATTGGCTTGACTGTTCAGACTTACATCAGGCCTGAATGAACGCCAGCTTGAATACAAGAGCAAACTATCAAGCTCCTGCCTTCGAAACGATCTATCTGCACCTTGATAGACAGCCAGCCTGGAATTCGCTCCCCTCCTGAACATGGCGAGGTTTTCGGATAACGACTTTGCGGTACCTCAAGTCGTGCGTGTCTTGCTTTTTGAGTCACTATTCAGTTGATATGCGGATTCGTGAAAGAGGGTTGCTGCGAGTCCTCAGCCTTTGTTCCAGCGTCTTCGGAGCGGGGTAGGACATGCGCGGTTTCAAGGATACATGGCAACATTTAATCAGACCATTGGCACGCCGCATGTCCCTTGGTACGTGATTGAACTCCAGGCCCAAAGTTGCATCGCGAACATGGACACATCGTTAACACATATCATTAGCTTGGGAGAGCCGAGGTTCCCGCAATGACATGCAGCGAAGAGTGGTGTATTCCAGGGGTGTTTGGTACGGAGGCGGCCAATGTGGCAGTACAGCCGTTTAGCTGCTAGCCTTCTTCAACCCCTGCTCCGCAGTCTCAATTAATGGCAAGAGATTATGCTCTCTCAAGGTCGGCAGCAGATTCAAGAAGGCCTCTTTCGCTTTCGCCTTCTCGCCGATGTCAACTAGCAAATCAGCTCGTGTCATCCGTGCAGACAGAGAAGCTGCAGCGCAGATTTCGTCTCTGTCCTCAGACTTGACTGCATCGCCGGTCGCGATGGCTTGATCTGCCCATCTCAATGCCGCACGTCTGGCTGCGGCCAGAGAGTCCTTCGTTGCGGGCTTCCCGTTGATGACGGGCTTCGGCTTCTTCAACGCCATGTCCATGGCGGAAGCGATGTTGCTAAGGACTTGAGCTTCCTTGCAGGATCGAGTGCCATTGCATGACGCTCTAAGCGGTTGGAGAGTGAGCATATATAGTTGCACGGCGTTTTCCTCCTCGCCCGACGTAGCGTATAGGTCGCCCATTTGAGACAGCATAGCGGCAATTTCGCCAGTTGTCAGCCCAGCTCCATTGTCGTCCGTCAGGCCTTGTTGTGGGTTTTTCGTCTCCTTGACCACCATGCCCACTGCGTCAGACAATACCTGCTTCGCCATGGAAGGGTTCTGGAGATAGTCGCTTTCATAGAGAGAAGATATCTTGGTCTTCAGATTCACGATGCCTTTGATCATATTCGCCCGGAAGTTGGCAGCCTCAGGACTCGACTGGAGAGAAGTATCAGTTCTTAGAGAATGCGCTTGGTCGAGTTCGTCCAGCTTCTGTTGCAAGTCGCTGATGATGCCGTCCAAGATCTCGATAGCTGCCTTGGCATGTCCAAACTCCTCGAGCATCTGTGCGAAACGGACTCGAATGCCCACGGTCTCCTTGCTGTAGGGATCCATGCCCACCTCTTCTGCCTTTTTGATCGCCTGCATGAAGTATTTCGATGCCGTTTCGGGGTCCGGGGAGATATGTGTATAGTGCAGTGCTAGCCGAAGCTGGTCCTCGACTGCGGGAGGATATGCCGATGTCCCTTTCTTCTCTCGGCGCCATTGGTCGTAGGCCAAGACTAGGAGCAATACCACACCCGCAGTAGAGGCGTAAAGCATAAAAGGGAAGAGGATTGGATGCTCGAGCCGGGCGTCGATGACAGCTTGTTCGAATCGGTTCGGCGGGCGGGCGTATTTCCTGGCGTTCCGTGTCTGGATCCGAGCGTTAAGTGTAGGCATGCCTTGAATCTGAGGTCGGTTCTTCGGGAAGCTGTGGAAGCCATTGACAAAAGCTCTCGATGAGCTCGCTCGTGTAGGCTTGAAGCTGCGCAGAAACAGCATTGTGGGCGCACTGAACTTGGTTGCCATGGTCAAGCAGTGCATATGCCAACCTCGCAAATGTTTAAAGTTGGTCAAGACCGAATGCACAGTAAGGGAGGTACTCGCGAGGCAAAATGCATCTTGAACGCGAAAAGTAAAAGTTCGACCCCGGATTTCTTGGGCGCGTCGACGTCATCGATCTGATTCGCGATGCCCGCGCCCAGGCGGGATCGTATCCCCTCCGTATTTGCCTCAACCACAGTAGGTAATTGCAGACCAGCTTGTCGCCCTCTACGACGTTGCTCGCTCTTCGCAATCATGTGTGGACGATATGCACTTGGCATTCGTGCCTCATTCATCCGCTACCAGCTTCAGCAACAAGGTATGCCAGTTGACGAAGCACCTGACGACGATGAAGCGCGAGAGACATACAACTTCCCACCAGGTTCCTATGGATTGGTCTACCGAGCCGATGTCCCAGACCAAGGTGTAAGAAACACAGACGAATCAGAACCTAGCAGTAGCGCGCCACCACAAGAAGAACAAGATGAGGAACAGCGGCGGCAGCAACAGAAAGTTCAGGAGTCAACGGGGCCCCCAGGTAGCCAGCCGAAACACTACAACTACCAGATCAAGGTCATGAAGTGGGGTTTGATACCTTTCTGGACGAAACGGGCGCCTGACTATGGCTCAATGCTGCGCACGATAAACTGTCGCGACGATTCTCTACTCGAAAACAAGGGCATGTGGAATACGATGAAGCAGAAGAAACGATGTCTGGTGATCGCGCAGGGGTTCTATGAGTGGTTAAAGAAGGGGCCGGGCGGCAAAGAGAAGATCCCACATTTCGTCAAGAGGAAAGACGGGCAGTTGATGTGTTTTGCTGGTCTTTGGGATTGCGTGAAGTATGAGGACACGGAGGAGAAATTGTACACATACACCATCATCACTACGGACTCAAACAAACAGCTATCATTCTTGCATGATCGAATGCCAGTCATTCTCGATCCAGGTACAGAAGAAGTCAAGCTGTGGCTGGATCCAACGAGAAACAAGTGGTCGAAAGAACTCCAGGCTCTGCTGAAACCGTACCAGGGAGAATTAGAATGCTATCCGGTCGACCAGGCTGTTGGGAAAGTGGGCAACAACTCGCCCAGCTTCATTGTACCCGTCGACAGCAAGGAGAACAAGAAGAATATTGCAAACTTCTTCAAAAATGCTCCAACAAAGAAGCTCAAAGACAAAGTCGAAGAAGAACCGGATGAGGACAGACCAACAGTCGACCATGACGGGAGCGAGAACAAGGCACCCTTGCCTGCAACAGCCAGCCCGGTAGAGGAAATGCATGGCCAGAAGCGAACACGTGAAGAGGATGCGGGAGAAAGCCTAACCAAGAAGGTCGCGAAAATGTCTTCCCCGCCCTCTCCAGTTAAGTCCCCTCCGAAGGCCGTGGGAGGCAAGAAGCCCAAGAGTGCGACAAGCAACAAGAATATGACGCTCAAAAGCAGCCCAACAAAGAAAGTCGAGCAAGGGACTCAGCGCATCACAAATTTTTTCACCAAGTGATATTGTTAAGCAAAGTCCAATTCTTGAGTGGGCTGAGATCCATATCTACCATATGGGATCAACAAGCGGTTCCAGATCTTCTCCGAATTCGACATCGATCCACTTGCCGCCGGCATTTCTGCGAACTGCACGTAAGTGCTGGGCCACCGAGCGCGCAGTACTTCGGATTAGAGCAAAACGTTCCCGGTCCTTTCTGTATCGATAGAGCCGACGCTCGTTCTCAACATTCCAGCTCGATGTCTCGTGTGTGAAGAAACGATAGTCTTCAGACGAAGGTGGAGCGACGGGCCTCCACCCGACTTCGAGGATCAATTTCTCTAGCCCACGCCAACCGCCATTCCACTCAGGAGTAAATTGTTCTCTCTGGGGGAGGGACAACGACCCGCTGGTTGGCGAAGAAGATGGAGAGGAAGAAGGTGAGGGGACCCACTGCAAAGCAGCAAACCAATCTCCACAGCCTGTGAGATCCAGCCATTTCAGGCAGTACAAGGAGCGACTCAACGTCCGCAAGATGCCCGCCGCTTCACGCCAATTGTTATCATGTGAGGTGTATATGTCTGAGCCGCCGTATACGACAGGTCTGGGACCAGGAGTCTGAACGACTACTCGCGTGGAGGCAGCGTTGGGTGTAAAGGTAGGCTGAGGCCAATATGCCAGGGAAAGGGAGGTTAGGGTTCGCAACTCTGTTGCAAGCGAAAGCAGAGACGACCAGGAAGCGGCTTTCGCATTGCCTGGAGAACTGGCTAGTGAAAGATGCTTTAGGTTGACGAAATTGTGGGCAGTCTTGGGTACTGGACTGATCGTGGGAACGTTTGGATGATCGTCGCTGTCGCTCTCAGCATCCCAGCTCTCTGGTGCATACTCTATCGGGGGGTATTGGACGCCTGCCGTCGAACCTGCAACGGGGCCGGCCTGCTTTACCAGCAGATCCTTTTCCAGCTGTTTGAATGTAATCCAGAGACCCAATGCATTGCTTAAATCCAAACGCTGGACTTCGTTCTTCTCTTCGATGTCTGTCTCATGCAAAAGCAATATCCTCAATGGGTCACTCTTCACATGGTCGCCAAAAACAGCGATATAACTCAGCAATGTCTCTCGCAATCGGACAGGCAAGTAGTTGAAGTATTCCAGATCGTTTTCGGCATGCCACTCCCATTCCGATGCAATCTTTTTCAGCACGAGGTGTTGTAGGGATCCAGGTGGTGGAAATGCTCCGGATGGGAGGTTGCTCGTGCGAACCTGGATGCGATGATTCTCGCCATCAGCGGGGTCATGCGAAGATCGCACAGAGGGAGGAGCATGGTTGCTATCCGTGAGCCAACTTCGCGGCGGAGGAGGCCCAGGAATACGGCGAAGACGGCTCGGCCCCGAACTCGAAGCGCTTGAGCGAAAACCTATTCCGTACCTTGGGGCAGGTGGGGGTGGCGGAGGCAGATCAAGAACCGCTCTTACCGAAGGGTGCAAAGAGTGCGCATTGTCAGGAGCGGGAGGAGTGCGGGTTTCACTTCTCAGCTGTAGTCGACGAGACTCTCGGATTAGGTCATTGACCGAGCGTTGCGAAGACGCCTCATTTTGAGGTCGGGTGGACTTGGAGAGTGAGAGAGTATGCGGACTGCTGGATTGCGGTTTGATCTGGAGCGCTCGCTGCTGGTGCTTCTTGGGCATGTATGCCGCAAGTTTGCAACTGCGATGGTAACAGAGAGGAAAGATCAATACGGAAGAAAGAGAGAGTAGTAGGGAAAGGTGGAAAGAGGAACGTGCGGGATGGTTGGAGTCAGAGTGTCGCAGGCAACTCATGCAGAGGCTCGAAGTCTGATGTCACACTGCTCGAGAGCCAAATCCGACGCTGCTTTTAGCCATCTATTGACGCGAAGCCATGCCATCGATCGCATCAATACCCTGTGTGCCTGTCGATTGCCATTGACGAATGCTATAATGCTTGGTTCGATCCCTTAGACTCCGGCCTGACCTCAGAAAGCCTCTTCTTCTGCAACGGGGAATCCACATTCTTCACAGGTTTGGCTAACGACGAGAGAGCCGGTTCCGAGTGCCACAGACCTCAACTGTATCGCGTAGCCGCCTCATCATAACGCTACTGCTTCAGCAGAAGAATACGAACCGAGCCTCTACCGGCTCCCGCGCTCCCACCATGCCTCGGAGCTCCCGTGCTTGTTTGCGCTGAGCACTGCATCAACGGCCTCTGTCGCAAGCTGGATAGCCGCCGGGCAGCGATATTACCACGCGTGGAATCCAAATAGCGGCGTGGCGAAGCTTCGAGGGAGACGATCGTTTGAGGAGATTCGGACCAGGATGTAGTGGTGTAGTATATGTAGCTTTCTATCGGAGGATTAGAAACCTGGTGGGTTGAGTCGCTGGCTGACTCTCGTCCATTTCGGTAGCTCTGAGATCTTGGTCAACCATAATTCAAGCTGCAATTGAAGATACGACATACTGTGAATGCCCTTCCTGTATTTCTTCTCCTTGCGGTCGAAGATGGTGTATTTATCCTTTGGTAGCATCTCTTCTTCTCGAGGCATCTCTTGGTACCATCTCTCCACGGCTTTCGCTGTGACGCCGCCATTTTTCTGTAGAGCCATGCTGACTGTGTCAACGACTTTATCGACCGCTCTTAATCGTTTTCGCTGACGCGCCTTTTGCATTGACGAGATGCGCCACGGAATTTTCCTACAGAAGCATAGGATTAGCGTTGTCAAGTCAAGGATAGCTCGAGTCCGGGCGACCAACCATAGTAAACCCCCCGACAGAGGAGCCGTCGGTCTGAACATGGCGGATACAGCTGAAGACAAGAAGGCTGATGGCTCGAGTGCGTTCGAAGCTGAGTTAATTGCACATGGACGGAGACTGCGAACTGTGAATTGCGAACCGGGAGATGTGGATCCCCGGGATTCTCCCAACTCTCCGCAAATTTATTGACAGCGTGACAGCCAACAACTCCGGCACGCATCCACTGCGTGTCATGCTCGCTGAGCATCAATCTTTTTGACTATTTTCACCTCCTGCGAGTCCCTTTGATCATGTCTATGCTCCAGCGCTCTCGTCTCCTCCACAGCACCCAATGCGCCTCCACCGCGATGACTTCAACCTCTACCCAAACCTGGAGGCCCCGAGCTTGTTCTGGCGCAGTGCTTCGTACCAGACCATTCTCGCCGTCTCAGCCTTTTCCCGCTTCTTCATCTATGCCCTGAATAGAACAGAAGTCCATGGGCTGCCACGCTTCCTCGACCTGCTGAAGTCGCGCGCCGACTACAAAACACGTCGGCGCGGTCTGCTGACCGTCTCCAACCACATCTCCGTCATGGACGAACCACTAATATGGGGCGTGCTTCCTCTCTCCTTCGCCGCCTTTCACGGCTACATGAACCACCGTTGGAGCTTTGGGAGTCATGACATCTGCTTCAAGAATGCCTTCACATCACACTTCTTCACCCTGGGCCAAACCCTGCCGACTCATCGGAGCGCACACTCTCCATTCGGCGGCCCCTATCAGGCCACCATGACCGAAGGCGTGCGGTTACTCTCCAAGATATCCGAGACGAAGCAGTCATTATGTCCAATGAACAACCCTCGCCTGCACAAGGACTACACACCCCCGCAGTGGCCGCGAGACTGTGTCGACCCTTTCTCCGACATCACTCCTCCACCTTCGTACCCTTCTCAACCGAACGATGCCAGGTGGTATCTTTCACCATCACGCTATGCGTGCAATTCTTACAGCTGGGTACACATCTTCCCCGAAGGCATGATCCATCAGGCCGCGGACAAGACAATGCGCTACTTCAAATGGGGTGTGGCCCGCCTGATCCTCGAGCCTCCTGAATGTCCTGACGTGGTGCCCATGTTCATCGAGGGGACGGACCACGTAATGCATGAGAGTCGTACCTTCCCACGCTTCCTTCCCAGAATCGGCAACAAGATCTCGGTAACATTCGGGGCGGAGCTGGATGTTGAGGCTGTCTTTGGCGATCTGCGCAAACGGTGGCGAGATCTGGCAGACGAGCATGCGAGGGAGGTAGGCCTGTCGGGTTGGGACGAGACAACACTGGGCCTTGTACCGTGGAACCTGGCAAATCATCCAGAGGCCGTCCAATTGAGGAAAGAGTGTACAAAACGCGTGCGCGACGCGGTTCTGGAGGTGAGGAGGTCAAGAGGCCTACCTGATGAGGATCCGAAGAATGGAGTGGTTGAGACGTGGATGCGAGAAGGGCCGAAGCGGGAAGGCTTGATGGACGACGGCACATGGGTGAAAGACACCTGATCAGGAAGAGCATCTTGATGTTCCAAGGATCAGGTGGGAGTGTGCGTCGTATCGCTAATATGTACTACCATCACCACCAACACCCGTTCCACACCATTTTCTATCCCCCGATCATGAAAACCTTCCTCATCTGCACCATGATACGCTGTAGGCCTCCCTCGAGCGTATCTCTGCGTTTCGCGTTCTGATATCTCCCCAACTCGGTGACAGGCTGTTTCGGATATTCCGCGCCCCTTTGTCCAGCCAGCCTCGTAACCATTTGCTCGAACAACCTCGAATATTGTACCTCGTAGCTTCAAACTCAACCCCGTTCCCTTCAATGGTAGGACTCCCTTTCCAATCTAAAAGCGTGGTCCGATTCCATTATCCGATGAGACATGCCTGCATCTGCACAATCACAGCTCGCCAGATTGCTTTGGTGTGGATTAGGATAGTCCGATATCGAGCTCTTCCACCTATATAAGTCGGTAGCGAACATGTTTCGAATCCGCTACGCATCACATTAACTCACCGTGTCATGCCGAAGGCCCAGGTCCAAGCGAGTCTTGTTACACAACTGGTGAGTTGATCTGAAAAGTTCAACGCTAACCTTGGCTTTGCTTCACTCGTGGGTCATTACCTGGTAGGATATCCTAGCTGTCCTTCCGTCCGGTGCAGATGTGTGCCCCGGCATTTACGTCAGGTTAGGGCTCCGTAGGTCGGCAATCTGATAGTGCATATCTACTTTGAAGCAGAGCATGGGGAGAGAGTTCCTTGAATTGAGGAATGGTTGTTCTGTCTTTCGCCGTTGACTGGCGAAATGGCCCAGACGCAGCTGCGTCACAATGCATATTCACAGATTGGTGTCCTTGAATTTCTGCCTCAAGGACCATGATCGACCTTCTCCCTGACGAACCACGAGTCCACCGCTACCGAATATAAGGAGCACACCGCGACTCCCCTGAAATCTATGTATCTCTCTGTCGCCTGCGCCAGCGCTTTCTACGCACCAGCTCAAAGACGTCCATCCTCTTCTTCAGCGTAATAATCATATCCTTGGACAAATCCGCTCCTTGTGCGAGTGAGTCGTACGAACTGCTCCTGCCTAGCCATCGGGTCTCTCGGTGCCTCTGACATGTGATCTCTCATTTGCTGACAAGCAGCTATCCTGTCCCCAGTCGCCTTCACGGCCCGATCTTCCAGCTCCCGTTGGTTGTTGCGAACTGGGGACTTGCAAACAACCTCGCAGCTTTGGTGTTTTTGACACGATTGATGCTTGTCCTCTGATGGCAACTTATGACACTCGTCACTGCGAAGGCGTTAAATATGATGAGTGTCATGCTAAGTACCACCCTGATTGGTGCAAGAGGGGATTTCGTGGTCAAAGTTATGTTAAATCACACGTCAAGCGTGAAATCTGAGGCACGATGGACCGGGGGCCCCCTACATGGTGGGCGGGCTGTTGATTCGTGAATATCCAACATGGCCGTTGGCTTCCGATCTCGCTCTTCACCTCTCCATCACGCTACCTTTGTCAGTAGTCAAGGACACAAGAGCAAACGCTTCCGGCCACCATCAGAAGGAGCAAGTCTGACGCAAGTTGTGCTTGCCGCATTCTCCATGTCGCTGGCTTTCTTGTACAACCTGCGATCGTCTAGCAACTGTTCGTCGAGGCCATGATATAGCAGTGCGAAAGCCGAGGTCTTCCACAGCGGGACTTGATGACGCTTGGTGTAACCTGCGGTTAGGATGAGAAAGGCCAGACCCAAGACGTTGAGGGCAAATGGTAGCGATAGCCAAGCCCAACGTACGACGACGAACGTCTTATCGGTAAATGCCGTCCCTGCAAAACCGTCCAGGTAGCCGGTGCTAGCACCGGTATTTCCATGAAGGTTGAGATACGTCAGAGCTGCTGAGATATTGGGCATGAACCTGTCAGGATCATAATTGGCCCCTGAGAGGACGTTGTCCAAGATGTAGTTACCGCTGTTGCCGACGCCACCGACCGGCAGACGCCATGTGCTCTCGGCCCAGGTGGTTGTGTACGTCCCTTCGAACATGTGCAGCATGTTCTCAATCCAGTAGACATCTATACCGCACCAAATCCGGTGTTCTAGGTCTAATGGGCCAAGGGAAGTGTCATACTTGACATGGGTAACGTTCTGGTCCTTTGGGCGCCAGCAAAGACTGTTATCTCCTGTATTGGTGAATATAGTGCCGTAATCTTCTTCCACTGGCTCTTTCACCGGAGTTCCGTTGATCACGGTAAGATTGTACTTTCTGCTACAGGGGGTTAAGACACAGACATGCGCGTCGATGTGGCTGGGAATCAATGTATTGATTGACGTAGGTTCTTGGATAGGGGCTGCATAGCCCAGGGCCAGAAGTGGGTTCATCTCGTTGAGAAAATAGTGCGGCTCGGTGCCGGAAATGTTGAAGTATTCGATGATCTCGGTTGGATCAGTATCGTTGTAGCTCCCAACTGACAGCGACCAGATCAGTGGGTAATTGAGCGATTGTGTGCCGTCAATTTCTCCAAAGGTTGCCGTCAGCGGCTTGCCGGAGAAACCAGGGAGAGAAAACTTGAAGTCACAAGTTTGGGTTGTGTTCTGATTGATTTTTCCATAGTCTAAAGTGCATTGCTGCGGCAGAAGTTCGCCAGGCACGCACTTGGAGCACCAGTCAACAGACCAGAAAGAATCCCAAGTGCAATTCCCAGTGGAGCAGGACCATGTACTGTCGGGAAAGGAGCTGCCGTACATAGCGGCGAGAATACCCGCGAGTACATAGCCCTGCATTGAGCCGGAGAGCGCCGAAGGGTCTATGCCCAGAGCCTTTGTTGTCATGGCCGCAGAAATGGTGGCGTTGGACCGCTGCACAGGGTAGCTGACAACTTGCTGTATGAAAGGTTCGAAAGCCAGACTTAGAACAGTGATGACCGCGCCTAGGTACAGGAGAGATGCCACAGCACGTCCCAGCAGCAGCAAAAAAGAGCCCATGGGACCACGACTTGCTTCGTCAATGACTTGCAGATGGTGGAGGTGCCTTCGTCGTCCCTGTTCAGAGCGGAGCCAACACCATTTGCACTGACTCATGGTTGCGGCAACGGCGAAAATCAGTGAGGATTTTGCACATGCTGCAAGCAAGGCAAGCAACGTGTTTAACGTCAAACCCAGAGGCAGTCGAGAGACAGGATGTCCATCGTAATACCTGAGAGTGAAGACAATCTCGACAAGGCAACCAAAGCTGAAAGCGAGAGCGGCCGCCTCTGGCCACCAACTGTCTAATAACACCGCTCTGCCGTAGAAGAACCATGGCTGCGGGATATCGCTACCTGACGAAAGCTTCGCCGACGGCGGCGCAAGATGAGAACCGTCGGATAAGGATAGCGTGATCTCTTCTGTCGGGCTCGATTCACTCACAGCGATTGTTGTCGTTTCAGCCGAATCTTTTGCATAGGAGTCCAGCCGCACGAGCTCGAAGGAGTTGATGCTACTAACCTCGTCTCTCACGTCGATTGCTTCAGAAGGGTCCATGACGAACAGAATAGCTTCTCAGCTCTAGCATTGAGCCGCATGTCAAAATCTGCGGGACATGTCTGTCTTCAAGAGGCTGGACTTGGGAGTTATGCTATCCAGCAGCTTCATGTCTTTATCCTCGTGGGCTGCCGGAACGGCAAGTTGGCCCCAAAGGTGCGCAGACTCGTAAAGGGAAGCTTGAATGCATGTCTTATCTGGCAGCCAATCTTGCGTGCAGACGGATAAGGGAGGGGTTGCTGTTGGGATACCTGAGGCGGGATCTTGCATGAGATGGCTCCAGGGCCTGGATGGACAATAATCCAGTTTCGCAGTGCCTACTCGAAGCGACGGGCTAGCGGCGGGTTTGGTGAATGAGGCAGACTCGAGGATGAGGCTGCAACATCAAAGCCGGGCTCGATGCTAAAGTCGTCCGTCGCCTTTTTCATGTGCCCTCGGTTACAATCGAGCAAGGCGCAGCTCAACTTGAACGGGCCTGGAGGCGCAAATGTTGTGCAAATCGGCGCAAATGTCGAGGTGAGTTCAATGTGAACGGGGAGCTGGTGCTGAAGCTCTGCTCAACTCTCAACCCGTTTCACAGGCCGCTGGCCGTCGAGTCGGCAGGCTCGTCCCTGGCATATGCGCAGTACTTCCTCGTAAGCGCTGATCCTACTAGTATGTGTTTATCCGAGTATGAAGACGTGGCTGTAAGCTTGAGAACAAAAGTTACGTAGACGTCAGTCCCCAAGCAGCGTGAGGCAGAAGGCATTTGAAAGTACAACTTCCTTTCAAACTACGAGCAATGCATCAACCATAGCGGCACCACCTGCAGCTCCCTGGGGTATCTGTGGTAACCCAACACCTGCCGACTAGTGAGCGCCTTCGCTTTTCCAAGATGATGGCCTTTCTTCCAACGAGCAGACCGTTCAACAACATATCCGAGCGTGAAGCGCTCCCAGGTCGTCAGAATACAATAGCCTCCTGCTAATAGCACCTCGGACGGTTCCAATTGATAACAGCAATAACCAAAATTCGAGACCTTTGCCCATACCCAATTCATGAATGAAAAGAACCGCCTATGCCGCAGCAGCAACTTGCTGAGAAGCCGTGGTTGGGGTAGGGTCATCGCCAGGACTTGTCTCTGCCCACGAACCCCACAGACCTCTCTTTGCTCTGATGCGCAGAGGTAGACCTATTGCCGTGTCGCCCTGGTCGACCTTGATTGCGTCTTTGGTGGCCAAGACGAGCACCTCGAAGAACATCTTGGTTGCATCTTCCTTGCTCGTGCGTCCTTCCGGAACAAGATTCTGCAGGAGCACTGACTTCCGGGCTGGTGAAGAAGGATGGGCTCCGTCAGCGTCGCCAAGTCGGTCACGCAGAAGATGAACTGCATGCTTCGTGCCGAGCGAGATAGGGCCACTATCCGCCGGATGAATAAGAGGCATGGTGGTATCATCGAACGTGTCATCGCCAGCGTGTATACCTTCGTCATCTTCGCTTTGGACTATGTCTTCCACAGCAGCAGCCCCCTCGCTCATGGGATGTGGCAGAAGGTCATCAGCAGCTGGTGTCAACGGTCGAGCATCGTCAAGCTGAACTGCCTCGTCTTCGACTGCGTCCTCAGGACCTTCCAGGCGCGGTGACTTCTCGCTGTGCTCATCCTCGCTCAATCCACCAATACCACTGTCCCGTTTCCGTTTCCGTTCTCCAGATCTCAGGACTGTTTCAAAGGACAGCAGGCCCTGGAGTTCAGGCGCCCAGTGCATTGAGCGACCATCGTTGATGGCATTTGTGGCGAAATCGCCATTCTTCTGCATGCTCATAAGCGTGAGAAGCAGTGGATCTCGAGGGAGAAAAGATGGGGCCCGGAGGATCTTCGACCGATCCTCTGCTTGAGCTATGATTTGTTTGTTGTGAAGAACAGTTTCGGCATCAGGAGCAATGGGCTTCTGTTTCCGGATTCTTTGTCGTTGCTGCGCGGCCACCTCGATCTCTTCTTCTTCTTCTTCCTCCAACTGGTTCTGGAAACTCCGATCGAGTTCGTGAAGGAGATTTGGATCTGCGTCTGATAGTGGAGACTCTGTGTCTCTTAGGCGCCCTGCGCTCTCAGCCGCCTGTCGTAGTTGCAGAGTCTCATCATCTCCGGACATAAGAGCCTCCTCATCGCCAGCGAGTGGTAGCGTATTATCAGCCATTTGTACGTCAGGCTGATCTGCCATGGGAATGTCTTGGTCAAAGTCTAGGTTGAGCCCATCTTCGTCATCATGTAGTAGACCTTCCTCACCGAAGATTGTATCATCACCAGGTTTAGGAGTGGAAACGTTTCGCCCGACGTTGATGCTGACAGTGGTATCATTCATGGCCATATCATCGCCGCCAGTGAAGTCAAGGTTGAGATCATCATCATTATACAGGGGTTCCTCGCCCGGAGTGAGCATCGATTGGGTGCTGGTCTGCTGAGGGTTCAACGAGCTGGTCCAGTCTTCCTCCAGGTCTTGGGTCTGGCCATCTGTAATGGCTGGCTGTTGAGTCATGTTGAGGGTGAACTCCATACTTGCGAACAAGTCGTCGATGGTAAGAAGCTCCGGTAGGTTGAGGTCGACAGCGGCGGTAGCATGAGCAGGAAGGTCGTGATTATTAGTCGACTTGAAGGTCTGTAACCCAGTTAGAATGCGACATCGTGCGATGGCGGTGAATATACCATGCGGATCTTGAGAAGCGCCTCATTGCAGTCGTCGAGCAGATACCGCGCCTTTCGCCCGTATATGCGCACAACACCTAGCATGAGCTGACCACTCAGGCGCAGCGCCATGGGTTCGTGTCCGCGATCCACGATTGCGCCAACGCTGCTCTGGATATCTGACTGCAGGATCTGTGACTTGGAGAGCTTGCGCTCGACATTGGCCGCGAGCCAGACTCGAGCCAGCGGCCCGGTCTTGGCCAGGAGCTGTTCCGAATAAAACATGGCGCGCGAGAGGGGAAACTAGCGATTCATGCAATCGATCAGAAGGACATTGGGCGGTGTTGAGAAGAGGGTGAAGCGGGCGAGTGGGAGCGGCGGAGAGGCAGGTCGACGCGTCGAATGTGATTGCTTTTGTTTTCGTCGCGCACACGATAATTTGAGCCAGGAGTGATATCTAAAAGAACCGAAAGGATGCTGGGAGGAATATCGGCATGAAAGAAACGGCGCGGTGAGGCCGAAGGAGGAATGTGAGTGGTGACGATGCCGTCGACGGAAAGAGAGGCTGGCGGTGGTTTATGTTGTCAAATGATTGAAGGAGTGGCAGAGTGGCTGGGGGCCGCCGCTCGATGATGTGTTTTGCAGCCAGTTTCGAGGCGATCGCGCCTCGGCTGACCTTCCGCCCAGCAAAACTCCACAGTGCCGCCCGGAAGCGGAAACCGCAAGATTTCGATGCGTCGGGGGCGGATGCGCAGAGAGGAGCGCAATCTCAATAATCTCACAACCGCTTTTCTTGTTCTTTGCTATTCAAACACACGCCACTGCAGAAGAACGCTCTCTTCGTGAAGTCGACAAGGCAGATTCATATTTTTCTTCTCATTATAATAGCTGTATCGCCACTACTGGGCTAGCCAACTTGCCGGCCTCGGCCAGCACACCGTCTCCTCGCCGTCATTTACACGACTCTCTTGGGGTTGCATTGTTGGTGGAGGATGGAGTCGCGATCGCTCATATAGCTGCGATGCAATCATGTCAACATTACTACCGGTCTTCAACGCAGAATCTCAAGCGAACAGACCGCGCAGTCCAATTCCGCACTATGCTTCCACATCTTCGTCGATAACCTCCTCTTACTCTCTCCTTACTCCCCAACAGACGGCCGAACGCTTGCAGACCTCCATCGCTCAAGGTCTACTGCAGACTGAGGCGCATGCACGACTGGCAAAAGATGGGCCAAACGAACTTCCACATGAAGAGGAGGAGCCACTATGGTTGAGGTTCCTGAAGCAATTCAAGGAAACCCTCATACTCCTTCTTCTCGCCTCGGCTGCCATCTCACTTTTCATCGGTAACAAAGATGATGCTGTCAGTATCGCCCTTGCTGTCACGATCGTCGTCACAGTCGGCTTTGTGCAGGAGTACCGGTCGGAGAAATCGTTGGAGGCCTTGAACAAGTTGGTCCCTCATTTCGCCCATGTCAGACGCCAGGCCCCCAGGAGCACGGTCAGGAGTCACCCTGGTGAGAACGATGTGATCGAGATGGAACCATTGGGAAATGGGAGTGCCATTCCACCCGAAGAGAAGACGTCTACCACAATCCCAGCCTCTCAGCTTGTCCCTGGCGATCTAGTCATTTTCTCTACTGGCGACCGCATCCCCGCCGACATTCGAATCACGCATTCCGCCGAACTGACCATCGACGAGTCGAATCTGACTGGCGAGAATGAGCCGGTGGAAAAACATGCGGCCGCTCTTGAGCGGAACACGCCTCATCATGAACATCATGGCACTCCCGAGCCGTATAATGCCGCAGGCACGGTTGGCGCCGATGTGCGCTTGAACGAACAACACAACATTGCATTCATGGGTACACTGGTCAGGTCAGGGCATGGCGAAGGGATCGTGATTGCAACCGGAGGAAAGACTGAGTTCGGAACAATCTCCCTGTCGCTTCAAGAGATTGAAGCTCCGCGAACGCCTCTACAACAGTCAATGGACTTGCTTGGGAAGCAACTCAGCTCCATGTCGTTCGTTGTCATTGGCGTAATCATCATAATCGGTCTGATACAGGGCAAGCAGCTGTTGGACCTGTTCACGATCGGGGTGTCTCTGGCTGTTGCGGCAATTCCCGAGGGTCTGCCTATCATTGTCACCGTCACACTTGCACTTGGAGTACTGCGAATGGCAAAGAGAGGAGCTATTGTTCGCAAGCTGCCAAGCGTTGAAACACTTGGCTCGGTCAACGTGGTGTGCAGCGATAAAACTGGGACGCTGACCCTCAATCATATGACGGTAACAAAACTGTGGCATTTTGACATCAGCAAACCAGTCCCCGTTGACCCGACCGTACAGCTCACGACAGCCACGAAGACTATTCTCCGCATCGGCAACATCGCCAACAACGGCCGCCTCGCCCAAAATGCGTCTGGAACGCCAGCGACTGCCGCCTCGGCTGCGGTGCTCTCCTCTACTAGAGACAGATCCTCGACCGTGACGAAGAGCAGATGGCTAGGTCAGCCAACGGACATCGCCATGCTAGATATGATGGATGCTCATGGTGAGGATGATATTCGCGAGCAGATTGGTCCTCGAACAAGCGAAACCCCGTTCAGCTCCGAGAGAAAGTGGATGGGCGTGGTCATTGGCAGTCCCCTTGGTGAGATGACCAACGGTTATGGGCTTGGTTCTGAAACCGTCTACATCAAAGGCTCGCTCGAGCAAATTCTGAGTCGATCAGATACATACCTGACAAAGGACGGACGAGAAGTTGTGTTAGACGAACGTGGGCGAAAAGAGGCCAGTGCAGCTGCTCACGCAATGGCGGAAGAAGGACTCCGAGTGATTGCTTTTGCGAGTGGCGTGCTAAGGAACCAGACGCGGCAAAGCAGCAGAAGCTCTACCCCGGGTCTTGGGCCTAAGAAACCAAGCGAGCAGCAGACAGATGCCTTCACCGGTCTATGCTTTGCTGGTCTAGTAGGCATGAATGACCCGCCGAGAAAGGATGTTAACAGGTCTATTCGGCGGCTGATGAACGGTGGAGTCAAGGTCATCATGATCACTGGTGACGCTGAGACGACCGCGGTGGCGATTGCAAAGAATCTTGGGATGCCGATCAATCCAGCCTCGTCAGGTTCAAGATCCGTCTTGCGGGGTGACGAGCTGGACCGAATGTCGGAGCAGGAACTGTCTGAAGCGATTGCAAAGACCAACGTCTTTGCTCGTACGAGCCCTGACCACAAGATGAAGATCATTCGGGCTCTTCAGGCTCGGGGAGATGTTGTTGCAATGACAGGCGACGGAGTCAATGATGCGCCTGCACTGAAGAAGGCCGACATTGGCATTGCGATGGGAATGCTGGGCACCGACGTGGCCAAGGAGGCGGCCGACATGATCCTTACCGACGACGACTTCTCGACAATTCTGCGAGCCATTGAACAGGGGAAGGGTATCTTCTTCAACATCCAGAACTTCATCACGTTTCAACTGAGCACGAGCGTTGCCGCGCTGAGTTTGGTCCTCCTCAGCACGATGTTTGGGTTTAAGAACCCGCTGAATGCTATGCAGATTCTTTGGATCAGTAAGTCACGCTTTGGATCTACCCAGGTGTTCGTCGCTAACCTGCCTAGATATCCTTATGGATGGCCCTCCGGCTCAATCACTCGGAGTCGAACCCGTTGATCCTCGAGTCATGACGCAGCCACCGCGCCCTCGCAATGCGAATGTGCTCACCAAACGCCTCATCCGCCGTGTACTCACTTCTGCTTCGATCATCATGATGGGTACTCTGTTCATATACCTGCGCGAAATGGTTGACATCGACGATCCGAATGTTGACCCGACCCTGATCAATTCAACACCCCTCCGCGTCCGCACCGTCACCAAGCGTGACACCACCATGACATTCACGACATTCGTGCTTTTCGACATGTTCAATGCACTCACATGCCGCTCAGAGACCAAGTCCGTATTGTTCGGCGAGATCAAACTTTTTGGAAACAAAATGTTCAACTACGCCGTGGCCGGCAGTCTCGCGGGCCAACTCTGTGTTATATATTTGCCTTTTCTGCAGCGTGTGTTTCAGACCGAGTCACTCAGTCCGTGGGATCTGTTCTCCCTCGTGTGCATGACCAGCACTGTCTGGTTGGCCGATGAGGTTCGGAAGTGGGCTGAAAGGAGACGGAGTTCGGGACTCTTGCCGAGTGTTGGGTATTCCGCAAATGTATAGGCGGTGGCTGAGGATGCGTCTGTGAGGCTGGCTGCATACAGCTGTGTATAGAGTATAGAGACCATATGGTCATCATCAAACCCGTATACATCCATACCGATAAGTTTCATTGGAAACAAGCAAGGCTGCGAAAATTGACGTGCTCCGATTGGACGATCTGAGGCCAAACCCATATCTAAAACCTTGCATCTTCCATGACAAATTGAAGTTGTCGCTCGATCAAATCATCCGAAGTACAGTCATACGTGGGGAGGATCTGTCCGCCAGGTTCCCGGAGCGAACCGCCAAAATTCAGTCTCGCATATCGGCATCACACCGCACAGACGAATTGCCCACTGTGCACGCGAGATCTCAATCGCAAAAGAGTTTCTTTCGCACGCGAGATGCGACCAGACGGCCCCCGCGACCCCTATGCCGGGCCAGAGGCAGGGCCCGAGACGCCGTTTCCGATAAAACTATCCGGGCCGGTGATCAAGGGCTTCGGACGGGGAAGTAAAGAGGTGAGCGTCCCCTTTCCGCGGCTCCATTAACCCTGATTTTTGCACTGTTTCTGTGCATGGTCGAACAAACGGGGGACAGACTCTTAGGATCGGAGCACGGCCTTGCTCGGTGACCAAAGACATGTTCTGCCCGTCACAGATCAGATGGGTTGGATCGAGCGACGGCAAAGGACACGGCGAGGATGTCACAACAGGCGGTAGACTTGGCTCCAAGAGTTTTGGGATCACTTCTTCTTCCTGATATTCTGGTCGGCGGGGGAGAGAGATGGCGCCTGGAGCTCTTCCTCGACCCGACATTGATTGGCTGGTTATGACTCGACTGATGCGTCGGGGCTGTTGTGCTTGCTCGGGTCACACACTGAGTGACCCTTTCATGGCTCTCTCCCCGACTTGGTTTTCATTCCAAGGTTAGCACTGTCTGTCCATGGTCACTAATCCGCTTTTCCTTTTGACATGTAGCTCGGCATTCCTACGGCCAACATCCCGCCCGAAGGGCTCGCGTCCTACCCCGACCTCCCCAGCGGGATTTACTACGGCTTCGTCGGCCTCTCGCTCTCGCCCTCTCCGGACACGGCCTCGTCCTCGATCGAGATATACCCGGCTGTGCTGAGCATCGGCTATAACCCTTTCTACAAGAACACCGTCCGATCCGTCGAGATCCACGTCTTGCACGAGTTCACGCATGATTTCTACGGCGCGGCACTGAACTTGCTGATGTTGGGCTACATACGGCCGGAGTACGATTACGTCAGTTTGGAGGCCCTTGTAGACGACATCAGGATTGATTGCGAGGTGGCCAGGCGGAGCCTGGAACGGGAGTCGTATGCAAGGTATAAGGAGGACGGAGAATGGAAAGCCTGGTTGACGGACTTTAAGTGGATGGACAGCGTCGACACGAAGCAGGTGGAGAAGCAGGTCTTGAAGCACGATTGAGAGCACGATGCATGGACTGCCATGATCAACGTGCAGACTCGGCCTCCGGAGACGGCAGCCTGCGCACGAATTCCTTCTTACTGATAGACAGCTCCAAAATCTTACACCCAGATGGCGCTGAGGTCCACCATAGGCCAATAACAACCACTCGACACAATCTCAAAGATGGCCTCAACTTGTACAAGTCTGTGCTTCGATTATACTCTCAGGGGCCGGTAAATCTCTCCGTCGGGTCATCGCCAGTGGGAATGTTGCAGAACCTACGCAATCTCATTTTTCCAGATAGTATGCCGTTCCCCACCGTTTTCCGCGTGGTACATGGGCAATCACGAAATGCACCGACTTTTTGGCCGCCTATATACAAGGCAAGAACTGCTTCAGGTTAGCGTGATCCGGCTGAGTTTCGAGGGGAACTTACATTCATAACGATCAGCATGGGTATATCGAACACGTCTCGCTTGACTGTCCAGCAGTATGTGCAGTCGACTTTCCCGTCGGCAGAGCCAAGCTTCTGCATTCCCTTTTCGCCGGAGATGCCATCGCGTTCCCGCTTCAGGTCACGTCGGGAGATGGCGCCGTCCTGCCGGCGTAGCTCTGCATTTCGACCGTCCGGGTCACGTGCGTCGGCCTCTGCATTGAGATTCTGTGCAAGCTCATCGTCCTTTGTGCGGTATTTCAGTAGTTTCCCTCTGCCACAGACACTGCCTCGACTGTCTCCGAATGCAAGCCTCGCGAAATCTTCGTAGAACTGGACAACCGAGTCGTCGTCGAGCAGCTCGGCAAGGAACACAGGCTGCTGCCGTTTCTCGCCGTTCTCACTTTCCGGAGCTGTTCTTTGCGTCGGAGTGTTCGTTCCAGTCTGTCGTGCTGTGTTGGTGCCAGACCCAGCAGCCGGCGTTTGGCCAGAATGACCTTTGTTGACGTTGAGATTGGGCGCTCGGCCCAGCAGCACATTCTTCGTCCACCCTGTCAAGATCTGGAACTCTTTACCCACGTCAGCAACTTCTCCAGTTCTCCTCGCCACGATGGTTGGCGTTCCGACCCCTTCGATGAACCCTTCATATTCCCATAATGTCCGCTGGAAGCACTTTTCCATGAATATTAGATCCTCCCTGTTGAGGGTCTTTGTGGTCGCAATGAATGAAGGTCGGATCGATGCCAACGACTTGGCTATGGTAAGTGTCTTGGAAGGATGTGCGGCAAATCGCTTTTGTAGATAGGCAATGAAACTGTGGAAGCCTGAGGTGTAAGGGTACGGCTGAGTGACCATGGTATAGATGGACGACGGATCTCTAGGCCGCTTCAAAGTCTTGACCGGCAATTGGGATTTGGCCTTCAGCTGGGGCGTGGAAATTGGAGGAGGCTGACGAGAATTGCGATGCTCTAATGTTCCGGATGATTGATTAACGGGGCCCCCTTCTATCGTAGGGGGATGGATCTGTAGCCCTTGACTAGTTAGTAACGGGGAGTCCTCGAATTTGACGGCATTGCCCGGTGTGCCATTCGTATCCGGAGAAGTCCAATGCGTCGCATTAGACTCGATGGCAAACGCATTCGGTGCCATATGCCGACCATGCGCCCCGTACGGGTCAGTCCCATTCGACCAATCTGGCAGTATTGCCTCGTTATAGATCTGCTGTCGAGCTGTCGGGCTCTCGCTGAAGCTGCCGAACGGCATGCGGTACTGCTGCGTCATTGAGCCGCTCCGCGTCGCGGTGTCGGAAGGAGGGGTATCGCCCGCATTTGTTGCCATATGGCCCAGCATCCCGAACTCAAGCGCACCATAATGGTTCCCAAAATTCATGCTGGCCAGGTCGAAATTCATCATGGGCTCGTCGAATATCGGGCCTGGCCAACCAGTACCGCCCAGATTGCTCGTAACACTTTGGTCAGGACCAATCACAGGACTCTGTAATGGAACCTGTGACGCGACGTTCGGAAAATTTGTGGCTAACGGGGAGCGTTGCGCAAAGCTGTTGGAGCTCATGCTTCGCTCGGTGATTAGCGGAGGAGGCATTTGCGAAGGAGTCTGGAAGTTGGTGAAGTTCTGGGGTTGCGGGAAGAATTGTTGCTGGGGTGGCGTTTCGCCGCTCACTGTCGAGGGTATTTTTGCGGAATGGTTGAACAAGTTCCCGCCAACTCCAGGCATGAGAGCTTCGTTTGGGGCATCGTGCAAATACTTTGCCTTCTTCCTGACCCCATCTTGACAAGCATCCTGTAGACCTCGTTTGATACATCTCTGACACGGTCGCTCGTCGCCTGGCGAAAGTGTCAGCTACGGAGAATAATAAATCTGTGCCGAGTTGACGTTCACCTACCACAAGTCAGATGAGCACGCTGACAGGCGAAGCATGCTCTGCGCGCCTTCTTCCTACGAGGGCGAGAAGGATCCTTGGGATTGGTCGACTTGGCTCCGTTCTGCTGCTTGGTTGTGCCTTCCTTGCCCGGACCTTCTGCCATGTTCTCCTGCACCTGTTCGGTTCCACTGTCCTCGGGGGAGCCCGAATGAGAGTGGCCATCCTCAACATCTGAGGCCGCCATGTTGTTATAAGCAGACCATCAATGGGGTGTCAGAACACGCAGGGACGCAGAAGGTGGCTCGCACAGGGACAACCACGGTGACACGATCCGAAAATCCTTCTGCCAGGGAGGGAATGGCGACCGACTAATAGTTCTCAGAGGCAGGTCTCCTGTGCCTTGCAGAACTTCACCGTCTCAGCTCCTTGGTGCTCAAGCCCCCTAGGGGACCAGGCATTTGGTTCGTGGAAGGCGGCTCTATGAAGCGAGTTCGCGTGAGTTGATCGTTCCGTAGACGGTTGGCGCCAGATCCAATGTGGGAGAAAAATGGTCTGTTCTCCAGTCAAAACGGACAATGAGGTCAACGACAGACGTCGTGCGACACGGTTTCGGTATGACAAAGGGAGTAATCTCCCTGAAGGTGTGCTTCTAGGCACTGGGTAGGACACCGTGATATGCGGGTGGCTTGGAATCAGCGGTTGCGCTCTGGTGGTAGCGGATAGCGGAGGAATCGTTCTTCAGGAGCAGTATGAGGGTTCGTCTGGGCAAGGCAGGTCGAGTCGGAGGAGTAGCAGCACGACTGGGATCGGTCCAGGAGAGACACAGAGGGTGCGCGATTGTTGTGAGCTGCGGATCTGTGAGTGCGGGCAGGGTTCGTGTGCCGCAGTCTGCGAGAGTTCAGCCAGCGTGCGAGCCACGCCTCGGGTGCGGAGTCGCTTTGAACTCGGAAGGTTGGAGATCTCAGAGCCACCCAATATGTGGCGCTGTCATGCATGCAATGCTGGATGTGGTTCCCGTCGACGAGGCAAATGGGCAGAGAGGCAAGATGAGCACACGGACAATCGATGCCCCAGTTAAGAGGGGTGCTTGAATTTGCGGTCGCAAGATTTCATATTCGTTGCGCGATCATTTGCTGCTGCCCTTCACTAAGCGACCCCACAAAACCGTGCGGGCGAGCACCTAGTGAGGGGGCCGCAAAGCTCTAAGTAGCCAACTGGCGGCGTGGGCGTTGAATAGTGAGCCCAAAACTGGGAGCAGAACCTTTCCCTCGGCATCCACAGCTTCCAGCTCGAGCAAGCTTGCGCGCGACTGAGCTGACGCCCTGAGGATACGAGGAGATGCCAAATCCATTCGTTCTAATTTCCCTACTTCGAGAGCCATGCCCATCTTGTCGCGGCGTAGCTTTCATGACCGCTCCAGCAACGGGCGGCCAGCAGAAGTCCTGCTGGTTAAACGATACTCCAGGCACTGATCAACCGTCGCAGCGCGTGCGCCTTGTGCGAGTACGGGGAGCAGGATGAGGACCCTTACAAGCCAACTTCTCACGAGGCTGCCCGACTTCACCCGAGCTGATCGGAATCCCACGGCCCCGGTCTAATGAACTATCCACCCCCGGAACCTGCTTCAAGCATCGCACAATGTCACGTTCATACGGGAGACATGCACATTGACAGCTTGACACGACAGGTGCTCGCTGCTTGCGCCAGGTTTGATGAAATTATCCTGAAGCACTCACCGCGTCGTATTTGGTACAACCAACGACAGTCTGGTCGAGTAGGTCAGCCACCACCCCTAGGGCCTGATTTTGCTCGTTGACATCGTGCCCGTGGCCAAGACTTGTTGATCGAATCCAATGACACGCCTGAGTAGCATCGCACAACCTACAACAGGAGTATAAATGAAAGCACGCAGCTTGATTGCCATTGCGACCGCGTCAGTGGAAGGCGATTGACAATGCCTCCCACATTTCAGGAGAATTCTGTCCAATCGACGGCTGCCTGTCCCGCTCTTGTTTCGACGCAGACTGCTCAGCACCGCAATGAACCGCTAGTTGCACGAACTCGTCTTGCTGCTGAGACCAAGAGATGTGCCCCGTCCCTCTCTTGCAGTTCCTGACTACTTGTTCAGAAATACTGGCCGCAGACAGGAGGGTCCTCGAAAACAACCTGACAGTTCCGCGGTGAAGTAGCCCTTCCCCTGATCGGATCGTGCGCGGCGCCTCTGAGTTGGTGTCCGGAAAGAACTGTTCCCCTGATCAAATTTGACGTCGTGGATATTCATTGGCTTGGACGATAGTCCCGTAGTCGGGCAAGCTGCAAACGCTCCTCTTAAGACAGCTGGCTGAATCTGCTCTTCCGACGCAACCTTTTCCCGTATATGAAGAACAGATACGGGAACGGAGCCATGATCAGGCAAAGAAATGCCAGAAATGATGTGGCCCAATGAAAGCCGAGTTTCTTATACATCTGAACGCCAAACAGCGGAAATGCTCCAGCAAAGGAGCTCCGCGCAAACGAATTGGCCGACAACGCGCTGGCTGCATAAAGGGGATACGCCTCCACCAGGAAGGTGAAAACTCCTGTAAACACGAGGATGATGCCGAATCCGAAGAAGCCACTGCCGATAATGGGCACAATCGGATGGATGCTCGGATAGATGGTCCATGCAAACCAAAATAATCCAACCACAGCGAACCAGCCACCGAAAATCGAGGGTGGTAGTCGATATTCGGGCTCGGATTTTCGTTCACCCGTGTTCTCTTCGTGTTTGTCGAGCAGCCGCATATAATTTTTGTGCCAGATCGGGTCGGACAATATCGCTAGAATCATACCGATCATCAGACCGAGAAAGGAGAGACCGATCTGCCAGATCTTGAAGTGGTAAACCTCTGTGAAGACGAGGTTGAATGCGCCGAAGAACAGGTACAGGATGCCCAGAAGAATGGCGGAAAACAGGCACAGGTTGAAGCACATGGGTTCCAGGAACAGCAGCATGAACGGCCGGTACAGCGACCTGACGACCGTCCAGAAAATCGACTTCTCGTGGATCTCAATCGGAGCTTTCCATCGGTCATCGCCCGTTTCCCTCCGCTTGTTCTGCGCTTTCGTCCTCAAGAGAACGGGCATGTATGTCTCAGGGACGAACAAGGAGATGACAAGCAGCATGACCCCCGACCAGATGAGAAGGACGTAATATGACCACCGCCAAGAGGCGTTGTAGTTGATGAATCCGCCGATTACGGGCCCAACCCCTGGGCCTATGAACGGCGAAGCGGTGTATATCATCATGGGTGCTTGCAGCTGATCTCGATTGAACATGTCTCCAACGGTACCGCCGGCAACTGACAAGAAGGCGCTCCCAGAAAAGCCATCAAGGAATCGTGCGACCAACACAGTCTGAATGTTCTGGCCGAAGGCGCACGGAAACAGCCAGATGGTGAAGAAGACGTATCCGAAAATATATATGGGGCGTCTCCCATAGAACTCAGATAACGGCCCCAGAATCATCGGAGACAGGCCCAGTCCAAAGACGAAGAGAGACAGTCCCAACGTCGCGACGATTCTCGAATTGCCGAACTCAGCGTCCATTTGCTCTTTTACAAAGTCAGCATCGGTCGATTCCCAAGCACGGCTCCTAACTCACCGTAGGTGATTGTGTACAATGAGGATGTGCAGGTCACACACAAGGACCCGAATGCCAGTATGACGACCACAAGCCACTTCCTTGCCGTGGCCATGTTCTTCGGGTTCAGCGGATCGTCTGGTCCATCCCACCCCACTTCGAAAGTCTTCTCCGGAGAGTTCTCGATATCCACGTGCTGGTCTCCGGGAGCAGATTCGGCCTCTGGCTCCATGAAGAACGTGCTGTGCCCATCCACATAGGATCGGGTAGAATGCAGGCTCCCGCGAGGCCGGCTCTGACTCCGACTTCGAGGTTGAGTATGATTCGTTGACACCGGGCTCAACGAGGTTGGATGGGCATTTGGAATGGCTAGGAACATCTCCTTCTTCTCAGATTCGGCCACATCACAGTCTGCCATGGCGTCACGCAACCTTGAGTCTGGGAACCCCAAAAGTAGTCGGTAACGGTGTCAAGGCCGCATTAGTAACATTCGGATATGAGAGGGGTTAGGTACAGTCTGGAGATGGCCTGTGCAGACCCGATAGTCCTCTGTCGCCTGGAGGGGGAAAGGGGAAAGGGGAAAGAAAGCTTAAGCCAGAGCTGAGGATCCATCTCCAGGAGAAAATATCAGTCACGAAGATCTCGTAGCTGGAACTGATTTCAAAGACTCAAAAAAAGCGTTGCGCTATCCTGTCGCCGAGTCCAAAATGTGGGTGGGGATGTACGAAGTGGGAGTTATTCCGCAGCAAGCATATGTGTGAGGTCAACCAGGAGTCATTCGGGATCGCTGTGCCGGCCATGTCATGGTGAACGGCTCGATAGATTATGGAGTACTGGGTTTGGAGTACTCGTATCGGCATGCGAGGGCGGGATTCCAGAATCCCCACACAGAGAGTGCCACCCAGGCGTGCCAGGACAGCCCGGGTAATTGCTAAGCGGTGTACGAGTGCGCAGAGGCACGGCACGATCAATGTACGAGTCCACACTGTTGGTTAGGCTGGCGGTAGCGGCTTCCCAGCTTTGACCTTGACAGAAGCTTCAAGACGGGAATACGTACCCTGCCTGATCCCGCAATACAACTTTCATATCTACCGCAATCCTGGCTACAGTAATTATGCGATCACTTGCTCGACTGGAATCCTAGCAGCCAGAACATCGGCTAAAAAATCAAGTGGGCTAGCTCCGTCGTACATTCAGCATCAGGGCAGAACTTGAACGGTTGTCAGCATTCACTTTCGGCGTAGCATTTATGTACAACATCAGTGAAAGGTCTGAACGTCAGGCATTCTCCCAAGGCCACTGCCACTGGCCTTGGTGTTGGCGGCTTCCTTGACATTTTCAAGAACCCCACCAGCGCTTCGTGCCTTGACATGCTTCCGCAGCAAGCCAAGAATCTCACTGTCTTTCCATCGTTGAGGAACTGGCCTGTACGCCGGCTTGAACGCACCAACAGTCTGAGCCCACTCTCCACTTCGCGGAGCTCCTTGTCTCCATGCGTCTGTTTCTTGAGCTTGTCCTGGATTTGCGGGTGAAGAGTATTCAGTTGTGTGGTTCTCTTTCTCCGTCACAGCGCCTTCCGCGTACTCTAGCGATGTAGGCGTGTTTGCTTCGGATTGGGTTGCCCAGTAGTAGATATCCCAGTCGTTCTCGTCCAGGAAGAGGTCGTACTGCTCAAGTTGAGATCGGCTCATGGAAGACAAGTTTTCTGCCGCGAAAGTGGAGAGTAGGAGATCAGACTCTAATGTCCCTCGCTTCCTGCTTTGGTCTATGAAAAGGAGTCAGCAGCCATTCGAATGAAAGCACATCCTCTATGCAACCCCCCGGGTGGACACCAACATAGTAATCTGGCTCTCATGGTAGGAAGGTCTTCTCCTATGCGACGCAGAGGCTCGACTTTGAAAGAGATGCCCTCCATTTCACCAACAGCATATTCTGACTGGCTTACTTTGTTGGGATCTCCCGGCTGAGTTGCTCCTGTCATCTTATCCGTATTCTCAGGTATTCTGTCCTTGGGCACATAGTCTGGATCGGTGGCGCTGAGCATCTCTGGCGGAGGCGCGTCCTTGCCCAGTGACGGCATCTCGTTGTGAATTGTAGAATTCGTGTTGGTCATGTGCGGGTTGTTGGCGCGCTCGATTTGGTACTTGCGGTGTTCTTCCACATTTTTGTGGTATCGATCACTGTCGCTGGCATCCGCTAGGCGACATGAGCTGGAGGAGATGCAGCGTCGGGATGCAGAAGCTATCAAACGGCGCGTGGCGAGGTGCCTGGTCAACACTCGCGAACAATTCATGGTAGCTCACTTCACACACAAAAGGAGAACAGTGAACTGTCGATGAAACAAAGCACAATTGAATTGCTTAATAACAAAAGGAGAGGAGTGAGTTGTCGAACCAAAACACAATTGAATCGAGTCCGAATGCGCAGGGACGATGTAGTGGTGGGTGACCGGATGTTGCTTCGGTCAGTGACATCATCGGGTTTGCTTCCATGATCCATACCGTCTCATCCAAAGTACCAAGAAGCCTTCTGTGAGACTGTTCACCAAAGGAACGACAAGAAGTTCGGGAGCACTTCAATTCGGCCTAGCTGTGACTCCCACCAAGCAACGGATCGCTGCTCGATGCTCCTGGATCAGTCCCAAGATGTTGGGATGGGAAAGGTACACGCAAGAGCGGTCTGAGAATCGAAAACACTGTTACAATCGTCCATCTCTGCCTATAATATAATACCAGGCTTGTAAAGCGGTATGGCCACGGCCTCGTTCTCTGAATCTTTGGTGCTGTCATTTTGTGGTGTACGCCGAATGTTGCTCGCTGAACCAACCCAAGGCGCTCTCCCTGGCTTTTCACCCGCCTGATCTCTCCGTGCGGAAACCACTACAACCGCCTATACGGTAGCGTGGGCTTGTTGTCCAAGATCTTATCAATTTCAGCCATGACCGCGTCATCCAACTTGTCCACTAGATCCAACGCCTTGACAGACCTTCCAATTTGCTCGATCTTCGAGGCACCAGTAATGGCCGAGCTCACATTGGGATTCTTCAAGACCCAAGCCAGCGCTAGTGTTGCTTGATCCGTGCCCAGCTTTTCCGCCACTGGCTTCAGCTTCTTGACCTGGGCTATCGTCTTCTGCCACTTCTCGTCTCCGTAGCTTTCCCTTTGGCTTGCTGTGTACCCATCCGCGGCTTTTGCAATTCTGCTGTCTTCCGGAATGCCGTCATTGTATTTGCCAGTCAGGATACCCTGCTTCAAAGGACTGAAGATGGTGAGTCCAAGCCCATATTTCTCGTAGAGAAGAGCATATTCCCGTTCTACTCGATCACGAGCGATCATGTTGTATTCTGGCTGTTCCATCAGCGGTCCAATGAGACCAAGTCTCTCAGCCGCCGCCCAAGCCATTGCGATTTCTTCGCTGTTCCACTCGCTCGTTCCCCAGTAGAATGCTTTTCCAGTGTCGATGATGTGGTTCATTGCTCGGACAGTTTCTTCGATCGGGGTGTGTCTGTCTGGGCGATGGCAGTAGATCAGGTCCACGTAATCCAGTTGCAGTCTTTCGAGTGACCCAGCCACGCCTTCGACGATGTGCTTTCGCGAAAGACCTTGATTGTTGACGATGTTCTCACCGTAAGCCTGTCCCCAGTAAATCTTCGTGGAGATGACAAGGTCATTGCGCTTCCAGCCGAAATGTTTGATTGCTTTTCCCATGACGATCTCAGACTTGCCGTCTGCATATCCCTCCGCACAGTCGAAGAAGTTGATTCCAGCATCATACGCAGCTTTCATGCATGCAAAGGTCGCCTCTGCCCCATGGTCAGATTCGGTGTAAACAACTGCGGATGAATACTCACCGTCGCCGACGGCGTCACCATAAGTTACCCTATAGGACAATTAGCCCAGAATTCTTCGATACTTCATCATGGACATACCATCCACCTAAGGAGATGGCCGAGACCTGGAGGCCTGACCGTCCGAGGAAACGGTATTGCATTTTGGGCAAATCAGAAGAAGCCGTGGCCCAGAGCACAATTGAAGCTATCTCTATGTGTGAGAACTGTAAGACGAGACAATATAGTAGAGGAAATGATGGACAATAGAGGAGAGACAAGAGACAGAGCGGATAAAACCATGGATTATATCATTGAACATTCTACAGGTTGCTGGCATATCTCTCCCTTCAGGGATGGTTGCATTTAGCCGGACCGCGGACAGGTTGGCTGGTTTGGGGATATGTCGAGCGCTGAATCGCATCTTTCGCGGAGAACAGGAGTTACAGGCTGAAGAGCGGAATCACCAAGGAGCGCAACGCGGAGACACTGTCGTAGAATCCGGAGATACGATGACTCACAACATGATTGGGAGAAAGGTTTGCTGGCTCGTTGGCCAGAGAGTCCGTCTCAAAGAAAATACCGCCGAGGTCAGGCCGCGAGCTCGGCTAGCTTGTGGAATGGAGGTACGTCTGAGTAATAAAAAGCTTCAAGCTGAGGTTTGCCCCGCCGTAGCCATGCCAAGACTGTCATCGAATTTTGGAGCACACTTTGGCGGAAAGTCGCAGTTCAAACCGCAGTGAACAGGCGATCTTTCGACGACGACCACCTCAGCCCATTCCCACCTCCTATCTTCAAGTCACCATGGCTGAACAACTCATTCAACGTGGTACCCTTGAAGGCCACAGCGGCTGGGTCACCGCCCTTGCGACCAGCTTGGAGAAGTCAGTCCTCGAAATGTTCATTCAACTGGCGCAACCTCGCTAACTCGCGATTCTAGCCCCAACATGTTGCTGTCTGCCTCAAGAGACAAGACCCTTATCATCTGGAACTTGACTCGTGATGAGTCCGCCTACGGCTACCCGAAGCGATCACTCCACGGTCACTCGCACATTGTCTCAGACTGCGTCATCTCATCCGACGGTGCCTACGCGCTCTCCTCATCCTGGGACAAGACTCTCCGACTGTGGGAGCTGTCTACAGGCAACACCACCCGCACCTTCGTCGGCCACACCAACGATGTCCTCTCAGTTTCTTTCTCTGCAGACAACAGACAAATTGTCTCAGGTTCTCGAGACCGAACCATCAAGCTGTGGAACACCCTCGGAGACTGCAAATACACCATCACCGACAAGGGCCACACCGACTGGATTTCGTGTGTGCGGTTCTCCCCGAACCCTCAAAACCCCGTGATTGTGAGCTGTGGCTGGGACAAGTTGGTTAAGGTATGAGATATCCATCTTCTACTCGCTTGCCGAAGATGCTACGCATATAAAAAGTATTTGCTACTTCAGAGCCTACGGGCCATGAGACAAACATTCACCGGCGGACTGAGGCAACAATATCACACTGCTTTATTTGAGATTGCTGGTCGTTCTTTGACTGACATGTTCTTCCGCAGGTCTGGGAACTCGCATCTTGCCGCATCCAAACCGACCACATCGGCCATACCGGCTACATCAACACTGTTACCATATCTCCTGATGGCTCCCTCTGTGCTTCTGGCGGCAAGGACGGCACCACGATGCTCTGGGACTTGAACGAATCCAAGCATTTGTACTCTCTCCAAGCCGGTGACGAAATCCACGCTCTTGTTTTCTCCCCCAACCGATACTGGCTATGCGCTGCCACTACTTCCTCCATCACCATCTTCGATCTTGAGAAGAAAAGCAAGGTTGATGAGCTGAAGCCGGATTACGTTGAGAAGGGAAAGAAGTCACAGGAGCCATACTGCGTGAGCTTGACCTGGAGCGCGGACGGTCAGACTCTGTTCTCTGGTTACACCGACAACAAGATCCGCGCATGGGGTGTCATGTCTCGGGCATAGATAGCGGCGATAGACAACGAAGTGGTCTACGGAGAAGGGACATTGGGGGTGCAGTACGATGCCGCGTAACGCGAACAGGGGAGCGAGTGTTTCGGCAGCCCAAGTCGTACGAAATCGACTAACAGAATCAATGTAAGCCATACTCATCGTGATCATGGTCGAGAGACGGCGCATTCGAGGCGTGCTTTGTCTCTACGGAATGGCACAAGAAATGAAAACGATCAAGATTCAAAAACTTCAATGTGCTTCAGTCTCTCAATTGATCACCATATTCCTCGCTCGGACTCTCTCCTCCGGCTTCAGCTTATCCGCTACTTCACCTCCAGAACTCTGTAACTCCTCCCATTCATCTTCATCCATGTTCATGATCATGCAAATCTGACTGCATCGCAAGAACGCCTCGCGGAAGCTATACTTCTGACCCTTCACCACCACCTTGATGATCTCGTTGATGTCGTGTTCGAGTCTAGCTGCTCCTACGTCGTTCACCCGTTCTTGGTATGTCCAAAGCCGCTTCTCGATCATCTTACTCAAATACGTGACCACAATGGTCAGCAGCTGGTCAAATGTGCGCTCCGTCATGAGCCGCCCAATGGGTTTGGTCAAAGCATCCCACCCGAGTTGGAATCGCATCCGGACTTCGTCAGAGAAGCCTTCGGAATCGGCATCTGCATCCAGCTCCTGAGCAAGCTCGCGCAGCTGTTCGCGTGTGAGTTGATAATCCGTGTCCCGGAAGGCGTCCGTCAGTATCGGTCGCAGACGGGGCTTCATCACATTGTGGAAGACGACGTTGACACCGTCGGAAATCAGTTCATTAGTCTTCTCCGAGAAGATGGTGCGGAAGGAAGTCAAAGTGGCCGTTACGGCGGCCGCATCACCAGGCTCGGGGAAGAGTTCCGCTAGAGTCCGATGCGGAGACCCAGGAGCGGGCTCGAGTCTGGCATGAACAATCTGGTCCACGTAGTCCTTAGCCACGTCGAGATTGTTGATAAGGACAAGAAATGAGACGATGGTGGATTCAGGAGGAAGCTGTCCTTGCATTGCTGCCTTTGGATAGCTCTCATCCCGCATCCTGCGTTGTTGCATGCCAATGAAGTCGGAGCCAAGAATTCTGCCCAAGGTTGGAATGACACTTGAGACGACCTGCTTCTGAGAGGTAGCAAGCGATTGCTGCAAGACCTTGTTGACAATGTACATGATGTCTTCAATGGCGGAGGTGACATGAGGGGGATTCGAATTCAGTGGTTTGTGTGGGTTGAGAGAGAGGTCCGGAGGTTGTTCGTCTAGCTGGAAAGCCTTCTCAACCGAACGTCGGAAGAAGAACGTAGTCATCGTGTTAAATGGGGTAAGAAGCTTGTCCTGAACCTTCCTCATCAAGCTTGAGCTGACAAGGAACAGTGGTATCGTCGCGTCCTCGCTTGCGGCCGGGTCATGACACTTCTCGGTAATGAACCTGGTGTAGAGCGACCATTTGCTCAGCATAGAGGTCATCTCATTCAGTAAAGCATCCACCTGTTTCATGTCGACTGACTCGTCCTCGCTCGGCCTTCCTGGTGCAGGAGATCCCGCGCGAGGAGTTCCTGTTGATCCCCGTTGTGCCGGCATAAAGCTCTGGACGAGAAATGTGAAGGCGTATGCTTTGATGTCGGTGAGTTGGCGATCGATCCTCCGCTCGTCAGCCCAAGTGTCGAGGATGATTCCTCCTTGAAGATCGGCTTCAACCTGTAGCCGCTCAATAACTCGTGCCATTTTCCCAGGCCCATAGTGCCGCTCAACCAGTCCGCCGTGTCCTTCGATTATCTGTGCAATATGCTCAAACAGCTTCGTCAGGGCATTAGCGTAGAAGAAACCATCCTTGCTTTGATTGCCTCCGGTGCCAGCGTTAAGGTTGGTTCGGGCTCGCGTGGCAACGCCCTGGCAGACGTAGCGACCGTAGACATCAAGGCCGACTTCGGAACGATTGATAAGGGGGAACAGCTTGAAGAAACGAGTAATCCTGGCGCCGTCGTTGTCCTTGACGGCCTTGTCAAACTCTCGCAAAAATAAGCTGCACAGAGATTCCGACGCATTCTCCAATGTCACGGCCGGGGCGTCGGGGACTTCTGCTGTTGGGACGATTCTTGCCGCGAATTCGCCGTTGATGACAGGGCTGGGAATTTTCGATGCTCGACTCAAGTAGCTGGCGGCGGTCTCCCAGTCCTGTGCTGCTCCCATTGACCCTGAAACGCCGAGAACACATGCTTTTAGCTCGCCAACCTGTTCGACGACGGTGAGCGTGGCCTTGACCCTTTCTTGTTCAAGGTCAAGCTTCCTGACGGAATTGGAGATCCGTTTCGAATTCGCGGCGGCGTCTGAGAGTATGCCATTGCTGACAGCTCTTGCCTTTGACGCTTGCGCAGTAGCATTTGCGCGGAACAAATCCAGCCGAGCAAGTTCGCGCTGGAGATCTTTTTGGGCGTTGATTAGCACATCGAGCTGGGAGGTTACGCTGGCTTCTTTATTGCGCAGTTCAGTCAGCGCCGAGCGAATCTCGGTGACGGACTTCGCGTTGTAGATGCCAACAGACTGATCATCATGTTCCAAGTCGGAAACGCGGCCATTCGTAGTCATTATCGTGAGAATTGTTGTTTACATAGAAGAACCCAGTGTGTAGCGCGTCACACTCCCACGCTGCCTGGCGTGGACTTACCGTGTGCTAGTTGTGGAGGCGGACAGATTCTGGAACTTTCAATCGTCAGGCTAACCCGTTGTAGCACCATGCACCAAAGCGCGATGCGATTCCGATATGACGTGAGGCATGGAACAAATTTCGAGAACTGTTTGCTCCTCTACTTGATTCTGCGAGTACATATCCTATCGTTACTGACATATCCTCGCAGCGTATCCTGACTACCTAGATCCCAGAGTGTTTCGTAAACTTCTAGCAGCCATAGGTCGCCGGCGACGAGACCGCCATTCCAATCCGCGGGCGGGGCCCTGGAATATCTTCAAGATGGGGAATGAGAATTCCTCTCCGGTCGATGAGGCCACGCCTCCTACCACACTGTATGGGCGCAATATCGAAGCAGTTGCCCAGTATATCAAGGAGAAGGACGTCAAGAAGATTGTCGTCATGGTATGCCTCTCCACACTCCTCCCCAGAAAGTGCCTGACAATGGACAGACCGGTGCCGGCATCAGCACCTCTGCCGGTATACCAGACTTCCGATCGCCTGACACTGGGCTGTATGCCAACCTTGCCCGGCTCAACCTACCGTACGCCGAAGCCGTCTTTGACATATCATACTTCCGAAAGAACCCTTTGCCATTCTACACGTTGGCGCACGAACTCTATCCGGGCAAATACCGACCGACAGTTAGCCATTCGTTCATCAGCCTGCTCAACAAGAAGGGTCGCTTGCTGAAACTTTTCACTCAAAATATTGACTGTCTTGAGCAAGAAGCTGGGGTCCCGGGGGACAAGATTGTATATGCTCATGGGTCCTTTGCGACTCAACGATGTATCGACTGCCAGACGGAATACCCCGATGACCAGATGAAGGATACGATCCAGAAAATGTTGGTTCCACGCTGCATCAGGAATACCTGTAACGGTTTAGTGAAGCCGGATATCGTGTTCTTCGGGGAGGCGCTGCCGGAGGCCTTCCACCGCAACCGAAGCCTACCGGCGAAAGCAGATCTGGCAATCATCATGGGAACCAGCTTGACTGTACAGCCCTTTGCCAGTTTGCCGTCGTTCGTAAGAGAGGAGACGCCCCGTGTGCTTATCAACTTCGAGAGAGTAGGTGGGCTCGGATCCAGAGGTGATGACGTCCTTCTGTTGCAAGATTGTGATGAAGGTGTTCGTAAGCTTGCGGACGCATTGGGTTGGGGCGAAGAATTGGAACAGGAGTGGGCCAGAACAAACCCCCAGAGAGGTAAAGAGGAGCAACCAGAGCCTCCTGCGAAGAGCCGACAAGAGAAACTGGACGACGAGGTGGAGAAGTTGACAAAGGAGATTGAGACTTCACTGAAGCTTTCGGGTGAGGCAACTGGCAGACTCAAGGCTGAACTTGAAAAAGACGCTGCATCTTCATCTCTACCGATCTCAACCTCTTCCACCACCAGACCTTCCAATCTTCTCACCACTCCACAGACCACCACTCCGACAAGCTCATCGACACTGAATCATGTGTATCCTCATCTGAACGAGGACAAACCTGAGAAGCCATCGCTCTAGGGCCCCGAGATTAGCACTTTTTCGCGAATTACAGGCGTGAAGGAATCCGGTCAGAAGTTGATCTACACTTCGACCAAGGCTCGATCGGGCGATTCTCACCTCAACTTCACCGCTGAAGCGAAATTTTCTACTTCCTCTCAGGTATTGACTTCTTCTTGTTTTTACTTACTTGACCCTAACCTTCTGTCTAGACTTTCACCACCTAACGCAAAGCCTCTACGTCCTCCTTTAGCAGCCTTCTCCACATAGCGATGCCGCCGGCCACGTCACGACCAACCCCTACCAGAAAATATGCCGATCCTACTATTCAGATCCTGGTAGGAGACTGCCAAGAACCTTTTCACGTCCACTACGCTTTTCTGGAGAGGACGCATTTCTTTCACATCCATGGCTATCCGAATGTGCCCCAGAGCCGTGGTCCGCTACCATCAGCACCGCTAAATTCACCAGCACCCAGTGACAATACTGTTACCGCAGATGAGGTCGAAGTCAAGTTGGAAGAAAGTGAAGAAGGACGCATCGAAACTGGAGAAGCCGCATCGACCATCACACCGCCGACCGCTGGTGTAGCTTACACCCTGAAGGGTATAATCTACGAACCAGAAGCGTTTGAAATCATCGTCAATTCTCTATACCACGTGCCACCAAAAACGCCAGAACATCGAGCTGAACTGCGAAATTTCCGGAAGGCATATTGTCTAGCCTTACAATATCAAATGCACGCCCTTCAAGATGATATTGTCAACTGCTTCCGGAACTTTCACGCTATTTATAGCGTTCATTTCGATGACCTACTATGGCTCGCCAGGCGCATTAGTGGGGATGAGACGATTATCTGTCAGGTTCCCATCATCCAGTATCTGATTGAGCAGTGTGCGTACGAGATGTATCGAGACGGGTACGACACTTTTGAACACAACAATTCGGGCTTCCAAGGATTCCTTAAGAATGGCCGCAGCTCTCTTAGAGTTGAACTCTTCAAGGCGATGACCAGAATTGCTATGGCGGATCATGCACCTGATCCTGCGCTTGGAATCAATCACTGGAGGGTCCAGGATTGGCCTCAATACGATCCGAATGCAGCTACAGAGGCAGCCGTTGAGGTTATCGAGGTTGACGATTAGATCACGCTGTAACGGTCATGGCCGAGAAACCAGGAGAACACTGTCATTCAATTCTATGACACTGATCATTGCCTGAGAAGAAGAACAGTTGGCGAATATCTGGTGACGCTGGAAAGGGCTTGGAATTGTTTCTGGGAAACCGTACCGTGAGTCAGCAAGACAATGTTTGTCACGGGGACCCGGAACGCATCACGAGATTGCAAGAAAAAGCAGCCACGGGCAGATAGTCTTCTGGATAAGAAGCATTGCAAGTTGTATGCAATGAGCTTGAACCACAGATATTGAGCACATCAGGATGGTAACACGAGCTTGAGAGTACCCCCAATGAGATGAAATTCAACAAACTTCGTTGACTGCCCTCCGAATCAAGTGGACCGAGTCCGTCATAGTGAATGACCCTTGTCGGCGGCCATTTGGTTACCCCGCCAGACGTTTGCTGCATCAACTTTTTGGCCTCCGTTTCTCGCCGCAGGAGCTGGGCCCGTTGAGGTCTCTGCTGAAGTACATCCCCTGACGGCTTCTGTTCGTACACACATCCCTCATACGGAAATTTCGAGACCTGCCTGTCACCCACGGTCACCTTACCTTCTGCCGCCACATCGCCTGCGACTGAGCATCGGTCAAAATGGTCGGATTGGGTCCAAAGCGAAAGCCGTCCCGCAAGGGTTAGTTTACTACAGTGATTGCTAGAAATTCCACGGACTGACAGCTGTTCGACCACAGGGTCTATGGCCGATGTGCCAAAGAGCTTGCTGGATGAGATTGCGACACTCGAGAAGCTCTTCACGGTGGACGCCCCAAAGCTCAAGCAGATCACGGAGCATTTTGTGTCGGAGTTGGAAGCCGGTCTGGAGAAAGAAGGAGGCAACATCCCTATGAATCCGACATGGGTCATGGCTTTTCCGGACGGTAATGAGCAGGGCACATTTCTTGCGCTCGACATGGGCGGTACCAATCTGCGTGTGTGCGAGATTACCCTCACAGAAGAGAAGGGCGAGTTCGATATCATTCAGAGCAAGTACAAAATGCCTGAAGAGCTGAAGACAGGAACTGCAGAAGAGCTTTGGGAATACATTGCAGATTGCTTGCAGCAATTTATTGACTTCCACCATGATGAAGAGGAGGACCTCGCCCACCTCCCACTCGGGTTTACCTTCTCATATCCTGCAACGCAAGATTACATCGACCATGGAGTATTACAGAGATGGACGAAGGGATTTGACATCTCGGGTGTTGAGGGACAGGATGTTGTTCCTCAATTTCAAAAGGCCTTGCAATCAAGGGTGCGATTGCTCCGGAAGTGACCTTACAGTGACTAACTTTCCCCAGAACCTACCCATCAAACTCGTCGCCATCATAAACGACACGACCGGTACTCTGATTGCGTCGGCATATACCGACCAAACCATAAGAATTGGATGCATTTTTGGCACGGGGTGCAATGCTGCATACATGGAGAACTGCGGCTCGATACCGAAGCTCAAGCACTTAAACTTGCCCGATGATATGCCCATGGCAATCAACTGCGAGTATGGTGCCTTTGACAACGAACACAAGGTCCTGCCTATAACAAAGTACGACACAATCATTGACGAAACATCGCCGAGGCCAGGTCAGCAAGCATTCGAGAAGATGATTGCAGGGCTCTACTTGGGCGAGATCTTTAGGCTCGTGCTGGTCGACCTGCACGAGAACAAGAACTTGCTCTTCGAGGGCCAGGATATCTCAGCCCTCAAGAAGCCATATACCCTCGACGCCTCCTTCCTTTCATTCATTGAAGAAGACCCCTTCGAGAACTTGCAGGAGACCAAGGACAAGTTCCACGAGGAGCTCAAGATCAATGCTACTAAGCCAGAGCTTGAGCTTTGTCGTCGCCTGGCGGAGCTAATCGGTACACGCGCCGCTCGTCTTTCAGCGTGCGGGGTTGCCGCGATCTGCAAAAAGAAGAACTATCAATCATGCCACGTCGGCGCAGATGGGTCGGTTTTCAACAAATACCCACATTTCAAGGCGCGTGGTGCATTGGCTCTGCGTGAGATCCTGGATTGGCCAAAGGGCAAGAAGGACCCAATTTCACTCCTCAGTGCTGAAGACGGTAGCGGTGTGGGCGCTGCTCTGATTGCCGCGCTGACCATCAAGAGGATCAAGGAGGGTAACACAGTAGGAGTGAAAGATCTTGACAGCTTGAAAGGCATTGTGTAGTACGCGGCGCCAAAGTGGACCAAGTCTATAGCAGGGCTGAAACGGCAAGACTACGAATACGACGTTTGGTCCGAGGCTGGCGAATAGAATCAGGAAATCAGGGGACAAAAGGACATAGATGCCCCGGCTAATGGTTGACCCTTAGACATGTGATGCATTGATATACGACGAGAAAAAGACACGAGTCGGTCAGGGGACATGCTACTCCCGGATCTCCCACAGCCTGATCTTGCCTTGCTCGTTCCCCACGGCCAGGTAGCCTCCATCCGGAGAAAGTGCGACAGAGCTTATCCTGCCCAAAGGTGTCTTGTCCGTGGGCCAATTCCTGTACAGCGTGCAACTGGGAAGATGAACCAGCCTGAGAGCATTTTTCTTCCAGCGCGAGGACATAACCAGCATTTGACCGTCTTCGGAGAATTCGAGGTGTGAAATGGGCGTCGTCAGCTGGTCAAACATCCTCGCCGGTTTCGGTCTCTGGTCCACCTGCTGTTCCTCGACCGCAGCTGTCTTGTTCGCCCACCCGCGTCGATCGTACAAGTTCACCACTCCACTTGACGAACCAACAGTAACCCAGCGACTTCTGCCCAGACATTGCTGCGCATCATCCCCGCCCAGAGAAATGACGGTTGTACCAACGGCGCCTTCATCCATCCATCTCATCACTACTCTCCTTGTCTCAATGTCATACTCGCTGACCTCGCCGTTCTTTCCCACCACCGCGAATCCGTTTCCGTCGCGCCACCATGCAAAATCAGCGACACCGCCTCTCGAGTCGATTCGACAGCTGCACACCCATTGCATGCTATCTGTGGACAGCACATTGATACTTCCGCCACCTTTCTTGGAAGACCCAACAAGTCCCAGGTACCGGCCGCAAGGTGAGGGCTTGATAGACTCCATGGTACGCTGTTCTTTCCGAGTGCGGCCATAGAGTGCTCGCGTGACCTTCGACACGACGCCAGTAGACAGGGACCAGGTGTGGAAGTATCGGCGGCGGGAAGAGAGAAGAACTCGAGTCTGGTCAGGGGCTTCATCGTCACTCGGTCCTTCGTGTGGCCGGCAAAAAGCAGCAGTGTGTAGAGGATTCCCCTTCAGGTACAGCGACGTCAGGATCGGGTGGGGATTAGGCGGTTGAGGAGAGACGTGATAGAGCGTGACGGTTGAGCTTGGTCCGGCGGCTAGCAAGAGGGGATAGTAAGGATGAAACTGCAGAGTGTCGATGGAAGAAGGGCCGGAGCTAGCGACATCCTTACAACGCTGAATATCAACGACTTCAGGTCGGAGTTTCCTCGATCCGTTCTTGCTTGGCTTGGGCACACTTCGAGTCAAAGAGCCAGCTGTCCGCAGTAGTTCGGCGAGCGGTCTGGCTAAGGGAAGGGAATCTTCATCATCCATTGACACATCAGAGTCGGAGGTCGCATCTCGATCGCCCAGCTGAGATAGCTTCCTCCTCTTTCTAGCATACGCGACCCATTCGGGAGTTGGGTGAAGACGTTCGTATTGGCGTCGCAGTCTCTGTATATACTCTCTGCCATTGACGACATCGTCATTCTCGGTATCCCGCAACTTGCGCAGTCGTGTGTTCGAGGCCAGAGAAACGGTGAGCCGGTCGTCATCGCTATCGTACCATGCGGTTTGCGGCCTCGGGGAGATTTGCTTCTGTTCTGCTTGATCGAGCTCATGGGCGACGGATGCTGGGAGTGGGTTCGCACCAGTGTCGAGAAAGAACAACTGGCGCATGGGTCAGTCTGGGGAGCATAGTCGACGAACGGTACCCACGTCTTCGTCTGCAATATCGCCCAGTTCTCCGTCTGCCTCATCTTCCATCGGCTGTTCGCTTCCATTGTCCTCGTACTTCGCTAGTGACCGCCCCTCCTGGACCTGATTTCTCTTCAAGGACTCGAGGAAGCCCGCATCGTCTCCAAACAACGCTTTTTCCAACCGCAACTCGACGTCATCCTTTGCTAGCACGTCAGCTGGATTGCTGTTCTTCTGGGTCGTCACCCTCGTAGGTGCTGGCATATTGAGTACAGTGGCAGGATCAAATGAACAGGAGGAAGGAGACGTTGGCTGTCGAGCCGCGCTGAACTTTTCCCACAGGCGTGGGATGGCTTGCTGCGGAGAACTTCGAGTGTTCGCTCAAAATTTTGCTCCAACTTCAAGTCACACCCGAAGTTGAGCCGCGACCGCGAGAAAAGTCTGGTGGATTTGCACACTCCTACTGTGAAGGACGCTCAACTGCTCAAAGCAATACACAAGACCACATCTGCTCCAAAATGAAGCGGAAACTTGATTCTAACGATGCGCCAACCCTCGAAGTGCCACGAAAAGACGAGGATGGGGGCGAATCCTTCGATTTATTCAACCTCGATCCTCGCCTGATGCAGGCTATTGCAAAATCCGACTTCTCCCATCCCACCCCTGTGCAAGCCAAAGCTATACCTCTAGCCCTCGAAGGCAAAGACGTCCTTGCGAAATCGAAGACAGGCTCAGGAAAGACAGCAGCCTATGTCATTCCGATCCTTCAAGCAATTCTCCGCCGTAAATCTTCTTCACTCAGCACCAGGGTTACCACTGCTCTCGTCCTCGTACCTACTCGCGAACTGGCAGACCAAGTCCACAGGGCCTTCGGTACCTTTACAGCGTTCTGCTCGAAAGACGTCCAGTCCCTGAATCTGACCCAACGAGTGTCTGATGCAGTCATGAGTGCAGTATTGCAGGACTCTCCCGATATCATCGTGACAACTCCGAGCAGAGCAACGCAGTACCTCAACTCCGGGAGACTATCAATCGACAATATTCAGCAGCTTGTTATTGACGAAGCCGATATCGTCCTCTCGTACGGCTATGAAGACGATATCAACGCCATTGCCGCGGCGCTTCCTCGCGGGGTGCAAACGTTTCTGACCAGTGCCACACTCACATCGGAGGTCGAGGAGCTCAAGTCCATCTTCTGCCGGGACGCAGCGGTGGTCAAGATTGACGAAGCCGAAGAGAAGGGCGAGGCTGTTACACAATACGTGGTGCGCTGTGGAGAAGATGAGAAGTTCTTGCTGATATACGTGCTGTTCAAACTGCGCCTTGTGAAGGGGAAGTGCCTTGTCTTTGTCGCAGACGTGGACAGGAGCTATCGGCTGAAGCTCTATCTCGAGCAATTCGGTGTCAAGTCGTGCGTGCTTAACGCGGAGTTGCCGGTGAATTCACGACTGCACGTTGTTCAGGAATTCAACAAGGGATTATACGAAATCCTCATCGCGGCTGATGATCAGGAAGTCCTCGGCGGAGTTATGAAAAGGCGGAAACCACGGGTGCAACCAGAGGATGAGACCAACGAGATGAGCGACGAGGAGGACGAAGACGAGGGGAGGCCACTGAAGAAACAAAAGGTATCGAAGAACGAAAAGGACTTTGGAGTGTCGAGAGGCATTGACTTTCAGGATGTCTCCTGTGTGATCAACTTTGACTTGCCCACAACCTCCAAATCATACACCCATCGCATAGGCCGGACTGCACGGGCAGGGAAAGCAGGCATGGCGCTGTCATTTGTGATCCCGAATGACAAGTTTGGCAAGCACAGACCGACGAGCATTATCTCGGCGAAGAACGATGAAAGAGTTCTCGAAAAGATCATTGCTCGGCAGGAAAAGAAGGGGAATGAAGTGAAGCCGTATCGGTTTGATATGGCGCAAGTCGATGCATTCCGATATCGCATGAACGATGCGCTGCGCGCTGTTACTGGGGCTGCGGTGCATGAGGCGCGTGCGAGGGAGATCAAGCAGGAACTTGTCAAATCCGAGAAGCTAAGGAAGCACTTTGAGGAAAACCCGGAAGATTTGCGCCACCTGAGGCATGATGGGGAGCATGGGGCAATTGTCAGACATCAAGCACACCTGAAGCATGTTCCTGACTATTTGATGCCGGCGGCGGGGCGAAAAGCACTCAGCACTGATGAGGTTGGGTTTGTCGGATTCAAAAGTGAGAAGAAACGGAAAGACGACAAGAAACGAGCTGGTCGGAAACCTCGATTCAGTGGACGATCAAAGGGCAAGGTTGATCCCCTGAAATCATTCAGCGCGAAGAAGAAACACTGACGAGGTAAATCAACTCAATTGAATCTGGATTCTGTAGCATCAATGCTTTCCGTATTTCGATTGTGTTGGCGCTCCGGCGACTTTCGATTTCAAGTCGGCGTGGCTACAACACTCCCTCTGCATGCCTCACTTCACATGTCTCGACTCTCCATCTTTGAACTTCCCCCTTGGATGCGACCTCACCACTAGTCTGGGCAAATTCAGAGCTTGTGTTTGAGTGGATTGTCGATAATCTCAGGCTCCACATTGTTGCCATCGGAATGGTATGCCACGGTGAAGGTAACCGAGCCAACCTTGATGTTGCTTATCATTGTGGGACCCAGGGAAGGGTTACGGAGTAAGTTCCCTATCTTCTTAGCCTCTTCTCGAGCGATAGCCAGGCAATGGGCGAAGATGGCGGCATCATTGGAATTGTCGGCATACTCTCTGGCAAGGATGTTGGCATACACGAGGGCACAGTATTGAATATTATGATCCTGCAGGCTTCATTAGCGATGACTTACTCGAGCGATGGACATGAACTTACCAGCGGATTCAAGTATGGTTTGCAGTACATTCCCCATCTCGCATTATGGAGGTATTCCATTGCGCTTTCTTTGAGTCGGGATTGTCGTCGAGAAGTGAGGAGGTTGTAAGAGCTGAGTGGAGAGAAGAGGTGTAGTCTGGGTGAGAGACAATCGAAAGGGACTGAACAACAGCCTTGAGAGATATGGCAGAACAAGGCTCTTTGCCAAGCTTGGCATTCTGAGCAGTGAAGTGACAGCACAGCACTGGCAAGGCGGAAAGAAGCCCTCTCCAGATCCTGTTGTCGAGTGCCAGGAACATGTGAGGCGGTACTGCTGTGTCTGTCTGCGGGTCATCACCATCGAAGACCTTGCCTGGCTCCCTTGGGTTTCTCCTGCGATTTTGGTCTATGTCCGACCATGGAGAGTACAACAACTGCTACGGCGTGCCATCATGCAGAGCCATGCTCTTCTCGTCGGTCCTTTCCACAAAGCACTCCATTCACGCTCAGTGGGACTGACGGTCGCCGGTTGTAAGGTCAACCTCGATGTTCCACACCCGTCGAAGCTCTGAGACTGCAAATGAGACCGCCTTGCTTCCAAAAGACGGCATCTACCATTGCGAAGTGGATGGCGAGTGCTTCAAGGTGCAATGTCTTGCTGGAGTTGCTGCTCCCAGCTATGGACCTACAACATCGGTGTTGACATAATCCTCTGCATACTCGCGGGTGATTTCGTCCGGGTATTTTGCGCGCGACGTAGCTCCATGATGGAGCAAGATTGTCTGTTGACGGATCAAACATGAGCTATGTCGCTCGAACCCCTGAAAGTCCCAGAGTTTCAATGCTGCATCAATCACTGATTGGCCCGGGCCTGCATTTGTCATCGGGGCTGACATTTCTCTAGCCGGACTCAACGATGGGGGCCGATGACCACCACATCTAACGATCGAGATAGTTTATATTCGAGCCCTTCCTCGGCCAATCCGCCTTGTCCAACCTTCAAACCACTGTCTACGATTCTCCTTTTCCACTACCTTCAGCCCCTGTCGACCAAGATGCCTACCGCAACAGCCAGAGTTAACGGCAAAGTCATTGCCTCCTCCGACAACTATCAGACCGTGGAAGGCAACATCTATTTTCCGCCTAGCTCCCTGGACCAATCAGTCCTCTCATCGTCGAACACTCACTCAAGCTGTCCGTGGAAGGGAAAAGCAAGCTACTATAACATCACCACCGATGGAAATACTTTGAAGGATGCCGCTTGGTACTACCCGGTTCCAAAGGAGAAGGCCGCGCATATTAAGGATCATGTGGCTTTTTGTGAGCGGACGCCCTTCACGAGAGTTACCGGGACGTAGGCTGACTGAAACGCAGATGGTAGCAAGGTCGCCGTGTCTGTGGCTTGAGCAAATTGCTCCTCTCACTCCTCTGTTGGAATATTTCCCTTCCGAACTCTTGTGTGGAGGACTATGGAACACGAATAACAAGCATCTGAACACAACTCCTAGATTACTCTCTCGTGCTTTTCCTTTACCTCTCACTTCGAAGCCTTCTGTTGTTCCACGTTGCATCCCGTCTTTGCCTTCTCTCGGCCCTCAGAATCAAATGGGCGTGTACGTCCCATTGGCGCACTGGAAGCCCATGCCTGGGTTCAAGGCTGCGCTGGCATCGATGCAGATGACTGTCGGCGCAGTCAAAGTCTCTGGGAAGACCTGAATATTGTCAAGCGCGAAATTCTTGCAGGACGTGTTCGTGTTGCACTCGATGATGACGGCTTCCGTGTGCTGCAAATCCGGCAAACCGACATTGTACCAACATGGCTGTGTCAAAAGTCAGTTGTTGAACTAAACCACCCACGGACAAATATACTCACATCGCTGACACACGAACCATCCCCGGGATTAAACGTGTTGATCGTCCCGGTGAAGTTGGCCCAGGTAAAGTCTTCCATGTTGACAGTCGAGTTGTTCGGTCTCCCGACGGTGGTTCCGTTCTCCAGTTGAGTCTGGGCGGAGCCTTGGTTGATGTACGTCTGTGTTACGAAAATTGGAAATGTGACATTGTAGACTCGGATGTTGGACCAGGTAATGTTCTTGGCCAATCCTTTACCCCCGACCCAAGACTTGAAACGTGCAGCATACACGGCGTTGATGACTGTGATATCGTCAAACTTGATGTTGGACACGTTCGCCCACTTGGCCTGATTCTGTCCTAGTGAGCCGATACTCATTCCGTGGCTCTGATAGCCGATGGTGCCGCCCTGGAACAAGACGTTGTCGGCTCCAGCTTGCACCGCGATGGCATCATCGCCATTGAAGATGACGCTGTTGAGGATCCGAATATCGCTACCGCCAACATCGAAGCCGTCAGTGTTAAAGGGGAAGCCTTGGCTGTCCGATACAGCGTCGATGACCGTGTCTGAAATGGTGATGTTCTTGCCGCTGACTTGCATCCCCCACGCGATCGGTTTGCGGGACTTGAAATGTCTTACGGAGCCATTGGTGGTGTTGAGGCTCATGAGATGCGGTCGAGACGGTGCTCCACTGCCATTCTTGGGGTTGGAATCCCACCAGGCTTGGCCATAGCTGTCGATCCAGCCGGTGGTGACGTTTGGGGTACCGATGTAGTCAATCGATGGGCCTGAGAGGGTGAACCTATGCTTGTCAGTGGCGACCCGGCGGAAGCAAGAAAAATCAAGTCACCAGTAAAGCGCAGATGCATTTGTCGCGGCGGTGGTCTTGTTCACGAGTGCTTGGATTGCAGTGATGTTCTTTGGAAGATGAAGCGTTCCCTGCATCCGGATGGTGACATTGGACAGATTGGTCGCCGCGATGGGCTGAAGGACATTGTAGTCAACGCCCTCACTGAAGATGATCGTGGAGTCTTGAGCGCACCGTGCGAAGGCGGAGGAGATTGCAGGCGAGTCGTCCGCTTTCCCACCTGAAGACTTGAACTGGGAAGGGATCGTACAGGTGCTCTGCTGACCGCTCTGGCGAATGCTCAGGGAAGTGGCCAATGCCGCGAGCTGAAGGAAACAACCGACAAGTACTGCTCTCAACATTTTGCACAACATTCAAGACGCGCAATCAGTTGGGTATGAAAGGTGTTGCTTGCGCAGGACGGCGAGCCAGAGGCGGGCTATATGTGCCCTCCACCATGACATCGAATATACTGCACATGTTCCCCAGAGTCTGGGGAAAGCCATGCACATCTCCATGTTCGAGCGAGGGCATTGTCAGAATTCAGGAACCACCCCAAGATCTAGGATAGAAAAGGAAGCTCACGATGCCTGCGGAGACAAAAGCTCCGCCCGTCTCGGCACGAAATCCGCCGAAGGATTCGAGCGGCCCCCCGCATCGCCTTAGAGCCTCAAGCTGGTGTGTCGGAGAGCGCGGGGAGCGGGGATCCCGTCGTTAGCGAGGCTGAGAGGCTCCCCCGGATGCAAAGCCCACCGTACTGGGTAACGTAATGCAATGCTCCTTCAGAGCTCGGCGGGTCCAATTCTGCAAAGAAGTCCGAGTTCGCACTGGAAGATCGAATTTGCCAAATGCCGGCATGGAGGGAAGCAGGAGGGGATGCTCTATGACGAATGTGAAGAGACTCTGTTTATACATTACCATTACCTAGGTACTCATGACTTCTCACAAGATGTGAGCCTACAAATCATTAAGTACATATCCAGTTCATAAACAATCACTCATTATTTCCCCGATAACCGCATGTACTGCTCGACTGCCGGTGACTCAGCAGTGGAGAAAGACGCGATTGTAGGTGGTTTGCTGCGCCTCTGTCGTCGACTCTTACGTGGACTGGCCGGCGCAGTTTCGTCTTTGCATCTGACGTAGAAGTGAGGATGCATATTCCGGTCCATCGGACTGCTGCCTGCCTTCTGCATATCAACTTCCCACTTTTTGGCCAGAAGGCCACCGCTCGGTCCGGCTCCACACGTCCCAGACATAGTGCTCGAAGGCGGAGAATTGATGGCCAGCGCAAACAGATTTTGTGGCTCCGTGTAGTCGGTGACCCTGCCGAGCAAGCAGAAAGTCCACAACAGGTAAACGAGACTGAAAAGACTGAGCAGGAAGACAGCGACCAGCACCACATAGAACAGACCCTGCCATTCCTGCGTTCCGCCCGAGGCATAATCCTTGTAACTGACCATCGCTCGGAAATTCTGGTATTGCGGCTCTACAAGTGTCGGCTGCGAGTAGTTCCAATAGTGGAGGAATGGAGCTGTGGAAGAGGCCAAAACAGCCGTGCTGCTCGCTAAGACAGCCAGGGCTTCCCCGAGGGTGGGCATGTCGATGGGAAGTAGTGTGGATACGTCAGCGCCGGAGGCATTGTAGTAAGGCGGAATGAACTGCGAAAGAATGCGGTCATTGGAAGCGTTGGCGTTGTAGACTCCCGAGTTCAATGAGACGGCGCGCAGCCATTCTGACCCTATATCCTTCCAATCTGTCTCCCACGACCCGACCGTCGCATCCGGAACCGATTTGAAATAGGAGAGAGTGTTCCCTGTGCTGTTGTCGCACTCAACCGACATTTGACCACCGGACTGCGCGACATGGTAGTAGGTGGTGCAATTTCGATAGAGGGCGGATCTGACGGAGCACAGCATGTAATCCATGTAAGGTAAATATGACGACGCTCTCTTGCCCTCGGGGGGAGGTGCGGCAAGAATGTACACTGCAGGGTACCCATAGGCGCTCGAAATGAAGCCCAGCATATTGTACGGCAAAGGAAGCTTTGGGAAGAACGGTGGCTGCTGGAATGTAGGTGCAGACCCATTCCCAAAACCGAAGATGTCGTCAACGACTGTTGTGCCCACATAAAATGTCCCAGGGTCGGTGACATTCGAAGGGTCAACAATCATAGGGTCCACCTCCGCCTCGTCCATCCCCACGCATAGGACGTTGATCATGGGAGCTGGGATCGCGGCTCGGATGGAGTACTCGCCGTTGCCTTGGAGGTCCTCAGGTTGCAAAATGTGGTTTTTTGGATCCCGAGCGGCATTGAAGAGATTTGCATGCGGCATCGCGAGTGTGACGTTCTGTACCAGTCGCTGGTATTTGAAGGAATCGGCTGTGATATTCTCATGACTTGGAGTGATCCATTGACCGAGCAATGTCGTGTTGTCGAAGAGGGTGCTAATTGGCGCAGGGCGGCCAACAATGGAAGTGAGGTCAGAAGAATTACCGACGTCTAGCCGCTGTGACCAGTCTGTCAGGAAGGTTTTGAAGTTGTGGAAGCTTTGACCCGCATAATCGATTTGCAGACAAGTGTCTCCCTCGACATCATATCCCAGGACGGGGTCAATGCCTTCTCCATGGATGGGACTCTGACACCTGCCAGCGAGGTATGGAGCATTGGCGTAAGATGCAGCGACCTGCCCGTAAAGAGTCCGATGTTCAAGTCGGCCAAATTTGGGTTTGGGCGCGACAAGGGCTTCGGCTGCTGTTGTGTAGAAAGTGGCCGCGAGCGCGGCGACCAAGACCAGAATGCCGACAATGGTGGAAGCGGCATATCGGACTGCTATCCAGTTCGTGATCAAGGTGCCGGGTTGCATGACCCACGATCGCATGGTCATCTCGGCAATACTGATGCCGCCGTTCTTGTTCTCCTTGGCGAAGGCACGCCGACTCAACAACTGGCCCAGTAGCGCCACGAAGATGGTAACGAACGACAATTCGACCGTTTTCGACATAAGAGCGCTGAGAAGAGTAGCGTTCGCGAAAGAGATGTGTCCATTTGTGCCGATTGATTCTCCCCATCGGGGCTTCGCAAAGGCGATGCCGAGGAACACTCCAGAGAACACTGTCGAATAAACAGCCAGCGCTAGAACGGAGATTGTCCACCACGACCATGGACTCGTCAAGATGTCACCATGCGTTGGACAGTTCTCATCGACATGCGTATGGGTATGAAGGAGGCCTGCTTCTGTTGAGAAGTCTTGCGAGGTTTGCTGGTTGAGTCGGCTGTAGGAGGACCGATCTGACTTCCATGATCTTGCATCTTCAGTCCTAGAGGGAGTTTCCTGGTACGGACTATCACGGGTGGTCCCAGGGAGTAAGGGTTCGGGAGTCGCAACAAGGGTAGTGGACAAGCCATCTTTGCTCGTGTAGGATGAGGATTTGGAGCCGACTGGGACACGCTTGACTTGTGGGATCCCGGAGATGTTCAGTCCGACGGGTGCCTCCTCCCATTCCGGCGAGTTGAATGTCTGGAACTCATGATCCTCTTGCGGCGCTTGTTCGTAGCTTTCTGGAACCAGAGAGGAGTCTTGTCGTCGAAAGGACCGCCTGGGGTGGAAGGAAGCTTGACTGGGTTTGCCTTCCATCACGACCAGCAGAGTGGCTGCGACCAGTGGAGGTCGACTGGCATTTCTGGGAGCAGGAGCTTCACATGGTGGGCCAGCGGAGAATGAGGCTCAAGGCCGTCGACGGATATATGTACCGCGCTGATAGCGTCTGCTTCTGTCGCTCCAGCCGAGATGCGCTAGAAGAAGTTGCGTGCTCGATACTGGGCCTATTCTGCTCAAGGTGTTCCGGACAGGTGCCATCTGGCAACCTCTGAGAGACGAGGCGCACGCCAGAGCACACAGACTTATGCACGCGCGGCACACGAACGGGTCTGTGGCTTGCTTTGGTGTTGGGGGACGGGTGCAACCCCCCTCCATATCTTGGTTGCGACAAGCAAACAAGGAGCATCGTGGCAGCTCCAATGATTGGAATGGAACAGTTGAGTCTCTTGGCTTCGTGCACAGAAGATCTAGTAGCACAGATGACCGACACGACTGCAAGTGAGGTTCATTGCTCGTGCGTGGAGATGCACAAGTGGACTGACCGGCGTGGAAGATGGTCGAGCGCTTGCAACGCAGGGCGGGATGGGCACACAAGCGCAGAAATTGGGGGCGGGGATGGATGCCTGACGCAGCAGGCACTGCACCCCTAGGTATGCACCCAGCTATGTGCTCTCTACTCGTGGATTTGACCATCCAGTCTATCGCTCTCATTAAAGCTATTTTCCGGGAGCAATCTTTGGTCTTTTCTGGGGATCCCCGCTTGCGCACTCGGTATTCAAGCTTCACTGAATCCCGCGCCCGTTTTTAAACTGACTGCGAACGTGTTCTTCAGTACAAGATGCCATCAGGCTGAGGCAGATCGCTGAAGTGGTTGCCACCATCAGCTAAAAACCGGTGCGCACCATGCCGAGACGCCCTTCATGCGGCTAACTAGAAGGCGGTTCGATAGCGTCATGTACCACACCTCGCAGTTCCTCGGACTGGTCAAACAAGAGACGGAGAACACCCGGAATGCGGATATAGTAGCACACCCGCAGGAGAACTTCTGCTGTTGCTTTCATCCTCCCCCATCCGAATTCCAAGAGCCGATTCTGTACTGCATCGACTACGTATGCTTTCCAACTGGACGAGCATGCCGCTTATTGGAGCAAGATGAGGCTGATGTCGCCTATCCAAACGATTGACGACAGACGTCGAATATTTCCGAAGAGGCAGATCCGTACTCCAAACCCCAGTGCTTGAAAGCGAGTGACTCCGCTTTTCCCGCCAAGAAGAGCGCTTACTGCAAGTGATTCCATAAAGTCACCTCCGCAGTCTTGTGCGTTCCACAGCTGACACATCTTCTTTCCACCTTCCATTCTTGTCAACATGAGCCAAGCTCTACGCCGGAGGCAAAATCGCCTTGCTGACTGTCAACTCCTCTGTCCCGGTGGCCCTGTGCTTACTGTATGCTGGACGGGCGGCCTAAAAGACACATTCTGATATGCCAGAGTTTCTCCCTACTACAAGGGGATTACTTCTACGAGACTTGATCTTCAATATGTTCCGAATCCTTCAGCCCCACAAGCCTAGCGCGTAGACGCGGAAACGGAATTAAATCAAATGTTATATACGGACCAGGGCACTGTAACTTCACCAAACGACTCCGAAAGATGCTTCCAACCGCAACCACCCACAAAACTCGAACTTCCTTTCGGTAGCTCACCTCGTGCGATGAGAGCTGCCCACCCCAACAAACTGGGCGCACTAAGAAAGAAGGCCTTTTCGCATAAAGTCCGCACCGGATGCATCACATGCAAGTAAGTCGTCTCTCGAGTCTGCTATTTCTGCTTATACAAGGACAGGCGTAGAAGAGTAAAGTGCGACGAGAACAAGCCTGCCTGCCTCAATTGCGAGAGAGGGAATCACGAGTGTCTAGGCTATGCGGTGCCGAAAGCGAAAGTCTTCACACTAGGAGGCCAGCAAGGGGAATCTTTCTTCGAGGAGGCATCCGTATCAGCGACGTCAACCGAAGAGTTGATGATATTCAGGTCACCCAATTCACCATTCGGCACCGGGGAGGAAAACAGCTATCTGCAGCACTGGCTCCTTGTAACATCACCTTTGCTGGCTCATTATGGCCCGGAGGGAGATTTCTACACTGTTGTCGTCCCGCAATTCGCTTGGAAGTCTCCCACTATCAAACACATGCTGATCGCTCTTTCAATGACACATGAAAAGTTCCAAACCGGCATAGCGAAGGTCTCCAAGGCAACCACGTCGCGAGCTGTTTCACATTATATCTCCGCGATTGCAGGCATCAGAAACAACAATCTGTCGAAGCTCGAAGTTGCCGTTGCTTCCCTGGTTGCATGGGCTCTCGAATTGATGCAGAATAACCTACCAGCAGCCGTTACACACTTGCGCGCCACGTTCCGGCTGCTCCATGAACACGGGCAATTGAAATCATCCGAAACGGCCGAGCACGTTGTGCAGAACTCCATTAGACCAACGGCGAGGCTGGCAAAAGGGTTGACTTCCTTAATGCTCAAAACGGGTCTCAAAAGGGGACCGATTGAGCCGCAATACTCCAACCACCTGTATGCCCCGTGGATTGGCCCATCGTTTTCATCAATCGTTGATGCACGGACTGTGCTATGCGAACTCATCGAAACGATTGCCGGGGCTGAGCACGAGGACGATATCCGACAGCTTGAGAGACTGTTGAGCTACTGGTTTGAAACAGTGAGGCGTTGGGATCAAGAGTCGACACGTTACCCCGGCCTCAAGGCGCTTCTTCTGTTATTTATTGTCGGCATGGCTCTCCTCCCCAGCTCTGACGTGGCAGGCTATAGCTATTCTGAGAATCCTGACACTATCAAGTTCGTGATCGACAGCGCGGCCATGCTAATTACCGTCAACCGCGAGTCCGAACAGACCGATGAACAATTGAGGCAGACCCTGCGGATGCTATTGAATTTTGTTGTCCGACTCTTTCCATATGACGCGAATCACAATCGCGCCTTGACGCTGTTGCAACAGCTGCACAAGAAAATGTGATTATCAGGCTGTTCTCCCGGAAATTGCCTCACCGCCCGTCGCGCATTTAGTTTGTGTTTCTCGGACTGGCTTACTGCTTGATGTGGTTGAACTTCGGCTGATTGCTTGGACGAGAATAAAGTCACGAGCACTTGACTGTATCTCAGAGGCAGACGGTTTCAGTTTCTTTCCAAGAGTCGAAAGACACTATAACTCCCTGACATCATCGTCAAAGCACATTCGCCGCACAAATCCGTGGGAGCCTCATTTGTATCTGCGAACCCGTTTTGCAGAGCACGAGACAATGCTTCTCGAGACACAAAGTCGGTTCTAGACGCCATCGACACGACAATTTTGAGCACACCTCATCCACTTCCGCAACCATGGAAAGTACCCGGCTCCCTCTTTTGATAGTCGCCATATTCACAACTTTATCACCTACCTGGGACGAAGCCAACATGCCTGGACATAGCTCCCGTGCTTTCCTTCCGCAGCGCTTCCAACCTCTGTTACCGCTTGGCTGTGTTGAGGATCTTGACAAGGCCAAATTCACACTTGGCGTTAACGGCAAGAGCTCGGCAGCAACGGGTGAATTCACAAGCATTACCAAGAAGAGACCGGAAGAGCTGGGAAGAGAATACCAAGGATAATCGTCGCGAATGGAAGGAGTTTATGTTCACAGCGGACGGTCCGGTTGGGCACTACATCTCTGGTCACATCCCGTTTGCAAAGTCGCTCATTGATCACGAGGATCATCTCGAGTTGAGGTATACAGCATGCCCAATAGTCCCGATGATATTGGGCCAATCCCCGGGGCGTTGGATAGGCGGGGGCATTGCTCCCTACCCCGCGATCTTGAGCCTCTGTCTGTCCGCGCGATCAAATTGGCCTGCCCTGTTCTGAAAGCCTCAACTTTTGTTCCGCCCGACAAGTCTAGCCAGGAAACGACTCCCGAACAGATACAGAAGTTATCGAATATGCGGAAAAAGGTAGTTCCACCTCTTATGCCCGATCCTTGTGTGTTTGCCAGGTGAATTGAGCGAGCTGATTCAATTTGGTTCCAGGAAACTGCTGACCAGAAGAAGCACTTGGGTAGGAGGCGGCATCTGGCTTGCAACATTCTCGTTGAAAGGGACATTTCCTCGGGATGCAATACAAGCCCAGGCCGTTAAATGAATGAATCCTAGAGATGAGACTGCGCCGGGAATATGATGATGTTATCCTCGTAGTTGGGACGGACGAAGAAATTGTCGAGATCGGAGGAGTCATAGCTTTGACGGCCTCCAAACAGGCTGCCTTCTCTCCTTGAAAGCTTTCAGTCCTTCCAGAATATTCTCTCCCTTCTGCAGCTCAGCCCATTGAGTTCTTCCGGTTAGAGCAGTTGCCTCCACAACGCTTGCAGTTTCCCAACCCTGCCTCAGCCCAGCTCTGGTGCAGATGACCGAGTCTGGACTGTTTTCGGCAATGAGCTTGGCGTACTCGACTGCTTCTTTGACCACATCGGCCTGGGGTACGACCTTGTTGACAATCCCCCACTCCATCATTTGCTGCGCAGAGTAGTACTTTCCGGTCAAGGCCATCTCACTTGCTCGTTGCAGGCCCAAAGTCCTGATCAGCCGTGGGAGGACACCAGCATAAGGTGCCACACCGCGTTTGACTTCGACCAAGCCGAACGTGGCTGTGTCTGCAGCGATGACAATATCGCAGTTCACGATCGTCTCGCAGCCGCCACCCAGAGCTAAGCCATTGACTGCCGCGATTATAGGCTTCTTTCCAGACCGATTCGACAACGGCACTGCACCAGGTACATCGCCAGGACCAGCGCCAGGTTTCGTTGCAGTAGACACCTTCGAATGCCATTCCTTGAGATCAGCGCCGGTGGAGAAGGCCTTCTTGCCCGCTCCGGTGATGATGGCCACAATGAGCGAGGGTTCATCATCGAACCACCGGAAAATCTTCGTCAGCTCGAGTACATCCGCACCACCCATGCAGTTCAGCTTTTCAGGACGTGAGAAGGTCACGAGCAAAATGCCTGGTGCCGGGAACGAGAGTTTTGCAAAGTTCGTCGGTGGTGGAGGATGGACGGCCATTGTCGCCAGATCGCCGCCGTGAAGAGGTCCGAACTAGAAGCGATCGCACTGTAAGAATATATCTCTTGCTTTCAAGATACGCGGGAAACCCTCAAGCCACGGGTGATCGTGTTATGGATAGAGTAGATTGAGAAGTGATTTGGCGACAGGAGCTGGTGGATGGATGTGCTTGTATACAGCCGAGGTCTCCTGGGTCTCTTGGGGGTTATGCCGAGAGGTTGCTTTCATCCCCAATAGGCACTAGTTAGGCTGGCTATTGAGGGCAAGGACTAACTTAAATAGTTGTCTGACCAACAGTTTGACGATCAACGTTGTGGCTTGAGTGGCGTTGCCGTCTTCAGCCTTACGGTAGTGACCCCTAACTTTGTACCAACCACGATGACATGAAAAAGAACATTCCTGTTGATATATTGTGCGCCTTGTCCTGTCCCTCTATATACAAAATCATTCCTGTTGCCATGCAGCCGACAATCAACCAAAAGAAAACGCAACATCGACGATTCCACGCAACGCCACGTGCCACATGTCGATTATTTACAGGTCCCATAACCCTTTCTCTGCCACATCCTAACACTTTTCACTTGCATCTCGCTATTTTCCTGCCACGTTGTGTACCATTGTTCTTTGGCATCCCAGAAATCTTTTCTCGCCGTGGGAGAGGCGTCCACCCAGGGCTTACCAGCTTTGCCGTCTTGGAACCACCCATTCGTCCCACCAACTGCCACGTTGAGGATGAGGTAGAACGGCTCGTCGAAGGGTGTTGCCGGATTCCCTGTTTGTGACCACGGGTCCACGAAGGCCGTGCCGTTGGTGTCGGAGACAGGGAACTTGCCACGCTGCCAGAAGGGTGTCTTGAAGTTGGTATACAAGACTTGCATAAGGCGGGTATCAATGTAGGTGTAAAGGTGGGTCGGTGTCCATTCAAGACCGTAAGTATCTGGGGGGATCAGCTGCTATCTTACGAGGTAAAGAGAAACAAACTCACGGAAGCTATCGGCGTAGGTGGTATGCAAAGCATGTTGCCGGTTGTTGGTCCGCCACCAGGCGTCGTTGGCGCCGTCCGGTCCCCAGTGCAAAGTCGAACTGACGATGTTGTTACCGCCCATACCGTACGTCCAGTTGTTGCCCCGTGACTCTGCAAGGTCGATCTGCCATCCTCGTTAGCCTGGTGGAGATGATAAGCAATAGTAGATGAGCTACCTCTCCGCTCCCTGGCCAAGGACCGTAAGTGTCGTTGACGGGAAGCATCCAGATCGCCGGCCAGAGCCAGTCGCCCGCGGGCATCTTCGCAACGACCTCGATCCGCCCAAATTGGATAGAAGCACCCTTCTTGGTGTTGATTCTCGCACTCTTGACGGGATTGACAATTGTTCCGTTCGTGGTGTTCGTGCTTGCCACACAGCTACTCCACGTATCAGAGGTACAGAAACCACTGGCTGTAAGGTTGATGACGTTATTGGTCTCAATGAGATGTCTGTCCTGCAGTGTCGGCTTGATGGTCAGCAATCCGTCCTTGACGAAGACGTTCTCGTCGGTGCTGGTTGTCTCTTCGAATTGTCCATTGCCGAATCCGCCGACTTCGGCCTCCTTGGTCCAGATTTTGTCGTTGAACCCATTGGTGAAATCGTCCTCGTAGACAGAGCAGTAAACCGGCGTTTCCACAGAAGCAAGGCCATCGTAAACTAGATATCCTGAAAGTGCAAGCCCGATAAGAAGTCCAACCAGGGGGAAGATGCTAAGCCATCGCTGTCGAGGATCTTTCTTGTCAAGCCAGGGCTTTTCGATCTTGTCTTTGCCTATCCGGCGAGAACGAAAGTACCTATTCGCCAGGCTTTGTTGGTGAATTGCGACCGAAGAGGCGTTCCTGGAGTCATTGAACTTGAATGGAGGCACCGCGGACGGCGCGAAATAGTGAGGCTCCGCGGCAGATTTCTCAGGTATTGATTGGGACATGGTGGCAAATGCTACCCAGAGCTTATTGAAGCAGAAGATGTGCGCGCAACGACCAGTGTATTGAAATTCAAGAGTGTTTCGAGAGACAACAGTCTGCCGTGGAAGACCTCACGCCAGGTTGAGCGAGGTATTCGGGGCTCTCTCACAGACCCTTGGACAGCAGGCGCGTCCCCTGAGGAATGGGACAGCTGACGTAGAAGTGTCGGCACCACGTCGAAAGATTGAAGTTGACAGGGAGTGGTTTGGCAAACAGCCACCTTGTATGAACAGTTCTGGAAGCGCACCAGTAACATCTGCATCTGTGCTCGTGTCTCAAAGTCCCCTTGAGCTTTCCGACAACCAGCAAATCTCCTTTTCAGCCTGAAGTCTTCCATTTTTGGCACCGAACGAAAAATTCTTGGATGTTCAGCAAATTAGAAATGCAGGGGGGATTCTCGTCTTCCTCAAACGCTAGACGATGTGATGCCATCTTCCCGCGGTGGAGGACTCAAACTGAGTGGCCTTGAGCCTAGTCTTCTGGTAGTAGAAGAATCCAGATACTTGTGTCCGGCACAATCCCGAGTGCAACCATGCTGGGCATCCTGTCATTGGCGGATATTGGCTTCCAGCCGTTGAACATCATGATAAGACATGTGTGAGAGCGGGAGTACCTGCGCTAGGATATGTCAGAGGGGTGATCTCAGCAGGGTTGTTTCCTTCAGGTTCTCATGTGAACTGGATATGGGATTTGACATGGGACATGGGACATGGAACCTGGGCCGCGCTTTGTGACAGGGGATCTCCTGTGAGCCACTTGTTCGGCACTCTACACATAGCCGCACTGATGGACCTGCGCTGCACTCGAGGCTCCATTCAGCAGAAGACCCTAATCCTCGTTGAACACTGGTCAATGTACCGTACACCACGCGCTGCCAAGCGTGAAGAGCGCACTCATAGTGAGACCGCTGAATCGGACTATTGAGGTCTCAGGAAGTCTGCGGCGGGCAGCGTGTATCGCCGTTGGTGGGAAGACCAGCGAATGACGTCCTTCCATGAAGCATGCACATGGTTGTTGATTAGGGACAGTGGGGTCAGATAACGAAAGACGGCAGTTTGGTATCGGCGATATTACTGTGAACTGTTACCCCCTGTGGGCTGGTAGAAGCGAGGCCACAAGTTGGGCAAATGAGCGGCCGTGGTCCTGCAAGGTGGACTCGGAGCTCGTGTTTACCGTTCGCCAATCTTGCCAGAATCCCTGTTGGCGCTCGACATGGCGTGCGAATGAATGGGCATGATCGACAACGACATGCACTTTTTTAGCTTGCCCCATACGCTTCCGGGTGATATCTCAATATGTCTCGTGAAGCAGTTTGAAAGGGGCCGCCTCCAGTGGCGCGGGTGTGGGCCAGGAGCAGAAAGCGTGGCTTGCCAAGCGCCTAAACGAGGTTTTCTGAAACAAATGAGGCTGCCGAGTTTCTTTGAACGTCCATTATCCTTGCCCAATGCTCGTGCAGAATCCGTCTCCATCGCCCACAACAAGGAAACAGAGTGCCAAATAGTCACGGCAGTGGTAACGCACATGGCAGATGATGGGAACCTCTTCTAGCCGTCCGGGATGACCCTGCCAGGCCTGCGCATGGTGAGCGGCTTCCAGTTTTAACAGGCTGACCGGATGCGTTGGGCCAGGCGACGACCCACTGAAACATGACTTTGATGCTCATCTATCGTACTATCGAAATCATACTCGTGTTTCCCCTTTGGGCATCCCATAACGCGCGAACGGTCCTCCTCCGATTTGATACCCTTCAGCCTCCGCCTGTGTTATCGCGCCTTCCGCATCGGCATTGGCAGTGTGCTGGTAGAGAAGCGCGTTCGCGACCGTGCCGCCAGCCGAGCGCTCACTTGGTTCTTTACGGACTCATTTTGGAACATGCATGAGCGAGATTGCACTCACAGCGCAGGACCCATCTCTTCTCGTTTCTCCTAGCGTCCGACACACTCGAGACGGTTTGCTGCGCGGGCGACCGGTATGCCATGTTCACGAGCAGCTCCTCCGGAAGAACAATGTCATCACCTCTCGACTTCAAAGGGGCATCTGGCGGTATCGTCTGAGGCCAGGATGAAGAGAGCTATTTGTGGACACAGTAAGATAGCAAGTTGGATCGAGGGAGATGATGTCTCTGACTTTTCTCCCAGGTGCCTCTCCTCTCTCCTCCCATTCTCTGCCCGCTCTCTTTCCTTTCCATTGCTTTTCCATACGCTCGTTCTTGCGCATACCACACTCGTTTACCATTCACTCGCTTTGCTCTCGCAACTGTTACTCGTTTTTCTTTCCTTCAAACAGGTCTGAAGCCACTCGAGAGCGGTATTCTTACATTCATTTCGCGTCTCTGGATATCAATGCACTTGGTTTCGCCTTAATCAGCTTGAGTACATCTCATTTTCACAGTCCGATTGGAACTCATGGAAATGGACGAGATTTCGCAGATGCCGCAGAGGCCTCCGATGGCGTACCATAACGACGACTTCGATTTCGAAGCCCCTCAATACCCAACCCGTTCGCCGTCCCAGATGTCTTTTGCTTCACGGGCCGACTCGATGGCTCCCCTCGGATCAGCTGGCGCTTTCAAATGCGACATCATGGTCAAGTTCCTCCGCCAGCGGCAAATGGAGAAGCTCTGGTCCAACAGTCTGGACGGGGAAGGTGTAATCCTGAAGCGAGGCAAGAATGACTTCGTCTGTCAACCGTCGGAGCTCCTATTCGAAAACAACGGGCTATTCCATCAAGTCTGTCAGCTCAACGTCAAGGTGAGCGGACAGAAGCGTGACGAACGGACGTGTGCTAAGCGGACTAGGTTGCCATGACGGTGAAGACTGATGTCATCGAGACATTCTTGCGGACATCACAGCTCCCGTATGTTCCGTATGTCGATGGTTTGCGGATCCAGGTGCTTCCAGACATCAGCTTCTTATCGACCGGCAAAAAGCACCACTTTGCAGCATTCATTCAGCATCCAGGCTATCTTGTGGTATGGCACGATGACCCTGAACAAGTCATCACCAGGGCAGAGAAGATCGAACAACATCTCGTCTCTCTTCTGTGGAAGGACGAAAACCTCGTCATCCCGAAGAGCGAAACTACCAGTGCGGCTCCGAGCATCCGGGAAAAGGCAGACAATGGCGACGCAGAAGAGGGGCGTCGTTTTGACGACAGCCCGAGAAAAACTATTCTTTATCAGGCTGTCCTGATGGGACTGGCTGGATTACTTGTCATCTTGACCATCGGAGTTGGATGGCGTAAGGTTGCCATTGAAGTAAAGACCGATACCACTTATGTTCGTCTTGCCCTCGCGGCTGTCATTCTGCCTCAGATATGGCTCGGCTGGTTCTTCTTTCAGACCTTGGTCAACGGCATTTCGCAGCTTTTTGGGCCTGTCAATCAACTGGACTCCAATTCTCGAACATTCTCGGGTATCAGGGGCAGGAGGCTTGAGACGGACACGCTTCCGCATGTGACCGTCCAGTGCCCGGTCTATAAAGAAGGGTGCGTTACAACTCATAGGCTAGCTGATCTCCGCGCTAATTCGTGAGCAGACTCTGGAGTGTTATTGATCCTACAATGGTTTCTATTCGCGAAGCCATTTCTACCTACGAAATGCAAGGCGGGTCCGTGAACATCTTCGTCAACGACGATGGCATGCAGCTCATCAAGGAAAATGAAGCAAAGGAACGCCGCGAGTACTACGAAGAACACAATATCGGCTGGGTCGCTCGTCCCAAGCACAATCCCACCCCTAAACCTGACAGCGGTGAGAAAGCCTTCACTCGTGCCGGCAAATTCAAGAAAGCCTCCAACATGAACTACGCGATGAACGTCTCTGCGCGGATCGAGGACAGGCTCGCCGCAATACCTCGCCACGATGCTTGGACACAACAAGATGAGGATGAGGCGTATGAACACATCCTGCAGCAGATCATCGATGAGGACCAGGGCAGAACCTGGGCACAAGGCGATGTTCGCATTGGCGACTATATTCTCATCATTGACTCCGATACTCGAGTACCTGCCGACTGCTTCTTGGACATGGTGAGCGAAATGGAAGCTTCGCCCCAAGTCGCCATCATCCAGTTCAGTTCGGGGGTGATGAACGTTACGACGAGCTTCTTCGAGAAAGGTATCACGTTCTTCACCAACCTGGTGTACACTGCCATTCAGTTTGCTGTTGCAAATGGTGACATTGCGCCTTTTGTTGGTCACAACGCTGTCCTGCGATGGTCTGCTTTGCAGGACATCGCTTACGAAGAAGACGGCGTTGAGAAGTATTGGGCAGAGACAACAGTGTCGGAAGATTTTGACATGGCATTGAGGTTGCAATCGAAGGGCTATGATCTTCGCTTCAGCACATACTTTGGCTCCCAAGGCTTCCAAGAAGGAGTGTCTCTCACCGTGTACGATGAACTGGCGCGTTGGGAAAAGTATGCTTATGGTAAGTGCATTGTGGCTTCCGGAGATTCACTCGACTCACGTCTCCTGCAGGCTGCTCTGAACTCATCTTCAATCCACTCATCTATTGGCCGACTCGAGGCCCGGTGACTCCGCTCTTCCGCAAATTCATGTTAGTCTTCCACGGTTGATCGACATCTGAAATGGTTACTTACCCTGTATTGCCCCAGAACTTCGAATATGTCCATCATGGCCAAGATCACTATCATGTCTTACATCGGTACATACTACGCCATTGGTTCAGCCTGGTAAGTGGCGTCAAGACTCTTCCTCGTGTTTATCTGACTTTTAACTTAGGGTACTTACTGTTTTGAACTACTTTCTGATCGGCTGGTTCAATGGTTACCTCGACCACTACTACACGGATTCATTCAAGATCTACTTCTCTATCGTCGTCGTCTTCCAGGCGTTGGGCACAGTGTCGCTGGCAGTTCTCCGATATGTGAGATATATCCCCCGCTTGGTCCACCACACGCTGACTTGTCTCTAGCGTGTTGCTGGTCGCTCTCTCATCGGCTCTTTCCTCGAAAACCTCACTTGGTTGCCACTCTTGACAATCTTCCTCGGTGGCATTTCCGTCCACGTGTCGCAAGCCATTGCCTGCCATATGCTCTCGATCAACATGAGCTGGGGTGCAACAGCGAAAGAGGCTACCCGCACGTCCTTCTTCGAAGAGGTTCCGACCATCTTACGCCGCTTCAAGTTCACCTTTATCTTCTGCTTCATCATGCTATTTGCCATGATTGTGCTTGCTGGCGTCGGCCCACTCGGTCACTTGGTTCCCCATGACTGGCAGATCAAGGACTTTACGGCAATTTGGCCGATGGCACTTGTTGTTGCGTTCCATTTCCTTCTGCCGCTAGTGCTGAATCCGGGACTGATGCAGTTCACTTTCTGAATTGATACTGTATTTCGATTCCTATTTTGTTACGCATACCAACACAGAAGGCACTACATACACGCATTATAAGGCTAGTTATGAGAAATAGAATATAAATAGATGGGCGCCTCGAAATAAGTAGCTATTTAATGTGAGCTCTCTACAGTCCCCGGTCACAAAGCACCATCAAAACAGCCTACCATGGAATCAAGCTTCGACCTGCTGGCGATTGCGACAGCCACGTGGATTGTGGGAGGCTTGAACTATGCTTAGGTTGACGGTCGATGCATAGGCGAGGTTTGACGCGACCAGCCTAGTTAGCTGCTTGATCCCCCACCCCAGAGGGCGAGGGATAATCTTCAGCCGCACCAACAATGGACGTCGCCTGCTGCTATCAAGATTCGACAACTGAACTGCAGCTTTTCCAACCAAATTTAGTTCAAGTGCGAGATAATTTACGGCAAGGTTACATTTTGAGCCGACTCAACGATCAAGAAGCAGCGTCGCAACACTGGTGAACATGTTTCTCGAAACCGATGTTGCTTCCATGATGGTCAGAGGTTGATCTGTTCCAGCTGCCCCATGACTTGCTCCATATATGATGAGCCCACTGCAACCGCTGTTTTGACACGCGGAGTGCCATCTTCATCTGGAAGACCTTCCAGGCACGACTTCACCAGCTCAGAGTAGTTCGAACCCAGACGTGGTGGGATGTGTTTCTCTGCAAGACGGAGATATTGCTTTTTCAGGCCATCTGGACCAAGCAGTTGAGACTTGTCCTCTTTGGCAAGCAAGTATTTACCAACCCCACGTAGGTCTGTGAAAGAGCTCCAGTAGGCGATCTCAAGTAGCACGACGCCTAGACTATATATGTCGTGCAGCATGGTAAACTCGTCGCCCTCCTGTAGCCGGTGCCTGTCCGGGTGCAGGTAGATGTTCTCTTTCCAGTCCTCTGTCGCCAGACGCGCGGATGCCTGATCAGCCTTACGAACCAGGTCAAATCCAGTGAGATACGGTTCGCCAATATGGCTAGGATAGGCCCCGGTCTCGGTTTCGAAGACGAAAATGTTGGTAGGATTGACCTTCTTGTGTACAAATCCACTGGCGTGGACGAAAAGCAGACCCGAGGCGATTTTCTTGGCAAGCGTAACACGATCGCTGAGCGAGTGGACCAAGTCCTTCTGGTTCTTGTCGTCCGTCAGTAGATCCTGTAGAGTTTTTGGGTTGGTCTTGCCCTTTGGTATCTCAAACTGGAGAACGAAACGGTTTCTGTGTTCTCCCCGGTCATCGTAGAAGCCCAAGGACCTGAGAATGCCCATGGTACTCGGATCCGCATCAGCCATTTTGGATGCCAGCTCTTGGACGATATAGCGAGTAGCGTTCTTCGCGTCTGAACTGGTTCCATATGGTCGAAACTCGATTATCGAATCAGGCGATCCCGGGTTTTTCAGAACCACGGCGGTCGAGTTCGTGAAACTCTCCAGTCTAGCTTCCTCTGGCAGCTCGCCGTGGTATACTTCCTCGGGATCAGGACCCGTGACAGCTTCACGGATTCGCTTGATTCTTCGAACAGCTCGAGCAGCTGCTTCTTCGACAGTCTTATCTTTGATGTTTGGGGAGAAGTTGCCAAAGAGTACAAGAACGGTAGCCCGGCGGAGAAACCTGACGTGCCATTCTTCGAGGCTGGTAAACCTCTTGCGAAACTCCTTGGCCTGGCGCAAAGAATATTTCACTTTCTCGAAGAATGCTGCTGGCTTGGCCTCGGCCTGTAGTTGAAGGAGTAAACTCTCGATCTGTCCGCGAAGGTCATCCGAGAGTTTGCTGTCGATGGATGTGAAGAACATCAAGACGTCATGCATCTCTCCTTCGACGAGATTGCGGATTAGATCGTAGAGCTTCATGTCCGCGTCCATGCTTTTGTACAGGTCGTACTTTTCTTTGAGGAAGAGGCCATACTTGATGCAGAGATCGATGATTCCTGGGATTGCAAGGGCGACCCCAGCCACGGCCAAGCCTCCTTCCATGGTGATGATTTTTCAAGGAGAAGCCTTCTATTGCTGTAGCTGCTTGTTGGACCATGCGAATTCCCGTTCTCACAATTGACAGTTTGAAAGAGTTTCCAGAACGATCAGGCTGAAGCGGGGTTGCCGCAGGATGTCGTGTTGGCATCTGAGGTTTCACAGCGGTGCTCCCAATCAGACCCCTGTTCATGATGTGCCCGCAGTCTTGGATCGATGCGCCCAGATAGATGGAGGCGTTGACAGAGCTGAAGTGTCGGACGCAGGCGGCGGCCATCGTTGTAACTCCCCAGTGTCCATTTTCTTCACGCTTGCTTGAGCATTGGGCTACCCTGTTCATGATGGCTTCCGATACAGATTCAGATGGCCTGCCAGACATTTCAAACGTACATCAGCTTTCCCTCGGTTCTTCTGTTAGGACTTATGGCACCAATTCGTCGGGACCTGTCAGTCCTTCGAAAGCTCAACCAATCCCCGGCAGTCTAGTGCAACTGTCATCCTTGGGCTGGCGGATGCCTCGCGATGCGTCAGAGTTCATCCGAGCAATGTACTCACTGAAAATTGAAGGGCCATTGACATTGGCAGATGAGCTCAGTGATCGCTTCAAGATTGGGGAGGGTGGCCAATTCGCCGTGTACCGAAACCGTCTCTTAGATGATGCAGACTGCTCCCACAGCACCACGCTGGACGCAGTTGCGGTCAAAAAGTGCATCAAGTTCCAGTTTGCATCAGGGGCCAAGACGGTCGATCTGCGATCCTCGGAATATCGGACGCAGGTCCACGACATGCTTCTGGAAGTTACGGCGCTGAGACACAACGGAATCTATAAACACCGAAACATCGTCGGGCTCCTTGGGTACGGCATTGAGACGGACGCATGGCATCAGTCGCCGTTCTTGGTCATGGAACTGGCCGAGTGCGACTTTGGCAAGTTCCTGGACACACCAAGATCGTGGGAAGTGCTGCAGCAATTGTGCTTGGATGTGGGCAGCGGACTTGATCTGATCCACACGTATGGCCTGGTCCACGGCGATCTGAAGCCTCTGAATGTGTTGATCTTCCCAGCAGCTCATCCAGTATCCTACGTGGCAAAACTGGCCGACTTTGGGTTCTCAACTGGCGACGTGGATGCCCTGCAAGGCGGGACTGTCAAGCTGTCAGGTTGCTCTCATGGATGGGCTGCCCCGGAGGTCGAGCGACACTTGCAACAAGGAACTCGCATCACGGTCGACGAGCTCTTGGCTGCGGACATGTTCGCGTATGGCTTGTTGATTCTCTCCGCCTTCTGCAACGGTGGCAAGGCGCTGCCATCCAGTGCAGTTGAATCCAATGAGAAACTCGGGCAGCTAACATCTGGGGTGCCCAGTCCGCTGCGCGAGACCGTGATCACAACCGCCAGCTCACTTCTCCAAACTGACTTTGCGTCGCGGCCAAGGGAGGTTGGCGAGCTGCTGGCGGACGAGTCCGACGCTTGTGTGAAAAGACTCCAAGCGTGGTGGGACTACGACCAGCCAAACCCTGAGCATTCCAAGTCCCGCTTCTACTACTTGTGGGAGCTGCCGCCGCTCAGCGCCTTCTTTGTGGACGGCATTGATAGCACTTTTCGCGATTCCAAGGCCGATCTCACCGGTCCCGGGCTCCTCGCAATGTTTCTGTACACGTCCTATCGTGATGCTCCAAAGAAGGACAAGTCATTGCAAGTCGAGATGCTCCTCGAGTCGGCCCGCAAGCGCCATCCACCTGCACAAGGCATTGCGCAGATAGTGCTGCGTTCCTACGGTTTACCTATATCAGACTACCTGAGCAGTGCGGAACAAGATGAATGGTTGTTCAACGCAGCTTCAGCGGGCTCTCTTTTGGCACTTAGGGAACTTACTGGTCTCAATACTGAACTTGCACAAGCGGCGTCAAATCAATTTCGAAACAAATCAGGTTACTGCCTACATTCAGCCCTGTTCGCAGAGGGATCCCATAGTGAGCTGAAGCTTGACGCAGGCGATTCCGACATTCACGACTGTGCGAAGGAAGGTGATCTCGACGATCTGAAGAGTCTCCTCGACCGAAAGCCCCAGGAGATCAATGTGCGAAATGGCATGCACGAGACCCCCTTGTCTAAGGCCTGCATGGCAGGCCAATCTCAAGTTGTTCTTGAGCTCTGCAAGCGAGGCGCAGCCGCTGACCTTACCCACAGTGACTACAAGATCAGCTGTCTACACTGGCTGTTCAACTTCCCTGCACAAGATGTCAACCTTGTTCTTCGCACCCTGGTCGCTGCAGGAGCCAATGTCAACCATAGCCTCGCAACAACGCGTCCTCTGTTCAACCCACACGCTCCCTTTACGTGGCCACCCGGCACGCCGCTTCATTGGGCGGTAGCGACGTCCTCCACGCCAGCGATCTCGGCTCTTCTCAATGCAGCAGCAGATCCGACGATTCGTAACGGCGACGACCCGTATATTTGTGACGAGAATGTGCGTCAAATGCATCGCCACGGCAACGCTGAGCAGGGCGAGTATTCAGAGACTCCCGAACATGTGCTCGGCATGACCCCTGTCGACCTAGCCACAGCAGCCCACGACTGGCAGAGTCTGCATGCCATCTCACCCCTCGCAGCGGGCAAGAATCCCAGTCTTCTGTCGGCAGACGATGAAGGCTATACTCCTTTCCATCGCCTTTCGTACCAGCGCATCGGCAGGACATTTTCGGGCTCACGTTTCTGGTACCCAGCTCTCAAAGGGGATATTGAAACACGACGCAGGAACTTACAAAAGACAATCGAGTGGTTACAAGCAATAGGCGGCGACATTGATCAATTGACCAACACCCCTGATGAGCCTGGCCTCAGCGGTGTAGCTGGCCTCAGTCCCCTAATGATTGCTGTCACCAAGTACGACATCGAGGCGGTGGAAGCTTTGTGTGGTGCTGGCGCCAACGTCAATTTGCAGAATAGGACTGGCCGCACGGCGCTGACGCTTCTGCATGATGCGCTTGCATACCATGTTAATCCGAGCGGTGTTCTTCCGGATATGGTTGCATGTCTTGTCAGGCACAACGCAGACACGAACTATCAAAGCCCGGATGGATTGACGCCGCTGTCATGCATAGCAAGAGTCGGTGACATTAGTGCGTTCAGATCCCTGCTCCAAGCTGGCGCCGACGTAAAGTATCAAAGCCAGGGTATTGCTGTGCTAGCAGATCTCATACGGATGAACGCGACGAATAAACTGGTATTGGAACGAGCCGATGTCCATCAAATTGAGCAAAAAGACGAGGCGCTTTCAAGCCTGCTGCGTGACTATATTCAGAATGGCGCATTGGACGTGGACTTTATGATGGATGGAACTGGTGCGACTCTCTTACATTACTGTGTTGCAGCAGCACTGCCCTCATGCACATCCACACTTCTTTCCTTGGGAGCAGCCACCAATATCAGCCGCACTGCGTTGCCACCAGAGCAGAAGAACGTCGAATTCTTTTTACGAGATCCACTTATTATGGGCACTCCTGAAGAGATCATTAGCAAGCAGAAAGAGGCGAAGCGGAGCAACCGCTTGAATGAATCAGGTAAGTTTCTTTATTACGCTGGATTCTAGAGTATCCTATTAACTAATTTCTACTTTAACTAGAATTGAAGTTTATCTATAGTAGGATAAAGGATGTTCAGTATAAATTAAGTAGGGACTATAGTATTTAGATATCATAAGCCTAGAAATACTATTACCGAATCTATAGGCGCTGCAACGAAGTTTCCCGCCAGTGCCAGATTCGTACCTGGCAGTCGCTATTTTATGAGCACCTGCTACATCGGTAAGCTTAGAGCTGATGACATACAATCTTCCAGCAACACTGAACCGCAGTTGGTGAAACGGCAACGGGCAGAAAAGCCTCCTAGTTAGAACGCCGTCATGTAAACGGCCGCGGGCATCCGCGCTCAGATCCTGCGACGCGGAAGGGCGCTCCATAGGCAGGACAGGGCGCTATGGCGGTACGCCTCTAACGCCAGAAAGCATGGGAGCGATAGAGTAAGTCGACCTTCTATAGAGTCTACCGATAATGAATGTATTTGATATCTATCCCGGGTTCTAAGCCATGTATCTATCACCCGGTCCACGATGAGACCCAGCTCGCCTACCTACCAGCCTCCTCGCCCTTGTTGCGAGGTGTATCCTTAGTCAGTTCTACCAATCCATTTGCTCCTGCAATTCTATAACCTTCTCAATCAGTCGCCACCTCCGACACGACCGCTTGTTTGGACATGGTTTCTTTGACCGCTGCTGGGTGCTTGCTGAGGACACTATCGGCATTGACCTCGACGTCTCCAGCTATGACGGCCATCAATTTGGGCGCGTCCGAATGCATCTCGCCTTCGATGACCTCGTCGATCTCCTCAAGCGTCTTATTGCTCGTCTCTACCCAGATGAAGATGATGAAGAGCACCTCCAAGACGTCCCAGCTTGCGTTGATCATGTACGTTTTCCATCCGATCGCCTCCAACGCGAAGGGGAAGGCAAAGGTCACAACACACCTGATAAGAACGATTAGAACGGACTGGGCGATGTGAGGGAATGGAAAGACGAAGACTTACGCCGCCCCGTTCGAACAGAACGTGTAGATCGACATGCCGTTGGCTCGAAGGCTAAAGTTCAAGACCTCGGGCGGATACATGACCAGTAGGGTGCTCCAACCGAACGCGTAGATGCCTGTAGACACCGTGGTTAGTCAATACTCTGGCTCGGCTGGCATCATACGTGCCTTGGTAGAGGAAGATGCATGCCACTGTGGCCAGAGATCCTGAGTAATTCTCGCCGTTTCCGTACACTATATTACGATCAGTGTGGGTCATGGTTGTCAAGGTCAAGAGAATGAGCTCACGTTTGGTGAAAGCTCCGACGAGGTAGAGAAAGAACAAGGAGACGCTAATGGTCCCGGCACCCAGCTTCTTCCGCCCAATCTTGTCGGCCAACGAACATCCCAAAATGGCTGTAAAGAGGCACCACAGAGACAGGTAGATGTTGATCAGAAGCTGAGTGGTGGGGTTCGTGATACCAGCTGCGGTGAGCATTGTGCCCAGATAATATCTGGTGGGCTGTTAGTTCGAGTGACAAAGATTGTCGAAATGGAGGTGTCAATCTCACGAGATGATACCAGAACCGCTCATGTTCCCAATGACCGCACAGGAACAAGCCAAGAGCATCCGTCTCCGGCTGTTGCGAGTCTTAAAGGCATCGAGCCAGTTTTGGGCGGGCTTATGCTCTTTCTCAAAGGCGACGGTCTCAGAAACTTGTTGAAACTGTGTCAACACGACAGGGTCTCTCTTGTTGCCATTGGCCGACATGATCGCTAGAACCTCGAGAGCCTCTGCTTCTCGCCCTTGCCACATGAGCCAGCGAGGGCTTTCCGGAATGAATGGCAACACCGCAAGACAGAGCAGGGCCGGCACAATCTGGAGGAGTGATGGAAGGCGCCACGCCCAGGAACTCAGCATCTTGGCTGTGCCAAAGGTCACTCCAGAAGCAATCAGGCCCCCTCCGTACCAGAACGCGTAGTACAGCCCGAGACAGAACGCTCTCCATTTCATAGGAGCAACTTCGGAACAGTAAGTCGGACAGGCAACCGAGCCGAGGCCTATCCCGATCCCGACAACGAGACGACTGACGACGAACATGGCCTGGTTCTGAGCGGCGGCTTGCAAAGGCACACCGATGCATGAGACGGCCACGGCCCATGCCATGCCCGATTTGCGTCCCCAACGGTCAATGACGGGACCGGCGAACAGGGCCGCGACGCAGCCACCGACCCAGACGATGCCCGTGTTGACAGACTGTCCTGCAGTGTTCATACTGATGGCATTGTAGAATGAGGGCAGGATGTTCAAGCCGTTCCTAGGAAAGAACTCTTAGCAGGTAATCGGGAAGTCGTTGCAGCCGCAGCCGCAGCCACACCCGCGAAGGGGCTCACATCATGTTTCCGTCATATCCCATCGTCTGTACAGCAGATCATCAGCACAGTGTCACGGAGCAGTCAGGGGCTGTGACCTCACCATGGAATTGACAAGGCATGCGATGATGATCAGAACGATCAGAGCATTGGAGTTTCGCGGGACAAATCGTCCGACCAGGCGGACGTCCGCGACGTCCGCTGGCCCAGTTGTAGAGGCTGCCATTGCTGTTCGGCGCGACACGTTTCGATGATGGGAGGCAGGTCACACACTGCTTGTTCCCTGACCTCGGCCGTTCTTATAGACCAGCCCTCAAGAGCCTTATCAACGCATTCCCCCTTGCCCGTCTACAACAAGTAAGAGAGAGTGCGAGGTCATTGAGATAGCGAAGGTTGATCTGATCATCCCTGCTAGAGCAAACCCTCCGATGAAGGTTGAGAGAAGCTGGCGGTGACCGATATTATCCGACCTTCACTAGGTGTGGATATTTTCTCCAGACTCCTTATCACAACCACTGACAGTGGCGGATTTGGAATGGCAGACGGCGACTGGCTTGACTGCTATCTCGATCTCCACCGTGCTGGAAACAAAGATATTTTCTCCACACTGTAGGTGGGTCGTTGCACTAACCAAATATCGTGCTGAGATAGAGATTTAAACCTATTTCAGTATATCAAGTATTAACATCAGAGAGATAGACAGCACGCGTAGACCTAGCATTGACGGGTTATAATATATGGGTTAGCAAGGAAATCTCGTCTACATTAGGGATGACGGTCCCGAAGGCCTATAGCACGTCCATCCGCGTCGAGGAGAGATATCGCTATCGTGCATGGCAAACGAATGCCCGTGGAATCGGTTTGAAACGAGATCCACATGAGCCAGAGCCAAGTGGACGGAATGCATAGCTTGAAAGGTGCTGTTGATTCCGCGTTCCGGCCAGGGACGGTATTAAAGGCAAGAGACTGCCGATATTCGTTCACAAAACAAGGAGCCCAAGGCACTGGCAGCTCATTTCTTCACAACTGGAAGAATTGTTGACCCCTCTAAAAACAAAAAGGCAGTTATGGCACCTTCAGCGGTAGAGACCATTGACACGACTCAGATCAAAGTCAAGACAACGGCCGAACAAGCATCCGCCCCGTCCCTTGCTCGGTATGATGCTCGCGATGCTCAAACGACTCCGGAGCTTTTGGTCGACATATTGCGGCGGGACGGCGGCGTCATCGTTGAGAACATGATCAGCAAGGAGTTGGCGCTGCAAATCAAGAGAGAGCTCAAACCGTACTTCGACAGCGACCGCATTGATCCCACTGGATTCTTCCCGGAAACGACAAAAAGAGCCAGCGGACTGGTCTCCATCTCTCCAGGATGTGTTGAATACCTGACCACCCCTCTCCTCATTGATGTTGTCAACCTGCTACTCTCCTCCACTTACTCCTTCTGGGTCGGTAAGAAGTTGAGGACCGTGACGGCGAAGCCGCAAATCTCCTCGACCGCTGGGTTCCGAGTGAATCCGGGCGGACGAGCTCAGGGTCTTCACCGTGACGACGCGTGAGGCTCCCCAACTCCCGAAGGAAGTCTGAAATTTGCTAATAGCTAAATGTAAAGGGATTTGCATACACGCAATGTCGACCATCCAGCGATGTTGGGTGCCATCGTGGGAATTACCAAAATCACCCAGGCAAATGGCGCAACTCAAGTCATTCCAGGCTCACATGTCTGGGGGCCTGAGAGGGCACCAGAGATCCACGAGGCTGTCCCAGCTGAATTGGAGATTGGGGACGTCCTGCTGTTCTTGGGCAATGTCTACCACGGAGGTGGTGCCAACACGACCACGTAAGTAAGATTGAAATCCCGAACCCTGCAAGGAGATTGCTCACAGATTCTCGACATGATTAGTGATGAGGTTCGTGAGAATGTCGGCCTTTTCTTCACGAAAGGATATTATCGCCAGAGCGAAAATCAATACCTCATGGTCCCTCCCGAGAAAGCTCGTGAGCTGTCCACACAGGTGAAGAGATTGCTGGGATATGGCATCAGCCCTCCTGGCACGGGCTTCTATTACTACCAAGACCCAATGAGAGTCCTGTATGGAGTCGAAGATGAGGAGACTGTGGACTTGTGAATGTCAATGTGCCCGGGGCTCCTGGGCCATGATGGAATGATAGTCGGGTTGCGTTCCAACTTCGAGGTAGAGTGCATTCAAATGACTAAAATCGATTTATCCTTCTCAGCCCATGAGCGGGCAAGGTTGATCCACGTGAGATCAACTTGTTGTGCTTGCAGTGACCAGAGGCATCGAAGAAAATCAAGTAATCTGGGCCGTTGGAGAACGCCGCTCAGCCTCATAATCTCTTCCATTCTTGCTTCAACCAATCGATGGCACTCAGGATCTCCGTAGCATTCAGTCCCGGCGACAAAGACAGGCCACGTCAAATCTTGAGCGGTAGCGTCGGGCATGACAAGTGCTCGGAGGTCATCAAAGAGACAGCGTCTGGAGGTCTCAGACAGTTGCAATATGCCCGGATCCGGTGCCAACACCTGGCAACCATATAGAATTCCTGCGTGGTGGTACACATCCGCAACTTGCCGAAAAGCGTCTCGTACAACAGAGGACCGGAACGTAAGCAAGGCACCATGGCGTTTTGTGCGTTCTCGTGCGCTTTCCAGACAGTCTTGCAAGGACGAAATGCAAAGGTCGTCACCGCCATTCGTCCCATCTGCTGTGCGAGAGCGCTCAATGTCTGCGATTCTGTGGATGATGCGTATGTACGTCATGAATGGAGCATCTTCGCTCACGGTGGCACGAAAGACTTGTAGAGGTCTGAAAGTGGTGACAGATTCCCAGACCTTGTATGCATATACCTCTTGTGATAGGAACCTTTGTATTCCAGTGAGAGATAGAGCTGAGCCTGGAGGCAAGGAGTTAGAGTGGTCAATCAGACTTATGGAAGCCCTCAAATGAAGCCTCCATTTCTTAGTATTGCCCAAGCGTAGGTCCGAGCTGGCGAGTAGGAATGCTGCAATGATTGGGCTCGCGTAATCCACATCTGGAAGAGAACAGAATCTTCCATGGGGGGCGGTATTCGCAGTTTCCAAGTGTCTTGTCAATGATGTGACAGTCTGAAACTGATATCGACCCCATAGTCGCCGGCAACCTGGGTCGTTATTCCGGTGCCATATATCGCTAGCTGCCGCCGTAAGGATAGACGCCATCAGAGAGGGAGATTGAAAAGCGAGGGGCATGATGAGCCTGCGGAATGGGTTCTCGTCGGAATCTGTCCACACCATCTGGGGTGCGATGACATGAGTATAGTGATGGATGAGATATCGCGATATCGTATCATTATATGCGCCGTGCGAGCCGTTCCCCAGTGTTGGCAGTTGAATCAGCCATAGAGAATCTACATGTCCGATATCGTCATCTCGAGGTGTGGGAGATGGTATTGAGGTTAGGTCAAAGGGTGAGTCTTCTCTAGGTGCTGGATTGGTCCGAGAGAGATGATCGACCTCAGCACAAGGCTTCTGTCGGACTGAAAGCTGACACGATGCCCGTGGGTTTGCTCTGGTAGTTTCGGTCACCCATCGATATTTCGTGCCATATCCGGGGCATTCCAGGCTCCGAGTCGAACACTTCCAGCAAAGGGGAAGACTACGGTCACAGTTGATTCGCCTTCGTTTACACGTACGACAATCTGAACAGCAAGCGCATTAGTGGATTATCTTGTAGTTGACGGGCGGCTTCAATAGCACAATAGACTGTAGATACCTTCACCCGCTCGTTTTGTGCCGTCTTGGGCATAAGGGTCATTCATCTGGAAGGGTAAATGTGTTGACATTGCATATAAGGGTCGGTGTTTGCATTATGCTGCTCAAAGTCGCCCTGCTGGGAAGTTCAGAAAGAAAATGATAAGGAATAGGACGCGCGGGGCTGGGCAGGCCTAGGCTAAGAAAAGTGGGTTAACTCTAAACTACCCGCCTATATATCCTCTCGCCAGCACTCTTCTATTATATTATCAACCAGCTAATACTTTAGTTAGGCTATTATAAATATAGCTATTAGCTTACTATATTAGGGAAATTAGAAGGCTAGCCCAGTAAGCCTATCCCAGAGGCCCCCCTAACGTCGCAGGATTATACCCGAGGCTGCGCGAGGCTGGCCAATCCCGGCGGCCCCGCACGCCCAGGTGTCGCAGGATTATGTCGCTGTGTTGTTCCGACGTGCACTCTTCCTACTACCGATAATATATATACCACTAGGATATATCGACTTAGCTCAGGAAGCTCTATTAAACAGTATATTATCTATTACCGTTAGGCGTAGTAATAGTAGTGCTTAGAGTTTAATAGGGTAAGATAGAGTTACTTAAGGTTATATCTTATAATAAGTATAGGGCCCCTATATATAGCTTTAAAAGTATATTTATTATTTAATATATTACTATACTATATTCTTTATAGTATACTCTTCTATATTATATATTTATAATATTTATTATCTTCTATCTTATTATTTATCTTAATAATACTTAATATTCTTAGCGTCTTTTCTCTATATTAAGTATAAAAGTTAATTTATTTATAAAATAAGTTAGTTTTTTTAATATTTAAATATATATATTTAATCTCCTCTTAATTATCTTAATCTTTAACTTATTTAAATTAATATTAAAAAATATTTATAAAATTTAAAATATTATTTAGTAGTATTTATATAAAGAAATTATCTTTATTATTATAAATAACTATAATAAATATTCTTATAATATATAT